>JAVKLA010000058.1:20019802-20037200 GCA_034782735.1 Sagittarius serpentarius
ACAGGACTAGGGGAAATGGCCTTAAACTAAAAGAGGGCAGATTTAGACTAGATATAAGGAAAAAAATTTTTACAATGGGGGTGGTGAAACCCTGGCCTAGGTTGCCCAGAGAGGTGGTGGAAGCCCCATCCCTGGGAATACCCAAGGCCGGGCTGGACGGGGCTCTGAGCGACCTGATGGAGTCGAAGGGGTCCCTGCTCATGGCAGGGGGGCTGGCCTAGACGGCCTGTGATGGTCCCTTCCAACCCAAGCCGTTCTGTGGTTCTATGAAATTGTGACAGTGTTTCCTTGTAGAGTTTTTGAAAGTGGTTTTGGAGTGTGGTTTGTTGTTCAGGTCTTTTTTTTTTTTTAGATTGGCAAGAATAAAAACTATGTTGCAGCAGAGAATAAGCAAAGAAGTCTAAATCTTTTGTGGAGTGATACTTTCATGATGAGTATTCTACATGCTGTAGGAGGAAACTGTATGCTGATGAGGACATGGATAAAATTACCTTGCTATAATACATACGAATAATTAGCGGGTTCTTTTGGTTCAGCTGCTAAAGAAAATAATTGTTTTGAATAGAATTGAATTTAGGATTTTTCCATCTTTCCTTACTCAAACAAAAGCACAAACCATTTCACTTTCACTTGATGCATAAGGTTTTAATTCAGGCAAGTGTAACTGAAAGGAACTTAAAGGCTTGAGTAGCAAGCCCACTAATGGTGGTGATGGTGTCAGCACCTTTTTTCTCCTTGTAGCACAGAGACTTTGGTGTTTGGTGGAATGAAATAGACTGAGGCTCAGATAAATCTTCTCAAGCAGAGAATTAAAATCAGACTCTTGGGTGAGTTTCTTCACTATCAGACTTCTATCGAGACACTATCCTGTCTTGAACCTGGTATTTAAAACATACTTACACAATGGAAGGTGAAGAAATGAGGAGGACTCTTCATCCCGGGGGCTGGGATTGCACACACAAGCTCCAGTCCCTATTTACTTGTCATTAAAGGTTGAGGTTACTGCACCTCAGAAGTACTCCTTTTTATTTTTTACCCTAGCACTTATCTGAGAAGTAAAAGGCTTATGTTGTCCCCAAGCAGAGAAGACAGTTGAGCCTGTGGATCTGGATCCCACACCTTTGGAGTTTGTGTGGTTGCCCTCAGGTGTTCAGAGTACAAGAGAGCTGTGTTTGCACTGAATCTTTATTTGTGGATTTTTCCTGTGGTGTGTCTTGCTGAGGCAGTCACGTTGCCTCAGCTGTTTCTTGCTTTACCCTCCTGACAACTCTAAGATAATATTGTTCTTTTCAATGCTTCTTTTCAAAATGAGAAATTAAGGCGTGGAGAATAAGTGATTTCCCCGAGGTCATATAAGAAGATCCGTAAGGCTATTATAAAGCATTTTAAATTTTTGCTGTAGCTGACTACTACCTTGCAGTAAATTTGTCAGGAGATCAAGCTCTGCTAGGTCTCACAGCCCATTTGTTCTCCAGAACTGGTTGAGTTCCAAGCAAAAATTTGCCCAAACAGGAGGTAGAGGACCTTGTGTCTGAGCCACATGCGGGACTGTGAATCATTAGCATTTCATTTGAATGTTGGAGCCTGGAAGAACGGAATGGGCCGTGGAAACACGTTGGTCTGGGATTTGTCCCTGTAGTACTGACTCGTAAGCTTTAAGCACTTGCATTGGGTCTGTCTGTCATGAAAACAGATGAGAGAGGTAGCACGTTGTTGTTGATGCTAGCTGATTAACTTGCATTAACTAATCAGAAGCTTTCTTACATAAACAGTGTAAGTAATTGACACTTCTGATTTCCTAAGGAAGCCTAAAATATGCTAAACTTGGGCATTTTATTTGGTTTTGTGTATATTATCTGTCTCTCTTATAACACAATATGGAAATGTTCCTTAATTCAGATCTCTGAATAAAGGCTTTCTTGTCATTTCTGTGTTGTTCGTGTTTTGGTGGTTTGGTTTTTTTTTAAATGCATCTGCTACCAACAAAACGTGATCCTTTAAAGCTCTGCTTATCGTTTGGAAACTTATGTTAACAACAGAAAGCTGCATGACAGGCTGAAAACCAAGAAGACAAATTGATGCATAAACGTGATTTTTATGCCACTTCTTTCTATCCCCAAGCTTAAGTTACAAGTTTGTTCCTGCTTTGTTGTAATGTGTTTCTAATCAGAAGTAACTAAAAGTATCAGCTAATGTAATGGTAATTACTTTTCCGTATATTGGTAGTATTGAGTCTTTTCAAAATCTTACTAATTTTCACAAAAAAGGAAAATACCATCAGCTGCAACACTCTGTTTGGGCAGGCAAGGAAGGAGGTCAACAAGTAAAAGACATAGGCACATGTCCAGGCTCTTTGTAGTCACTCGGATTAAAAGACAGCAGATCCCTTTGTGGCTGTTGTGGTATCTCTGCCACCTAGCTCCTGTTGAAATAAATGGGAGCTTGACCACTGTAGTGTTGACAGCAGGATAGATTTCTCCAGTGATAAAATAGCAAATGGCAAAACAGTTTCTGTAGGCAGAATTTCAATGATAATGGATGCCAGCACAGGTCAGTTAGAAACTGAGGAAAAAAAAAAAATCTTCAAGTTGTTTGTTTCCCTTTTTTTTTTTTTTTTAACTGTGTTGGGGTTTTTTTTAGCAAGTACTGTAAAGAGTCTTTTCTGTGTTACCTCCTGCAAATAGGTGGTGGAGAGCTTGCTGTTTTATAAGCAAACAACAGAAATTACACATAAGGTTTTGGTGATGAGGGAATAGTTGCAAGTTTTGTTATGCTGGTGTGAATCCAAAATTATTTTACTGAAATAAGTTCCCATAAAGCAAATTTACACTGGCATGGATCCAATGGAAGGTAAAATCAGTTCTTTGCATGTAAATTTGTTAAACTACCAGAATGATTGTTTACTCCTCTCGTGTCTTGTGTGGTTTAAAGCAAATCTGGATGTCTTCTCCTTGAAGTTAATGATGGTGTTTTACTATGCTTCATGATGCTTAGGGCTGTTTGACATCATCTTCTTGTTCACAGCTTCCTTTGATGGAGAAAAGCACGCCATCAATCTTCCTTCTGTAAACAGCGCATCGTTTGTCCTACGCTTCTTGGAGAAACTCTGCCACAGCCTGCAGTGTGATAATCTCTTTAGTAGCCAGCCTTTCAGCCCTTACGCGGGATGTGCACATAGTCCTGCGGAGTACGATAGGAACAAACCAGGTACTGTTAAACAACTGTTATTTTCAAGTGCTGATACTTTTGAGAAGTGTGGTCACTTCATGAAATGTAATTTTTTTAATCTGTCTTTCTGTGACGTGAATTGATTGAAATGAATATGCTTCAGTTCTTAGTGAATTGGTTCCAGTGCAGTAGTGCTTTGACAGGATGGGATAGCTCATACCACATGTGCAGAAACCATTTTGTTCAGCAAACTCCTCCTTGTAGCCAAGCCAGGAAACATATGTATTGTACCCCTGTGATACTGCTAAAAGGACAAGCTCAAACTTCACATTTCATTTGTTACATTTATGTTCGGATCATAAAATAAACTCACAAAAAGATACTTACTGCCTTATGGGAAGGGACTTGCCCTGAAAGGGAATTCTGTCTAGCCTTTCCCACACCAGTAAAAGATGCTTTCTTCCCTCTTTATTCACCTTACTCAGTGGTGGCTCCAGAAATTTTGCATTCTGCTGTGTACAGTCCAGCCTCCTAGTAGAAAAGGTGGGGTTGCAGGTGGATGCTTGTGGTATTTTGTACGAGGCCGCTATCTTTTGTCTACTGCACTGGGAGCGCAGAGTAAGAGGGAAATGAAATGACCTGCGCCAGATCTCCCATCAGGTTGTTTGTAGGGCCTGGTATTACAGGTCCCAGCCCAAGGGTTACCAGGAGCCATAGCTGAGAAAACCTCGCCGTCGGGGCAATTTTGGAAGATTCATACTGGTTGTGAAGCTTCCTCACAGCTGTCAGATAGCTGAGTCTGTCTTCCAGGTGCTGCTATAGAAAGTAAAATAGTCTTCCCCCCGATGGAGGAATTACATTTATAGTTCAGTCTGTCATACGAAAGTCATTAGTTCTAACTCTTTTCAGAAAAGTAGCCAGGGTCAAGGTAGTTTGGGTGATGACAGTATAAACTAAGCTGTACTTCAGCTTTGGAAGTTTGTATTGAAATGACTGAGTCTGTGTGACACAAGAAACTGAACTGTAACCTGGTGAATGGCGGATGTATGTCTTTGCTTTGGTCCCTGGACTTGCCCCCTGAGCAGCTTTATGCTAGAATAATAGGTGGTGACTTTCCTCTTCACAGCAAAAGAAGAAATACCTGAAAACAGGAGTGCTAAACGATACTCTCAGGACTCTCCGCCATATACGGCTCCTCTTTCCCCTAAGCTTCCCAGAAATGATGCTCATCCATCTGAAGGTAATTACATTATGTCAGGATTATATATGAGGATTATTTATGGTTTCAGTATTTCCAGTCAAAAAGGACCGAGTTCAACATATGTGTCTGGTTTGTCTCTAGCCTTTAACAGGTCAGGGTGAAAGTATGTTAATTATTGATCACTGGCGCAGATTTTGCACTTAGGGAAGATCTACTGCAAGTTCCAGCAGTCCTTCTCCTAAACCTGCTAGCCTTTCTTTTGAAGGGGCTCAGGCAAGTAGGTGACGGATGAAGCCTCCTGCTTCATATACGGCTATTTAGCAGAAAACCAGTTGCCTCAAAGTGGATTAGGAGATAAATTGGAAGCAACCTTTAATAACTAGGCTGGGGCCATTAAGTGAGTAAGGGTGTAGCTTGATGGTACAGTTCGGCTGAGTTTATGGATAGCTGCCACTGAAAGTTGTCCTGGTCCTGCTTTCCTTGCCTCCTTGTCCCTGCAGTGGGTCCCAGGTCCCCTGGCTAGGTGGTGAGCTGCACCAGTGAGCAAAAGCACAAAAAACATTTTGCTGAAGCGAAGGGTAGTTTGCAGTTTACTTCTCTGTACGGACTCAGTGTGGACTCGGATGAGCACAGAGAAGGATTGAATAAAATGCAGCCATGGCCAGGGCAGCAGCGAAGCCTCCCTGTGGCAGCTGGCTGTTAGATTGATTAAGCTCACTGGTGAATAGCAGCTTTTCCTGCGCTGCAGCTCAGCTGCAGTAACTGAGTACGTGCCTAGTCTTAGTCTGCCTCAGATGTGAAGTAAAGCATCTAAGTTCAAATCTCAGTGAGAGACACTTAGGAAAATGCGGGGTTTTTTTACTCCATTTGCTACTTAACTGGTTAAGCCGTGGTAACTTGTCGATGTTGAGTCATCCTAACTGATACGTGCTTTCTGTTGCTGCAAGATATTTGCACAGCATTTCCAAAGGCTTTTTTGAAATATGACAGGGATTAGTTATTTCTTTCTTTGTATTATTTTTTTGTTGTCTTTGTGGAGATCCTGGGGTCATTTTGTGTCTATAAGCATCAGTGGGGGCAGAATGACCTCTTTTTCTGTGCAGATTAAAAAGTCACAGGACTACAGTTAAAGCAGAAAAGGATATCAAATTAAAATGTTCAAAATGATAGCTTATTTAAAATGGTACACCTTATTATTTTATATATATGTAGCATGTTCACTTCTTTGTATGTAGTAACAGCACCATTGTTGTGGTTTAACCCCAGCCAGCAACTCAGCCCACGCAGCTGCTCACTCACTTCCCCCACCCAGTGGGATGGGGGAGAGAATCGGAAAATAAAGCTCGTGGGTTGAGATAAGAACAGTTTAATAGAACAGAAAGGAATAAACTAGAAATGACACTAATAACAACAATAAAGTGACAATAATAATAAAAGAACTGGAATACACAAGACAAGCGATGCACAACGCAATTGCTCACCACTCGCCGACCGATACCTGAGCGGCGCTCCTGCCCCGGCCAGCTCCCCCAAGTTTCTATGCTGGGCATGACGTCCCGTGGTATGGAATAGCCCTGTGGCCAGTTTGGGCCAGCTGTTCCGGCTGTGTCCCCTCCCAACTCTCCTGTGCCCCTCCAGCCTTCTTGCTGGCTGGGCAGGAGAAGCTGAAAAGTCCTTGACTGAGTCTAAACATGACTGAGCAACAACTGGAGCCATCCGGGTGTTATCCACATTCTTCTCATCCTGAACCCAAAACACAGCCCTGTACCAGCTACTAGGAAGACAATTAACTCTGTCCCAGCCGAAACCAAGACAAGCAGGAAATACACTTCTGCATTGATTATTGATTTCTGTGTCTTTCCAAAAGAAGTACTGGCTTAATTCCACAGATACATTGTACACCTAAGACAGATATTTCTGGTAGGTAACTTAACAAGAGTAGAGCACTTAATTATACTCAAATGAAGTTGTTTCAATTGGAGCAAAACAAATGTTTGAGTAGATCTGCATTATGTTGTAAAAAAACTCCTGAAAGTAAACATGCGTGCGCATACAGCTTCTTAATCCTTGTTTGCTAATGGATCCCCTTTACAGATGGAGTCAGTGTACTCCTTAAAATTCATTTTAAAGTCAATAGTTCATTATAAAGTGCAGTTACTTGGATAAAAAAATAATTAAAATAAGTGTTTTGCCATGGTTTCAGAGGTTTGAATTTGTACTCTGTGCATTTCAAGAGGCAAAATGTTCTCTAGGGCTGTGTGTTTCCCATTAGGGCAATGTCCTCTGCTGAAAATCTGGAGGTAATTTTATAGCGGTCAGTCATGGGTTGGTTAGTGAGAAAGATCTGCCCCTAAAAAGTTCTGGTTCCATTGAGACACAGTTGTCTTGAAATAGTTGTTTTGAAATACCATTTGAAGGCAAAATGGAATAATTGTGGGAAAGGGTGTTTCAAACAGCTCATTTTCCTTGTAATCTGTTTGGGGATATGTTTTGCAGATTTTGCTGTCGTTCCCGCTCACTAACAGTTTCTTCTTAAAGTTATAAAAGGTAAAGGGGGTTGGGAATAACTCAGTTCTCCCTCCCCCTGAAAACAGTGTGTTCTTACTGTTGAGGCCAATTACATCATTCCTGTTATGTATGAGGCAGAACAACTGGCTTCTAATTCCCAAAGGAGCTTCAAGAAAACAAAACATCCAATTCCTGCTAAGGCCTTCAGTGTTTAAACAATCTGTTGTCATCCTTACATTTGAAACATAAGGCCTTTTATTGGCCTTTTATTAATCATAGAATTGCCTAGATTGGAAAAGACCTGTAAAATCGTCTAGTCCAATCGTTAATCTGGCACTGACAAGTCCCCCCACTGACCCATGTCCCTAAGCACTACATCTACACGACTTTTAAAAACATCCACGGATAATCTGCCCAGAGATGAGGCGTTCTGCAGTGGAACCTCCCTTGTCTTTCCACACCAGTGTTATTCACAATTGCTCTAAATGTCAAGGTGGGAGAAGTGTGTCATTCGTTGCTCCATGGATTGCAAAGCTCCATTTGCTAGATGCCAATTTTGAATCAGCTGTCATACCAGCTGACCACTTTTTCAACAAGATTGCAGCTGTGTTTTGTTTGTAGAGAAGCTAGGTGGATGGAAAGGAAAGTGGATTGGATACTATAGTCGCTGAACAGAAACACCTTCTCTAAAAGATGATGGGAAATATGCCAGCTTTTCCACCTCGTGTATGTGAATTGAGAATTTACAGTAAGATAAATTCAAATGCTGGTATCGTGGGGAAAAAAAGCAGAGTTGATCTTTTCCAGCCCTATTTACTATTGTTTACTTTAGGATATATAACATCAGAGAGAAATCTGGGATATAATGGGAATAAATACAAATAAATTCTTTTGTAATACAGTCAATTTTAAAAATATTTTTGTCTTCAGAGATCCTGACAAGGATTATGTAAAATAATTAGCTAAAAAAACCCTACACTTGGGGCCTCTGCTTGTTTACTAGAAAAATGACAAAAAAGTTTTTTTCTTAATACATTACATGGAGTTGGCTGATAATGTGCTTAAATACTCTAGCTGAAACTTTCTGCTGGGGAGTATTGTCTCCATTGTTTCATCCTACCTTTCCAGGCTTCTGAAATCTGAATCTGCAGGTTCAGTCGGTTGAACCCTAGGCTCCCTCATATAGCTTTGCGGTAACTATTTAAAGTATCTCACCTCTGCCTTTTGGCCTTGGACTGAGAGTTTTGTTAGTGGTTTAATTCTCTACAGTTTTAATTTTCCCTTGGTTGGCTACCCTTTAATTTTATAGTGCCTATCATTGACTACATCTCTTAAAGTCTCCCTGAAATTCTATAGAATGATGGCTTTTGGTTTTCATTTTGGTAAGTTGCGGCAACTACTTCAAGCTGACAAATGTAAAGAAGTTAGTTTTCTTGTTTGTTTTCTTTGAAAACCTCAGTAGCTGCTTCTTTGTGATTTGAGTGTAACAAACGAAAAAGTTTTGCAGTGGTTTTTTGAGGGTTGTGTATGTGGAAGAGAAGAGCTTGTGTCCATAAAAGCTTCTTTATTCCACGACTGTCAAGTTTAGTAAAAGATGCTGCATAGTCTTGCGGATCTTGCCTTACTGAATGCACTAAGTAGGGAGCTGGCTCTCTCAGTGCCTTTGTTCCCTCTCAGGATTTTGCTGTCTGAAGACCAAAATACCCCTAACAGTTCTTCACTGCGCTCCACTTTTAAACAGGTTCCAGCAGAGAACCTAAGACCTCATGCAGCAAGCTGAAAACATTCTTGGGAAGCTCACTGGGTTTTTTAGGAAAATGCTCTTCCTTTAGTTTTAATTGGGTATTCGCCCAAGAAATTCTTGAGAGTTGTCATATAAGAAGGGTAGTAAAAAGCTTATTTCAGGAACTTGTTTCAGAGAACATACCAGTTCTTATTGCAAAGAATATGCTCCTTCGCTAGCATATGTTTTATAACTTCACTAGAGTAATTTTCAAGATGGTAGTGTGGGGTTTACACTTCTGTGAACCTGTTAGCTATATTTTCCAGCTCTTAACTCTCCTGCCAAAGCAGCATTTGTTTCATACAGATTTGTACATCATGCTTCCAACTTCTTTCTTGGGCTAGGTATTGGCCTGGTGCAAACAGAGAAGAACACGTATGATTGCTAGAGAATGGAGTAGTGTTCTCGTTGATTTGGGTTTTTTTTTTCCTCACATAGCATATTTCTTGTAATCAGACCTGAATTCGATTGGCCGAGAGTGAAATTTTCAGTGATCAGGCAAACCTGGCTCCTGTCTCATGGCACAGGGAAAGGGACTCGCTGAACTCTGCTCATCTGGCTTAGAAACAGTATTGACAGGCTCTAAAAATTCACGAGTCTTCTAAGCAAGCGTTGTTTGTGTTTTGCAGAGTAGAAATTAGCTGAGAAGTGATAAGAACTAAAAAGGGGAATGTTGTTATACTCCCTTCCTGAGTCCAGATTTATTTTTTTTTTAACTTGCTCAGTGGGTTCAGTAATTTACATGTATCTTTAGCTTTCCAGAGTCTGTGCCCATAGACCCTGCCCTGCGCAAAGAACTAACTTTAAATAGATACAGCATTGCAGTCAAAACGTGTTACGTTAGTGTGCTGTAGCTGGCACTCACAGCCATCTGGGGCTTTGCCTGTAACCTGTTCCATTTTTAATGATAGCCTCTGTGTCTGAACGTACTGGCATCTAGAGATGAGAATTGTCCACTTGTTTTGTTTATGAAGTTCGTGACTCCCTCTGCTGCTTAGAAGAAATTAAACAATTGTTAGTTAACATGAGAGTTTTTATTTATATTAAAAAATTTTTGCAAGATACATGTAACACACTCTTAATGCTTAGCTTTTTGAGAATATGTTTAAAAATGCTTGACTAAGATTGCTTGATGTATCAGTATTAACGTCAGACATTTTTTACCTGAAAAAGATTTCCTCTGTCACTTCTCTGTTCATAGTATTTAATAAATACAACTGAAATGATATGGAAGACTGTCTCAAACTTGATGTATTAAATCTTTTGCTACCAAAAATGTTTTTAAAATACAGTAAGAGCCCAATGATTACTTGAGGAGAAGGGGCAAACATTCAGCAGCAGCGATTGCCTCACAGGAGGTCTGTTAACAGGTTTACAGTCTGTCAGTATCTTCAGGAGAACGTAGCAAGAAGTTAAATAACAAAGGTATAATGGCCATCACTTTGAGCACATTGATACTTGCTTTTTGTTTAGCAGAAACATTACCTATAGAGGAAAACAGCACTTCCAAAGAACACCGATTTTCTGAGGACTCTATGGATTCTGCACTTAGTTCTGTAAATCCTTCAAGCCCGACCTGTCGAAATTCCACAGAGTATCGTACTGCAGGAAGCGCAGCATATTACAGAAATTCCCTTCAGCCAGCAACTGCTACCTCAAATTCAGCCCCAGTCCTGCGCAGGCTGTCCTTGAGCTCTGCTGGGAGCAGCAGTTACTACGAAGTTAGTAAGAATCGAATGCAGAGGCAGATTGAAGGTATGCTATATAACTAAACTTTCCAAAGTATATAACTGCTTTTATTAATGTACAAAGTCCAAGAGTTATGAATAAAGGAGTCCTTTGCCATAGAAAAGTTTGCATATGGAGTGAAATGTTCCGCTGTTGCCAGGCATGTCAGCCTTGCTAATGTAACTGCAAACGCAGAACTTAAGCCTGTCAGAACTGAACTGATACCGTGGCACGAGCCGGGAGGGGTCTTGCCTGCTGCACCTTCCTCTCGCTGCTGTTAGGGACCCTGCAGCAGGCCGGCCTGAGGAGGGCTGGTCCTATGCAGCTCACTTCCTGAGCATCTTATCAGGCATTACCGTGTTGCTGAAATATGCGGACAGGGTCTCCTCCTGTCCCTCCCTCTGTCTGCACAGCTTAAGTTGCCTTTGCCACATTCCCAATTAATGGGATCTTGGGACCCAGGAGCCAAGTACAAGTCGGACTAATCCCTCTACGTATGTCGTAGTGCTAATGTTTATGCTGCTGTAAATATTTGCAGTTGTATAGGACATTTAAAGACAAATGGAACAGCTGAGTATTATTTGGAGGAAAATAAAACATCTTTCATTTTAATATATTGCAAAGAATGCATAATAAAAGCCTCATGTTAATATTAAGAATGCCTTACATAAAATGAAATGTGTTTATCCCTGTGTAGACTAGTGATACTTCTTCCTTTCACAATATTTTTATACTAAAAGCTGCAAGTTCCACAACTGGACCGGATCTGAATTCACTAAAAAGGGAACCTTCAAGAATATTGAATAAGGATCCTTCCACCTGGTCAATAGAGGAAGTAATGCGTTTTGTGAAAGAAGCTGATCCACAGGCACTAGCTCCACATGCAGAACTCTTTAGGAGACATGTATGATGCATATCCATTCTGTTCTAGTAGATTGTGTGTCACGTTAATCTCTTAAAATACAGTTTTCATGTCTATCACTCTATTTGAAATTGAAGGTAGAATAGACTCTACTTGTATATTAGAGGGAGGCTGAAAATTATTTTTCCACCTGAAACTCCTCCTGCAATATATTTTCTCTGTGTTCTGGTCTTGTTAGACTAAAGTAAATACCCACTGCTTTCCAGCTTATATGGAATAAGGCCAATATTGGAAGTATCCAAGTTCTAATGGCCAGCATCCATGCTACTCCATCATCCCTGGTACCTCTAGAGAAGATGGCGTTCTCATATACAGTACGGGGCATTTGGCCTACACAGATGACACCTCTCTGAGTCTGTTTTGGAGACTGATTATCCTGAAGTAGAGATGCTGTTATGCCTCATTAGCTTTACACCTGGTCATTAATAACAAAGTCCAAGAATCAATTGAAATGTTGAATCTATCTGTTTTGAAAAACAATGCGTAGGGTTTCAGAAGATCTAACGAGGTGGTGTATTTAGAGAGAGAAACTATGTCCGTTTCTCTGTGCTGTTTTTGGTCTCCCCTCTTCCTTCTCACTGTGCTTTTCAATGGCAGGTTGCTCAGCAAAGAGCTGCTTTCTTATTTCATTGTATGTACAGCCCGCCAAAAAGAGGTTGGCTTTCTCTTTAGTAGTATTTCACCCTTGTTCTGCATCAGCTGCTACCAACAGCTAAATCTCAGAGTAAGCTGGATTGGAAGGAGAACTCAAAATAACTTTTAACGGAGCTTCCTGTCTTATGTTTTATTCTTAGTTGTATAACAAGACTAAATGTCACTTGGTTTGTCAGGTTTATGTTTAAAAAAAAATGAGACAGAGTGGTTTTCTTTATGTTTTTTTAAGGAACTAACTGCCTGTCTACAGTATGTAATGCTAGTAAGAGCTTAGGACTGTCCCATTTCAGCAGCTTCTCAACAAGGCAGTTGAAATCTGACAAAGTTGTCCTTGGTCTTGACCCTAACAATCTGTCTGGTTTAACCTGGACACAGATCTGCCTTATTTCACAGATTTAGATGGTCTGTAACCCCTTCCTCCGTGTGACTGTTTGCATGCGCATGCCAGAATCCTCCCGCAGCTGTGTTCAGGGTTCAGTGCAAGGCCTCAGTGCTTGGATCATTTAATCTCTTAACTGCACAGACCTTCCTTTGCAGCTTCTCTTTCTTTTTCCCTTGACCCATTCACTTTTTTTCTCAGCCGGTACCTAATTTTGAGGGCTCTTTGGTCAGTTTCTTTTACTTACTGTAATTTACTTTAGCATCTCAAATACTTTAATTGTACATTAAAAATACTAAAATAAATTCAATTTCAGTGGCCATCTGTAAATATGAAATTATACTAAGTTGCTGTTTTATATATAGCAGATATATTTTTACTACAGTATAAACAAATATAATATACTTTCCAGTTTTACCATGCAGCTTGTTAAAGTAGTTGTATGTTGTTGTGTTTATTTTCTTCCTTCTGCAGGAAATTGATGGGAAGGCACTGCTCTTACTGAGGAGTGATATGATCATGAAATATATGGGACTGAAGCTGGGGCCTGCCCTGAAGTTGTGCTACCACATTGAAAGACTTAAACAAGGAAAGTACTAGCCAGCGGGGATACTACAAATATGTGTGTTCGTATCACACTAAGCTCTCAGGTTCACAGCCATCGCCTTTATGTGAAACTATTTTTCTGATATAAATCATCTTTATTTTTTGAAAGTGCTCTCAAAATATAAAAAAGACATTCAGGATAAAGGAGGGGCGGAATCTGTATTACATTCTAGTATTTTGCAAACTATTTCAGAAAGTTTGCAGGGAAGGACAGTTGATCCATACTGAGGGTGGGCAGGTTGGGTAACAGTGCTCTCCGAATACTGAAAAGTGCATTCTCTGTTAGAGACTTCAGCCAACGCGTTCATATTCAGAACCAAAACAGCTGAATCCCAAAGGAAAATAATAAAACAAACCAGCATCAGGTGTTAATAATTTTTACAGGGGTAGCTGTAAACTTTTATATTGCAAGAAGAATTTAAAATAGAAGATCTCATCTCTGTAGTGAATACTGTGTCTGGTCCTCAAGCAGAGTAATACTCTAGTATATTACTCTAGATTATTCTTCCTAGATTTTCATTAAGCGAATAGCCAGCTGTATGAATTGGTCATGGGGGATGGAGGTGCGGGGAGGGAAGGGTTATGGAGGGGAGGAGAGGGCTTAATACAAATATAAGCTTTTATAAAGTGTGATTATCAGTACTTTGGTAAGTTATGAGGACAAATGTACGGTATATTGTCAATTTTTGCAGGCAGTAAATATTTCTGTTTCATGGAAGGGTATATTGGCTGTATAAACAGCCATTTCTGGGACAGACTGATTTAACTGGAACAACGCATTCACATCTTAAACATTCCATCCTTTTGCTAAGTTTGGCATGGGTATGTGTGTTCATGCTTTTTATATATACACGTGTATGTGTTGGGAAGTACAGACTATATATATAAAAATAAACATACACACTGTACATATGTATTCAGTTTTTTAATGTATACTTTGCACTGTGCCAGAGAGAACTGTACAATTTCTTGTTGTTTTTTTTACCAGTAAATTTAGTTGTGTATTACTTCCATGTTCATTAGCAGCTGTTTAATTTGTTGTCCATTCTTGGAGTCAGAAGGTGACAAACAATCAAAGGGTGGCTTTATTCATGCAGGTGAGATCCCTGTACTATGCAATACTCTTGGTCATTCACCCCTTAACTCTGAGCCATATATTCTGGTATGTTTCTGGAAAGCCACATTTGGTTCCCATGTTTTGGGCTTATATTTCCTATAAGGAAGTGCTACTATGTAATCGATATGCCTTTTTTGGGTAAAATTGGTGCTGTTTCTATAAGCTGCAAGAATGAGTGGTGATAATACAGCAGTTTGTTGTCACTGCCAACTGTAATATACATCAGGGACAAGAAAATATACTTTCTGTGTAGGAAACTGAATGTACTGTATGTAATAGTGCAAGTGATAAAAACTATTTGCTAGGGAAGGTATAGTCCTAAAATGGTAGGTTTTATTATTTTTCTTACTGCCTTTTTATATGAAAGCATATAGTATAAATGTATTTTTTACAAATTCCTTTTCTGAAAATGCCTTGCTTTACTGATAGTCTGATACTTCTCAGGTTTCAGCAGAGATACTGCTGCAAAATAATAACTTTTGTGGCTCACCAGTGTCCAAGTGTTTTGTTAGTTTAAATGACTGCAGTGCAATTTTAATTTAGCAAGTCGTGGACTTTGAGAATTGTTTTTATTATTACATCATTAGACATTTGACACTAAAGGTTATCTATATTAATTTGTTTTGCATATCTTTTGTGGTGCATATATGGTTAGATGAATAATACAAGCATGCTCTCTATAGTAAGAAAAGGTCAGAGCATTGATCGAAGAAACAGAATATTTTCTCTTTGTGTTAGGAAAATACTGACTTGACTGTTGGCATAACTGTATGAAAGTTAGTTATATATTGAGGAAAACATCACGCGCCGCATGTTCAGTATATTCTTTATACCTTACTTCTTCCACACTTTATTATGCTGAATTTCACGGTTCTTCAGTGTAAAAAGATCTCATATGATCTAAGTGGAAGTAATTGACTGAAAACAGTTTTCATTTTTTACATTGCCATTGGCATAAGAAAAACAAAGATGTTTAATTTTTCTGTTTGCCCTTTATGGAATGACATTTTTGTACATGGCACTATTATGGGTATAAATATTTGTTCAAGGCTTTCTGTACACCCTTGTGCACAGGGATTACTGTGATGTTGCAGTACCAGAATTTCACCATGTGCCATAGCATGAGATTCAAGCGTTCCAAGTGTTGTAGCAGAATATATCCTTTATTTTCAATGGGATGTTCTTATCTATCAACAAAAATAAAGTAGTTTGTTCATTGTTGTAACTGTCCATTTTGTTTGACGTTGTGTGTATGTGTGAGCACAGTTTGCGTAGGCAAGGGTAGCTATCTTATCTGGCATTTGGCAGTTCTTGACAGCTCATGTAAACATCTGATGTAAGGAAGTTTTAATCAAAAGGGTAAAATCATTCCAACATTGAAGCAATTAATGTTTGAACTTGGGTTGGTCTGTGCTTTCAAAATAACAACTTAGGAGTATATTCAACTATTTAGTTTTGCTTATAGCATTTTGCCACTTGCAGAATTATCATACAACCACTGAGGGGAAGAGACTGCTAAAAACTGTTTGTCCTCTGTTCGGATGAAGACCTGAAGTATTTTAAGTCAAGGCAGTTAATGGCAATAGGTTTGAACTTCATACACTTCATGCTTTCTTATTTCTGTGATGCAGAAGTCTGTTGTTCTGGTGGCTGTTTGCAGTGATCAGCCTGCGCTTGAGAAGTAGCTCAAGTTGGGTTAATGGTAACCTCAAATCCTTACAAGGCAAATTATGGAACTTGGAAGTTGGTAGTGACAATAGTCCAGAGGCATTTTGCATCTGATTTCTCTCAGAAGATACTGGTGTGTATTTGATATAGAAGACAACACCATCTCTTTGTTTCTCTGAGTTGCTTTTCTGGTTCTGTATCTTTCAGTCTTCTTGCAAGACAGTGCCGTAACTCCTCAGTACATTGTAAGACCTCTTCTAATTGAAATTAAAATACTGCTGCCTGAGAGGACTAGCAGCTCTCGCAATTCTTGTCGCAGAATACCTATGCAATATTGAAAGTGGGCAAGGTGATTGCACCTTGCGGTTGAAATGACTGCACTTCTAACAAGTTTGTTGTGGCTGTATACATATTATAGGACTTTTTCAGGAATGACAGTGAAAGGCAGCAGCATCATGTTATAATTGTTGGCTCAAAGGATGGTCCATCCTCCCCTTTTTTGTTGCTTTTAATAAAGGCGCATCATTTTTTACTTCAGGTGGTAGACACAGGGGCGAAGGCATTCATCTGAATACTCATGGTATTTGTAGAAACTCTTCTTCCCGTCAGTCAGGGATATAATTTGCTCAAAAGCAATGTTAACCTTCTCTGTAACTCTGATGATAGTTTTATGTGAGTCTGTGGATGTGATTGTGTGTGCCCTGTACGTGATACAAAAATTCTACATTTGAGTATCTCAGGTATTCCTGTATGGGAAAAATGAAGCCCTGGGTAAGGATGACCAAAATCTTGAAGTTTGAACCTGGTCAGATGAAACGACACGGTTCTTTGTGCTTGTCTTTCCTTTAATTGGAGGTGAAATTCAGAGAATTGAAACATGGGTACACTGTTGAATTAATAGTTTATCTTCCTGCTTAACTCAGAGGGCTCCAGTCACCTTTTCCTATTCATGTATTATTCTAGTGGGCCAATTTAGGATCATGTTTTCCTTTAAGTAGGAGTAACTAATGGAAGTCTATTCATATGTATGTGTATGTGAATCTATAATGTAAATCATTTTTAGTTTAAATGGCCTGACATCCAGAACCAAGCAGCCAGAGCAGCCTGTGTCCAGCCAACTTGAAGCAGAAGCTGGTAGTTACTGTTTTAAGATAATTTGTGTTATACTATTTATCTATTCTGTTTCCATTTTGAGCTGACTGGGTTTTTTTCTGTTCTGCATTATCAAAGATTATCTTAAGTCTGCTTGGTGTGTTTGTCTAGACCAAGTATGAAATTTTTATGCATGGTTCTCTCTACCAGTTACTTTGAAACTGTATAACTTTTAAAAGCTTATTCTATAATAGCCTTAACATAGTCACTGGAAGTAACGAGTGTATAGAAAGCTGTATAGAAAGCAATGCTACAGGGAAAACCAAAAATACTGCTCAGCATAGATGTGAGGGTTTTCAAATTAAATGTAGCGGGTTTTGTATTGACAGCTTGTTGTGTTTCGAAGTTTGTCTTGTATCAGCCCCGTTCTAAGTAACAGTTGAGGAGTGTATCACAGAATCTAGGGCTAGTTGAGGCTGAAAGGAACCCCTGGAGGTCCCCTGGTCCAGCCCCCCGGCTCGAGCAGGGCCACCTGCAGCCCCTTGCCCAGGACGACGGCCAGACGGCTTTGG
>JAVKLA010000058.1:20037300-20051118 GCA_034782735.1 Sagittarius serpentarius
CATTCAGCCGGTTTCCAGTCCACCTCGCTGTCTGCTCGTCCAGCCCGTACGTCAGCAGCTTGTCTGCGAGGATCTTATGGGAGACAGTGCCAAAGGCCTTCCTCAAGCCCACGTGGACAATGTCCGCTCCTCTCCGCTCATCTGCCAGGCCAGTTGTTTCATCATGGAAGTTTATCAGGTTGGTCAAGCATGACTTCCTTCCAGTGATGCCATGCTGACCACTCCTGATCATCATCTTATCCATGTGCATGAAAATGGTTTCCAGCATTAGCTGTTCCATCACTTCCCCAGGGGTGGAGGTGTGGCTGACTGGCTTGTAGCTCCCTGGGTCCTCCTCCTTGCCCTTCTTCAAGATAGGAGTGGCATCTGCTTTCCTCCGGTGTTCAGGCACTTCTCCCATTCTCCGTGACTGATCAAAAACTGAGAGAGTGTGGCCTTGCAGTGTCATCTGCCAGCTCCCTCAGCACTCGTGGGTGCATCCCATCAGGCCCCTTGTACTTACGTATGTCCAGCTTGCTTAGTATTCCCTGACCTGATCCTTTTCCACCAAGGGCACGTCTTCCTTGCTCCAGCCTTTCCCCCTGCTCTCTGGGGTTCCTGAAGGCCTGTCTTGCTAGTAAAGGCCGAGGCAAAGCAGACGTTCAGTACTTTGTCCTTTTCCATGTCCTGTGTAACGAGGTCCCCCCTCTCATTCAGCAGTGGGCCCACATTTTCCCCAGTCTTCCTTTTGTCACCTGTAGACTGTAGTCTATTTTCATGCAGTTATCACGTGACAAAACGCATTTTAAAAGTGGATAGCAGTATTTTTTCTTTGATTGGCTAGCTAGTTACATAATAGAGTAAAATGAACATTTAATTCCAACATTAGATGTGTGAACCTGTTCTAAAAGTTATGAGCATCTTCATCTTTCTGCTGAGTTGAAGCTATGTAGAGTTAGGCTGGCTTGGTTTAAAGAGAAAAAAAGAGACCCCCTTGAGATCAATTTCAAAGGTCATATATTCCTCCTCTCTTTTTTTTATTACATGTAAAGCTATTGGAGTGAATAAAAAGTGCTCGTTTGGAACTGCCTAAGAGCGATGCAGGGAGGCAGAAGCTGACTTCATGTCCATTGCAGCGGTGAAATGATTGCTGCTTTTTTCTCAAGCCTTGATTAAAATCTTTCGCTCTGTAAAGCTTACTAACTAGCCCGTAATCCTGGGATCATGTTCCCCAACTATCAGTGTTCCTGTTGTTTCAGAGGTCACGCAGAGCCATTTTGAGAATTTATCATCTTAAAATCTGAACAGTCTGCTGTAAACTCACTGTGTTTTGAGTCTGCAACTATGAGACATATTTTTTTTTATTTAATTTTTTGTTTTTACAGTGAGAACCTCAGAGATTGTTCTTTTTAAAGTAGCAAAATACTTTGCTGCTTTCTCCTGATGATTTGTCCTAAATAAATTCTCATTACTGTGGCTGTGTAGATGATGGGAGTCCTATGTGTACTTAAAATATGCCATTACCGTGGTCCAGTAGGCTTTTAAATCCCTCACTTACATGAATCATCCATCCCTGTCCTAGCAGATCATTTTGATTAGCTGTAATTTGTCCCATTTGAATCAGAATTAGCTTCCACCAGCTCCAGAATCTCCCAGTCCTGCTGTACAAGCTGAGGAGTCCTGCGTGAGCTGCTTCTCCTCGTAGCTTTATGGACCACTGCTAGTTTTGTTTCAGCTTTCATTAACCGCAGGGGAACTGTTTAGTGCTGATAGCGAAGGCTACGCACCTCTCTTTCTCTTCTTTTTAAAATACACAAAGACATTTTCATCCACAGAGGTTCACTTCTCAGCCCCTGAAATCAAAGCCCTTCCAGGACAAACAGTACGAGCAAACAGATGCCAGCCCAAGAGGAAAGGGAGATCGCACCCCATGTTGTGTGAACAGACAAACGCGAACAGATGTACGGCTCGAAGCTGGCAGAAACCCTCTCTGCCAGGGCTTCCTTTCTAGTTATGACAGCTGGAAGGAAATGGATACACCACAAAACCACCATGATAATTGCCATTACCCTGCGTTGGCAGTCTCAGCGCTGAGGTCAAGAACTGGAAAGACAAAGACTCATCCACCCTCCTAGGTGGAAGCTGAGGCGATTGGCAAGGCACTGGGAAAAATCTTAATGAACGGTGGCACACCTTAGAAAGTCTGGTGTTCAAATGCAAGAGGCTATAATTTTACTAGATTTCTCCCTTCCTCACATTGAATTTTTTTTTTCAGTAGTTGCGGAGGCACTGTGTTTCACCAAGCAATTGTGCTAGTGCTGTCCAGATCCCCAAGAGTGGGGCTTTCAAACAGGTCTGAACTCTTCTGCCCTCAGCTTCCGTCTCTCCAAACGAGTGCTGCCAAACAGGTCTTCCTCTTACTGGAGACCCTTCTGAGGGAAGGATCTTTGCATGTGCTTCTTACCCCTGCGTGTTTTGAAAAATAAGAAAAGGACACTGTGGCTTGCTTGCTTTCTCTCTCGTGTGTACCACCTATTGCTACTGCTTTCAATCCTTGCCTGGGGATGTTGGTGGTACTCTGTTGTGAAGAGATGCCTCTCACCTGGGCGATGTTACTCAAGGTGTGGTCTACAAAGTGCTTTTCTGTCTGTCAGTCTGTCTCTCTCTTTTCTTAAGTCCCTGTGCTCGCGTGAACAAAACAAAGGGAGGGAGAACTTAATAAATAAATGCTCAGTTTTAGTCTACCCTTGGGTTATGCTTATGCTTCAGGGGTGAGGTGCTAGATAGGTCATCGTTATGTACTTGGGACGTATTGCTTGTTAGGCTGAATGGGAAATGGCGGGAGCTTGGGGGTTTTTTTGGTGGTTTGGTTTTAGTTTTGGGGGGTTTTGTTGGTTTGTTGTGGGTTTTTATAACTGAATGCTGTCAGCTGTTTGTTTATGTTCAAGGGACCAGCTCAGCCGAAGGGACCGTATTGCCTTCATACATCTTTGCATTCACCGTAGTGTTACTGGTAAACTGTCTTTGCCTGGGTGGTGTTTGGCTACAGGAAACGAACAGGTCAGGGAAAGTTTAAATGTTTGGAAAGAAAACAGAAATGGAAGCCTGGGATGAGTGATAGGCTTTGCGTGCAATAAACATGGGAAGGAAAATATATGAAGAATGGAGTCGTGCAAAATCAGAAAGGAGAAAACCAGGTGGATAGGCTAACTTACACTCTTTCAGATTTGGATGCACTGACTGTTGAGTCATGACTAGTCTCTTTGACTGTTTGCACTGAGTTGGGATTTTAAAGAGGAAAGTTAGAAATTAACATTTTGAACCATGGTAGGAGTGTGAAGTATTTTATCTTGACGTGATTTCATCCAAAAACATGGGCTGAATCCTTGGGGCATCCTCTCTCTGTCCTTAAATTGTTTCTTCCTAATTGAATGAGCTGCTGCTACCAACTCCCTGGTGATGTGATTTCTTTTAAAGCCAGACCAGCTGAGGAGCCAAAGCTGAGGAATACAGGATTGGGTTTAATTTCATGTAACTTCATGTCTTTATATCATAGCTGTCCAGACTCTCTCTCATTGTAGTCCTTGGAGGTCTAGCTGACTGAGTTGAGGGTATGGGTGATTTGACCAGATACCAGCATCTGCTTTGCAAAGAGATGAATAGTTCTCTGGACTCTGTTGGCTTTATTGACTAGATTTCCAGTATCTATCGTGGGAGCCTCGATACCCATCTCACTTAACTTTAGCATGCAAGCTAATTCCCCACCTAAAGTACTGTCTGTTGCAAGTAAGATGGAACGGTCCTCTGACTTGAGTCCTTCGCTGAAAGACCAAGTTGGCGCTCAGAAGGAAATGTTCAGGTGCGCGTTGTACTAACCAGGAAATGCTGGCCAGATCCCATGGTCTGCCACTCAAGGGGTCTGGCCCGAAAGTCTAGATGTCCAGAATATCCAGCCCGAAAAGTCTGTCCATAGAGAATAGTTCTGCTTTCTTCGGTCTTCATTGTTGCACAGTTCAGAGTGCTGTTGCGTATCCCTTGTTTGAAGTGGCAAAAGGCAGACAACAAGCATTTAAATGCTCCGTTGGTCTTTTTTAACCCCACTCCGACCCCCCCATACACGAATATGGGCGGTGCTAGGTGAGTGTGGCACATGCATCATCAGGCTTTAAGATCCAGTCTGGCGCTTTGTGCCATCGTGGTTGAGCTGTGGAGGGTCTCTGAAGGGCAGGCACATGCTCTCTTACGCTGGACCATGCTCTGTGGACCAAGCTTTCAAGCTTCCTATTTTAATCATTTGTTTAAAGAATCAAAATCCATTCCGTTCCTTTATATCTCTGACTGCAGGTAGGGGTTTTTGTTTCTCAGTAAACAGGCAATGACTTGTGTATCAGAAGCCTCACAAATGAATAGCTTTCCCATGCTTACTGATGGGGCTTTTAGGGGTTTTCTTGCAGTACGTAAGCTCCAGAAAGAAGGACCTCCTTGTTTTGTGTCACAGTGATGCACCCTTGGTGTGCGAGATACCAGACTAGGACAAAACGTTGCCTATCGTCGGTTCTTAAGCAAAGAAAGATGGGATCTCCGTTGACGAGGATGTGGTGGGAAGGATGATATTGAAACAATGCAAAAAATGTGACCGTTTTGAGACAGCTGTGGGCTAAGGAACATTAGTACTCCCAGGAGCAAGGGGCGGGTGGGCACAGGCTGACGCAGGGGTGCGATGTGTCTGTTGCCAGTGCTTCACTGGAAACGTGCACTTCCTTACAGCGAACACTAAAGTTTTACCTGGAAAATAGTGGTCCCTTCCAGATATTTGATTAGATTGTACCCTGCCATTTGCTCTTTTAATTTTCCCCTCTTAGTTTGAAAGTATCCTAATAATTTCAGTACCAGGATATGACGCTATTATTCTAGGGGAGCTTGGGGTATATGGGCACAAGGCAGCGCTAAGTATTTTAATGATTAGTAATTATTCTCCCCAAACTTGAAGAAATGTTTCAGATGGTTCAACAACAGAATGGATTTTCCTAGTGGGGCTGCGATACCAGGATTTTAACAACTGTGGAGAATATGTTTTCCGCACTAAAATTAGAGGATTTGCTTGTGTGTGTAGGACTGCCCCAGAGTACTCTGAAATGCAAACTTCAGCATTAAGAGTATGTGGTATAGTCTAAGAGAAAGGCAAATTTAAGTAAGGGGGGTGGGGGGTAAGCATTGGAAAAAAAGTGAAAGGTGAGTGAAAAAAGCAAATAGCACAAACCGTAATGTTGCAGCGGCAGGCTGCCGGCAGTCAGGAGGGCAGGAACCATTCCCAGCCAGAGGAAAACCAGGTCTTTGACTGAGCCCTGAGGCATGTTTTTATAAACTTGAGCACAAAAAGAAACTAAAACATCTGGCACCAGGATATTATGCAATGTTGTTTTGTGCTATTTTCATTGTCTAAGATTCTTCACAAGGACGGTTAATGAGTCGCGTATTGTTGTCGGATCACTGTCCGGAGGTGCCTCTGTGCAAGTGAAGGAGCGCAGACTTCTCTCAGTCGCTCCCTTTGGTGCTCGGTGGCCACTTCTGTGCCAGCCAGTTTCCCCTGAAAGCTTCTGCATGCAAGAAGTGCGTGAAGCTGCTCCTTGAGCCCCTGTGGGTCAAATCTCTGCAGGGATGTGCAAGGTGTTGTAATCATCCCAGTGCTCCGGGCAGGGGCTGAGCAGAAAATGGGTAGAAGTGGTTGAAAAAGAAAAGTTGGGAGACATAGTGGCGTAGTAGTTTTATAGCGCATAGGAGCAGGGGTGGTAGGAGAGCCTAGCTCACACACGTTACTTCAGGCCTGTGATACCCAGGAACGGATGCCTTTGCTGTTCTCCTTCCCCTCCCCTTCCCGCCGGGCCGGGATTGCTGCTGCTCTTCCCCGTCACCTGCTGCGTCAGGGCAGGGGCAGGAAGGCCACTGTGCCTTGCGTGCTCTGCACGTGTGTGATTTGATGTACGGTCTCCCCCCGCCCTCGCTTCTCAGCTGCCTTCAGCCCCGTTACCCTCCCCTGCTCAGTGCTCACCTTTCTTCCCACTCTCGCTAAGCCGAGTGGCCCCGGAGCCTTGTCTTTGAAGCTGACACCTTCCTTTTCTCTGTCTGTCATCCGCTCACGGCCAAGGGCTGCAGCTTTGCTTCTCCCTGTCGTTCTCTGGCTGGCTGCTTGCTAACTTTAATAAAGGTGCGATGGTCGCAGGCCTGGAGGTGGCTCTTATCTCGGCTTCCACCGCCTGCTTTCATCTCCCCGTTCTCCACCTTTTCCTTGCACTCGTAACCGTCTGCTTCTTACCTGACTGCTTGGCTGTTCTCCCAGCCTAAAAACTGCCTGGTCCAGGTAAGTTCTCTGGCTGAGAAGCTGCTCGTTCTTCTTTTGGATTAATTTCTGTTGCTAACAGCTAACTCCACATGCTGAAGCCTTAGCTGTGCACCCCCGGTCCCGGGGCCGTGCCTTGGACAGCACTGGGGAAGAGGACCGGCTGCCCAGCGGACAAAGGCTCCAGGCTGGTGCATCTGAGCATTCCCGCCTCTGAGGCTGCCGTGTACCGTGGCCCTCATCTGAGAGGCACAGCCCTGCTCCCCTCCTCAGATTCGCTGTCGGCTTCCTGCGAAGCCCCTGCCTGCTGGGGGGAAGCGAGCAGAGGGGAAGGTAACCCACCGCCACGACCCTCTCACCCACCCTGGAATAAAAGCCCACACCCACAGTCCAAGTCCAAGGAAGCTTGGAGCCAACAAGGGGTGCCCTCGAGGGTCTGCACTGCTCCTCTCTCTCTCTCTCTCTACCTTGCACGTACCCATCATTGTAAAACATCTTCCTCCTGCCATTATGGCTTAATGACTTTCCCTTCAACTTCACAAGAGGTATTAATGTCTCCATTAACAGCCCCCAGAAATGGAAGCTCCATATATCATGAGTGCAGCTCTGTGTCCTTCTCCTCATACAGAAGTTTCAGAAGCAGTTAAAATGTAGCCCTGTAGAAAATTAATGGCCCAATATACAAAATCTGTAATTGCTGCTAGAGGCGAGGAGGAGGAGGAGGAGGAGGAGGAGGAGGAGGAGGAGGAGGTGGAAGTGCTCAATATCGGTGTAATTAAGTACCTTGTTCTGTGGCCGCTTCTCCCCCGCGCCGATGGGATGTAGGTCTCGGGCTTCACACACGAGATGGTGGGAGGCAAACGGTCCCTACTTAGCGTTGTTTGCCCAACAGTTAAGCATCAGGAGAGCTTCTGGTGCATGGCTCCTCGTCCCGTGGCACAGCCTTGAACAGCAGGGTCGCGTGAAAGGGTAGCAGGGGGAGGGAGCGGGAGCTGCCCCAGCCTTCGTGGAGAAGGGCTGCTCAGAATATCCCCCCGCCGTTGCAGTTTAAGCAATGGCAAAGCTGGGCGGTGGGGCAGGTGAGCCCGGTCTGCTCTGTCCATCCATTTTTAGTGGGGTGGCTCCAGCCTGTGTCACCCTGTGGGGGACACCCATGGTGACCAGCAGTGCTGGGGACCTTGGTCCTTCTGGAGACAGCCCCGTAAAGCCACGGGGGGACCAGTCCCGGGCAGGGCACAAAGGGGGACGCTAGGACAGTCGGAGCCTGGTCTGGTTTTCCTCAGCCCTGTTTCAGAGCGCGGAGGTTGCAGTTACTCTTGTAATGGCCTGGGGGAAGATGCAGCCGCGTGGCTGCTGGTCAGGTCCGCCTTTACAACCAGCACCAGTTGGCTTTAAACCAAATTAGTTGCCTGTAGGCACTGGGTGTTTTGAAAGTGCTTGTAAGGGTTTATAATGGCATAAAGCTGATTTAGCCTAATTTGTTGTCAGGGTTTCTGGGGCTTGTGGTCTAAATTCAGTTAAACCAGACCGCTGTGTGAGAGCGGGCCGCGAGGTAGCCTGGGCATTGAAGTTAAGCTGGGAGCACCAATAACTCCCAGGAAAGGCCTGCGAAGGAGAGGAGGGAAAACCTCGGCAGCTGCCACCAGCGTCGCTGACGGGCGCTGCTCTGCCTGTGGCGGGTGCCCCGTGGCCAGGCAGGAGGGTGCGCGTGGGCCGGACGCCCTCCCTCCACCTGCCCAGGCTGCTGCGGGGGACGATGCTCGCACAAGGATGACGGGGGTCGGGGTGGCCGGTGCAGCAGATATAACCACCAGTGTGAGAAGCACACACTTTTTTGGGGAAAAAAAAAAAAAAAAAATCCCAGAAACTTCTTTTGAACTTCTGTCAGCTGCAAAATAAAAATGACAGCAGCTAATGCTATGACCTCCTTTTTAAATGATCTGGCGTAGCCCTGGGGAAAACTACATTTTCAGAAGGTTTTTGACACTCTGGAAGGGGCCTGGCTGAAACAGAGTGGAGCAGAGACAACTGGGATGGCCGTCCCAAGAGATGTTGACATCCTGAGCTTCTGCACTGCAATAACCAGATGACGACACATTTCATCAGCACAGTTTCTTGGAAGGAGCAAAACAAAGTAGCAGAGTATTTTCAATTAAGAAAAAAAAATATTTAAAAAAAATACAGTCAGATGACTAAACATTAATGAATCCATCAACACTTTATGCTCTTCTGAACTTTGTTGGTTCTGCCAGCTTTGGGAAAAATAAAAGGCTTTAAAAATATTTAAAAAGCAGAACTTGATGCTACGCTTATGTGAAAGTTCCCCATTTTCATATTAAGCAAGAGGGCAGCGACCCTTCAGCCCAAGAAAAGAGAAACAGCATGCCTTTCCTAACCTCCTAATGCAGATGCGTTTTCTGAATAGTGAATTGGTGTCTGCCGGCATCAAAAGTTTCAACAGATTTTGGCATGATACTGCTCCCTAAGGGTGTGATTAGACTTCTAACCCTGAAGCCGCTTCTTTGGCTCATTGCACGAACAACTGCAAAAACCTTCCCAAAAGTGCCCAAGAGGAGGCTTGGAAGTAGCCTGGCTGCAGCTAGGTAAAGGCACAGTTAGTGTGCATCAGCATCCAGCTGACGGGTTTGCAATGGCTTTTTTTATTTCGACAGTACCGGTGCAGTGCTGGGAACAGGTAATTTGAAATACCAAAGAAAGAGGTTTTCTACATAACAGGTATAGCCGCAAAAAAGGCAGTGCCCACCAAAAATTGTTCTGCTCTGACGGTTGTCCTTCCATCGGGATGGGCTTTTACAAGCAAGCTGTGTGAACTTAAAAGCCAGCAGACAATAATGCATCTCCAGCTCGTTTCCATACACAAGAGCAAAACCGTAACCTACCAGAACTTTTATTTTAGTTGTACATTCACATTTCTCCGTTGACGTGGGCGGCTTGTACACTGCCGAGTGATAAAGTTACACGGTTCTGCTCTTTCACGTGCGCTGGCTTTAGCCATCAAAGAAACTTAGAAAACCAACAATAAACAACTTTTCCATATATCCATAGTCAGGCCGGGAAAAATTGTGACTTTTCCTTCCCCTCCCGCCCCCTGGCAACCAAATTCCCCCGACTTTGAGGCTTTTCTCTTTCACGTGACTGATAACATTACTTGGTATTTTAAGATGGTTTCCTACGGGTCTCTCGCAATGAAGCTGGTGTTAGGTGCACACTGGGCTGTACCGCTCGCTCTCGCTTCTCTGGAAGCTCGTTTGGGCGCATCATTAGCGGCTGTTGTGACGCACTCTCCGACAGTGCTGCGGGACAATATAATTTTTCTTAGCCTGCTAGTGTTTCTTAACATTTTAGGCTCATCACAAATCAGCTGCGGCGCTTTACAGTTTACAGACTTTTTGCTAAACCTCCTCTGTACACTGAAAGCGAGTCAGAAATGACAAAGAATGCCGCAACCAATCAGCACGTACAAACATTTATTTTGAAATTTCCATTCCGACCGTTATGAAGAATTACATCATCAAAGCACTTTATGGCAGTGAAAATAGCTCTTACCCCTCTGACTCATCCATTACTCCATTAAAGCTGCAAAATGTGCAATCTGCTTGAAAAATAGGTTGCTTTTTATTCAGTTTCCCATGAAAAGTCAAAATTCAATAACAAAAAACAAGAAGAACAAAAAAAAAAACCAACCCAGCTTATAGGGACTCTACATCCGATCCTCTCCCGCTTCCCCCAAAAATAACTTACAAAGATAGTTTAAAGTTTTAAATGAGTTTAAAACCAAGTGCATCTTTTTTATGTTTTCTTCTTCTTCTCATAATAATCTTAAAATTCTAAAAACCCATAATTTACTTTCTTGGAAAAAAGGCAGCGAGCCGTTGCTTCTTGATTGGAAGAATATGTATCTCCGGCGAGTTCATTTTCTTTAGCTTTACGCTCCTGTTTTTGACGGGTTTCCTGAGGGCCTCAGCGCTGTCCCGGGGCTCGGGTGGGCTCTTCACGTCGTAGCACTGCAGCACCGAGTCCTGGGGCAGGTCCCTTTTGAAGGAAAAGTTTTTGGTGGAGACCCCCGACAGGCCCTTGATCTTGCCGCAGAAGATGGTGGGCACAGCGTCCTTGACAGAGACGATGACTTTGGCTGTCTGCGAGGTGCTGACAATCTCGATGTTGTTGCTGGCTTTGGGCTCGCAGCCCGCCCTGCCCGCCTGCTCCACCAGCCACTTCTGCGGCTGCCGCAGCAGCTCGGCTGGCCCGCCGGCCGGCCCCCTGCCCTCTGCCTTGCCCAATGCCTCCTGGGGCTTGCAGGGGGAAAAGGGGGCAGCTGGGCCAGGGAGCTTGTCTGGCACGGGGTGAGCGCCGGCCTCGGCAGCAGTGACGGGGCCAGTGCCGGCCGCCTCCCCATGGGGTCCCCCCGCCTTGCGGCAGGAGGCGAGGGACAGGTCCAGGGCCCCGTCCTCGGGCGGCGGCAGCAGGGCAGCCTCACCGGCCCGGGGCGCGGGGGGCCCTTTCATGGAGAGGTCCAGCGCCTCATTCTCGCCGCCCATCTTGATGACGGTGTGGCGGCTCAGCTGGGGAAACTCCCGTGGGTGAAGAAGGTCGAAGGGCTTCGTCTCCTCCTTCTCCAGGGGGGTCTGGGTGCCCTTGCAGGAGTGGGGGGTGAAAAGCGGCGGCTTGGGCAGGTCGGGGGCCGCCTTGGCCTCGGCGCCGTGGGGCACGGGGATGGGGACGGGGATGGGGATGGGGACGGGGACGGGCAGGGGCACAATGACAGGGTAGGGGACCAGCAGCGTGGCGGGGGGCACCAGCGGGGAAAGGGGCGAGCTGAAGGCCTGAGGTGGGAGGGCGGCGTAGTCGGGAGGGGGCTGGCAGGGGGCAGAGCCCAGGGTGCCCTGCGAGGGAAACAGGTCCTGAAGGACGGCGGCGAACCCCGGCGTCTGAAAGACGGGGGGCAGGACGGGCTCCTGCGCTTGGCCGGAGGGCTTGGGGTCCAGGAGCTGGGGCTGCCCGACGGGGGCAGCGGCGCCGGGGAAGAGGCCGGCGTGGAGGGGGCTGGCGGGGCAGGCGGCCCCTGGGGGCAGCACCAGGGGCGAGTTCAGGTGCTGGAAGACGTGCTGCTCCAGGAGGACGGGCAGCGGGACAGGGCCCTGGGTGGTCATGACGTATGGGGTGGTGGTGTTGGTGGCTGGCATCTGCGGGGCGGCGCTGCCGGCGACCTGCAAGTGGATGGGCAGGACAACAGGGCTGTCCCCGAGGCAGATGGGCTGCAGCACGGTGGCCGCCACCTTCAGGGCCACCCCGCTCTGCGACTCGGCTGGTGGCGTCAGGATGGAGGGCGCGGGGACTGTCACCAGCGGGGACAGGGCCTTCTTCATCAGGTCGGCCGAGTTGATGTTCCAGGCCTCCGCCGTGATCAGCTGGGCCACCCCATTCTCCAGCTTGTTGTTGGCCATCGCCGAGGGCGAGCTGGTGACATCCATGGGCAGGTTTGGGGCGTCCTTGTACAGCTCCTCCATGTCGCAGGGCTTCTCAGGCTCTGCCGGCACCGCCTCTACATCGCTGTCAGCGGGACCCGTGGTGGCTCCGGGCTGCCAGGAGCATCGGCACCGACATACTTTGGCCTGCAAGCCAGAAACGTATTTTAGGCACCGCATAAATCTCCTCCTTAAAATAATATTTGCAATTGCCTTTAAAGACCCCATCGCCAAAGAAAAGCTGTTAAATGTTTCCACGCTTCAGGCTAATGGCTCCACAATACAGCGTACTATATATACAGAGATGCTGGATATACATACATCCCTGAGTGTTGTACGAAGAGTTTTGAGGAACTTCTATTTAGCCGTAAACACAGATAATGTAAAAGGCCTTGAGGACCGCCTGCGGCCAAACACCCCCCGCCCCGCCCCAGTACACAGCCCGAAACAAGGGCCATCCATTTCACGTTTTCAAACAAAGCTTCACGTAATGACAATGCACGGCAGAGCTGAGCGACAGCATGCTGGTTTAACTCAGTCAGAGCCCCCAAAACAAACATTTCTAAAAATATTGCAGCTAAGAAACGTTCCACCGTGGGTGAAGGGTACTTGATTCCCCTACAGTACTCATCCCTTTTACATCCCGGTGGGATTTACTAAAGGCAAGCGCCGCACAGTGAGTACAGCACCTCCGAAACTGCCGTGTGCAGGGGGAGAAAGGAGCGCGGCCAGGCAACAGCAAAGCAAAACCAAACCCAGCCCCGGCGCTCACCCTGCCACAGAGCTAGACAGAGACAGCGATGTGAACTAGGCAGCTGATTCATTAAAGACCCAAAGAGTAACAAAAAATCAAAGCAACTTCAAATTTATTTTGACAGTCCAACCCTTTATATTAGCCGAGCAAACGGCAATTGAAAAGTGCAGAGATGGTTTCCACTCGTGATCGCGGCAAAATTTGCAGCCTATTTCCTAGAAAGATTAACACCCCTCCCCCCTCAAAAAAGACCCAGCAAATTACTGGCGCTGTGCGTGCATTTATTTAGAAGGATAAACAATTTCTGCCCCGCGAGCTGCCACCAGCAGACCTTGGCTGGGGGCCGGCCGCTCCACCTGGCACCGCCCGTGCCTCTCCCAAAGTGTGCAGCGCATCCTGCCGTAGCAATAATCTCCATGGAAACCTGTCCGGTTTCAGCTCCGTTACCACAGGAAAGCACTGGCACACCCCAAATTTACATTTTTCACCTGCATGTGGCTGAATCCGGGTCCCTATGAGCAAAACGTGTGCCATCGCTGCCGCCCGGCCGGCACGCTGGCGTTGGGACGACAGGGAGGGCAGCGCCACTCCGACACAGGATGGGTGAGGAGTCCCAGCCTGGGGACGCGGCTGCTTCTGAGAGCGTGCAGAGAGCTCCGCTGGCTCTGGCGCTTCTGACAGACATCCTCTGCGCGCACAGGTGCTTGTAAGACTGACAAACCTGCAAAGGGGACAGGGAAAAGGGAAAAAAACCCAAACCCCACAAACAAAGGCTAAAAAATGGCCAAGGCAGGGAAGCGGGAAATCTCCCAAGTCTCTCCTGAGACTTGTAAATCCCTGGATTTGGCAGCAAGATGCTACAGCGAGCGCAAGACTGCAGAAATGCCGGGAGTTAATAGCGGAGGCTGGTTGGGTAAAATGCTAATAATTTATCAGGCGCTTTTGAGTTCTTAAAAAGGATTTTAAAAAGTAAACGGATGAGTCATTTCTTTTCCTCTCCTGCTGCTGCCTTAAGGAGAATAATTCCGGATTTTTCTCATCTCATGAAATGTTCTGCAGAAAACATTCAGAAATACAGGGTTGAGGGGGTTTTGTTTCCTTTTCCAGCCTCAGCCGAGACAGATTACAGGCAGGCAGAGGTGCTCAAGCACCAAAACACAGGAGCAAAAATCAAATCCCTCAGTCAGAAAGTGACAAGAATCGGTATTAAAAAAAAACAATTGGGGCAGTCTTGTTTGGGGGGGGGGGGGGGGGGGGGGGGG
>JAVKLA010000058.1:20059857-20077090 GCA_034782735.1 Sagittarius serpentarius
CCTCTCTCCAGCCGAGGAGGGGACGACAGAGCGGCCGTGGGGGGCACCTGGCCTCCAGCCAGGACCAACCCACCACACCAAGTAAAAAACGGAACCTTCCAGCTCGCAGATCCTTTTTGGTGAGGTACAAATGCTCCTGTCTAAGACCACAGGTAAGGACATGCAGGTGATGTATAACCTGCAGATGTATAACACACAGATGATGATAACCACAAGCACGTGTGCCACCCAGCTTGCCACGGTGGGCCGAAAGGGCAAACCCCTTCTCCCACCTGTAGCTCTGATGGCTCTCAGTGGCACAGATATTGTCCCAACTGACAAGATTTAGGGCTAGGCCAAAGGACTGGGGACCGAAAACAAACCCGTCAGCTTCTCTTGTGGGACAGGGTCTCACCTGGGAGCACGGGGAGATGTGAAGGTGCAGGAGTATCAGGGTGCTGCCTGGGGAGCAAAAGGGCAGAGGAGTCTTCCCCCGCCCGGTGCAAAATGCGGACATTTAATACTTCATCCTTCCCCACTGGCATGAGTAACCAAATGCTCCTTCAGCTTGCCACTTCAAGATCAAGTTTTATGTTCATCGCTTCACATTTATTAGACTGACTTTCCCTCTCCTCCACCCCATCACTTTGATAAACCAAGCCCAACATTTCATCAGCTACACGACGGTGCTAATCCTCAGTAGATTTCAAATTTGCCCTACTCTTGCACCACCCTATCTAAAAAAATGTGTGGATGGAAAAATTTTCAAGCAAAAATAGCCCCTTATTTTCATCCTTGCAAAATTTGTAAGCAGCTGCAAGGATTTTGTTTAAGAGGGAAAATGTAGGACTCCTAGGATATGAGGAAAACTGCAGCATTTTTAATTTGAATTGCACATCCTTTTACATACTCGCTTTCACCTCAGTGTCTGGACTGTTTCCTGGTCTGACTCTGGGAGGCAGAGAAATGACCTCTTCCCTCCGTGATGCACAAGATGTCAGCCTTCTGACTGAATTCAAGCTAACACCAGCGTGAGCTGCAGCATTACCGTGCTGCTGGATGTAACGAGAAGACCTCACAACTTCTCACCATGTTTTCACCCTCAAAGACCAACTTAGCCCTTCTAGAAGCCCCTATGCTGAACTATAGATGCCTCTGACCACAAGTAATATGTAAATAACAGAAAATACTGACAATCTGTCTTGTTGCATCTCGGTGCCACTGAGGTTACTGCTGCTCAGTTAACCGGTGCAGGTTACCTGCAACACCTACAAACGCCCCACATGCACATGCATACGTGCTAGTACTTCTTCTCTAGTTCCTTCTGCCTCATCCATCTGACCGTGAGCTCTTCTGGGCAGACATCGTTTTGGCACGTGATTAGCACAAAGCACAGACCTCAGCTTGGACTCCAGTTACCACTGCAATCCCGATTACCCATCACTCACGGGGGCCGGGCGGCCGCACTCGCACGCACACACTCACTGGGGTGGCGCGGGACTGCCTTCCTTCTCAGTCTAGCTGCTGGCCACTACGGTTGCGTTCCTCCAGCATGCCTTTTCCTCCCGTTTCATTTAGATCTACCATGCTTCTCTGCTGCCAGAGCACTTACAGTCTGCCTGAGTGTGAATGTTAATGTCCAGATTTTACTAATTTAATGCTATATGAACAGAGACCTTCCAGCCAGTTCAAAGGAGTCTTCTCCAGCTGGGTATCTTGGCTCTGACTGACACACTTATCATGCTGCACGGAGGTGAGACTATTCCAAAGCGTGCTCAGCCTACACAAAAAAAGTAATAATGCCCTTTGTCATCAGGGATCCACACTCCAACCACTCAGAAAAAAAGGGTTATATTTCAGGAAATGCAGGCAGGGCAACCAGCGCTGTAAAAATAGTGCTGCTATTGCAGGTAAAAGTATTATTTTCCTGATACTATGAACCAGTCAACATGAACGTATTTCGCAGACACGTATTGCAAGAGGAAACAAGGTCGGTCCTGCCCATGCTTTTCCATCAAACCGTTGCAGAGCACATACATCATGATGAATGCAGTATACCAAACTTTGTTATTATCACCTCCCCTATCTTAATGACGGCTGCGTGGTTCCACAAGAGGAGTGTGCTGCCGTAGGATATAGAGCCCCTGACATATTTACTGCAGCATTTTTCATCAGCAATTTCTGCTGCGATGTGTGCTATTACATGTTCAGAAAAACTTAGGGAAACTGCAGGATGCAGAACAACAATTACATCTTTCCCAGATGAGACTACTACGTTAATGGATCAGCGCCATCCATCACCATAGATCGTAAGTCCTCTGGAGAGCGTCACCACGCCACTCCAATAAATCTGACTGGGAGATTTCATATTTGGCTGTTCAGCTCAGCCTTAGGAAGCCGTTTAGCAACACACTCTGCAGCGTGACTACGGGTCACCTCTCCCAGTGAGGTGATGTTGCTCTACAGTCACGAAGCTCTGGATGTAAGAGGTCCTGCATGCCAGCATGGAAGGGCATACAGGGCTGCAGCCTGGTGTTAGTTCCTCACACGTGTTGGTTCTTCAAAGAACCGGATTTTGGTACGCAGATCATAGGCGGTGAAGGAAGAAAGCTGACTGCGCATCTTCGTTCCTTTACCAACAACACCAAAGAAAAGGAAATAAAAAATAAAGAAGAACAAAACTAACAGACAAAAAAAATACCTGCCAGCAGACTGGTGCAGCTCTGAAGTAAATTTTTTTGCTGTCAGTCTTCTTGATTCTTCAGGCCACCTCAGCAGGCGCAGTAGACTGTCTGCCGTGAAAATGTAAGGTGATGCTCTATGAGGGAAACACATACTTATCACAGGCTCTTCCTTCGGGAAAGCCAAACAAATAATCCGCAGATAAAAACCTCCATGGCTGTACCATGTCCTAGCATACCCTTGTAACAACAGGAGAACAGGACCTGAGGCTGTCTCCCCTCGTCTCCTGCGCTAATGCAAATACAGCAGCAGTGTAAGAGCAGGCTGAGGGGCAGGTCAGCCCCATCGAAGCCCTCTTGGGAGGCAGGTCCGAGCGAGGGGGTCCGAGGGCACTTTTGTCCCTCCTGCTTTGTGTATATCCTGTTTCAGGCAACGCTATACTTTTCTGACATGCCATTCGTGTAGCTGGAGCTAAGCACTTCCTCGCACAGTACTGGGGGCGGGGATCTGTCACGGCATGGCTGCTCCCAGGCAGGACTGTTTTGAGTCCTCTCTTCCCTTAGGCACCGTCTTTCACCACCTAACCCACCCCACCCCAGGCCTGCACCAGCACCACGGGTGATGTGTGTGGTTCTTCTCCCTTGCCCCACGTACCCAGTGCAAGGGCATCGACACCAATGCCTGTTCCCACCAGGATGGGGCCACCACCAGACAGGCCTCCCAAAATGGGGACAGCCTTGGGGTGCTGCCCGTGCCTGTCCAACCCTCCCCGTCCCCATGCGCCAGCCCTTAAGCTCCTCGTGCCCAGGGTGGCCGACCCCCTCCCGCTGTCTCAGTACGGGTGCACTGGGTTTGGCCAGAGGAGCAGGGGTGGAGACCGACGGCTTGAACTACTGCAGCTCCTGCGGCAGCAAGTACCTGGTGGTAACCAGAAGGGAGCACAATGGAGCCTGGGAGATTAGCAAAACAAGGAGGAAGCAGTATTAACTACATAACGATTTCAGTGAATAAAAACTGCCTATAGCTGGTATAAGTCGTGAGAAACGGCACGCTCGTCTTGCCTCAGGCAAATCCATATGTTGGTAGACTAGCTCAGCTACAAAAATGATACCCTTTCTTGCAGACAGAAACAGCAAGAGCACCCAAGAAGTACAAAATATTCAGTATTTTCTTGGTGGGGTGTTAGAGAAAACAACCATGCTCATTTAAGAGCTTGTTGTTGTCAAAGGGGGATGGCGGACGCCCCCAGCCCTCACCTCCTGCAGGGGCAGGCAGCATCAGGTCTCTGCACTTGCCCCCTGCGCAGGGGGCTAAGCCACTGCCGGATGGAGGGGCTGCTGCCCCTCTCAGCTCCTCCTGCATGCAAAATGTGGGTCTGCCCCACAGCACCCCAAGACACTCTATGGCTCCAGCTGGGTTGTTCTGCCCAGGCACCCCACATGCAGGGACGTGTGGTCCGTGAGGTGCCAGGCTGCTGGGCTCCCGGGGGCCGCTGCTGGCCAGTCTTTGCCCAGGATGGCGGCTGAGGGAAATCAGAAGAGTCTGCAATATGGGAGGCACAGCAAGAACAAGCCGCACCGCAACAGAGGTTGCAAAAGAAGCCCAGAGAGCTAAGGTGGCAACCAAGAAAAACCTCTTTTTACTGCACGTCAGTAAACGCACATCAGACACGCTCACGTGCCAAACCATCGGCCGAGCTGGGTAAACATCTGAACAGCACAAACCAAACCAGAGGAGACAGCTGTCCCCTGGCGAGCGCAAACCCTTTGCGACCTCAGCTGAATCTTTCCCAAAAAGGTGTCAAGATCCATAGTTTAAGAAAGGGAGCAGACAGCTGCTGGCCATGGCTGCACCGGGAAGGGTGGCCACCAGGGCAGGCGTAAGTGACCACAAACCAGGAGCCAAGCTCTCTGCCAAGGTGTGCTCCACGTCAAGAGGGCACCAGAGCTGCCCAAACCTCAGCATCCACAATTTTTGCAATGGGGAGGACGGGACCGGCTGCAGCGACCAACCTGTTTCCTTGGCTGCCCCGTACGACTAAAGGGTCATCTCCACACGGTGCGCTTCCCAGAAAACACTTCATGCAGGTTAACGCCAGTAATCTCAAGGGACAGCAGCCAGCTGCTGGGTGCAGCACTTGCCTCTGTTCGGGCAAGGGCCCTTGACCGGACCCCACTGGCAAAGTCAGTGCCAGTGCCCACAGCTTCACGGGGTACGTGGCTGTGGGGAGCTGGTCCCAGCATGCACCCATCTTGCCACCCCCAGGTGTCCTCCATGTCCACTGGAAAGGCTCCCGCAGCATGCTGCAAAAGCACGAAAAATCAATAGACTCCATCGACTTTTTGTCTGACATCAGCAATTTTATAGCTTAATGCTAACCAGAGTAAGCAGGAGAGCACGCTGCTACCAAAAATTAATTAAAGGGGGGGTGTGGATCTTCGAAGATCCCAAAGTCACCCAGTGCAATGCACGCCTGGTAAACCCTGTCTGTCCTTACAGTGATTAAGGACGATTCGGCCCCTGCTTGGGGATGAAGCTTTCACCAGGACCCAGCCTCCAGCGCGGGCCGGCAGAAGCTTAGGGGTGAGAAGAGGAGCAGCCCAGGGGCGGTGGGCGCCCTGTCCCTGTCCCCCCAACCGTGGCGGTGGGACCAAAGCCACCAACCCGGCGGCAGCAGCAGCACCAGGCACAGCGTCGCGGGGTGCCGGCAGCGGGGCACTGCAGGCCGGCTGTTTGGGTTTATCTGTCTAATCAGGCTCTGAGGGATTAGGTCCCCTTGCGTCTTCGGCGCTAATTAAAGGTTGTTTATTAGCCAATTGTTCCTGATAGCGTATATTTCTTCTTTCTGTAAACACAGCCAACACGGATGTCAAAAAAACCCGGCAAAACCAAAAGGAGTGTAAAGGTCCACATTTAAGCAACTTGTGGGGTGCGATGGACACCCCGCAGCCCGCCCTGCCAGCGCCTGGCTCTCCCCAGTCAGCAGCTGCAGGCTCGGGCGCTCGCGGCCACTCCGTGCTGGGCTGAACACTGAGCTCCGTCCATTTCTTCCACGGTGGTCGTGACTTGGGCAATAGCGGCCAGCAAGAGCTTTTGGCTGAAGCATTCACTCTCAGCGCAGCAGCAGTTACGTGTAATCAGAACTTAACAACGTAGCTGGAGCGAGCGCACGCCATCGGCAGAGTGGAGTGAAGTCGTTACCGGAGCATCCTGGGCAGGCGCTCGTGCACATCAAGACACACAGAACGTGCATGTGGAACAACGGGCAGCATCCCCTTAACCACAACTTCTAGGGCCCTAGAAAGGGTTTAAATATAGTTAAACAAGGCCCTTAGGCAACATCTGCATCCTTGATACGATCAGTGGAAGACGGGTGTCTCCTCCAGGCCTTGGCTTTAGATGGGCCATGGGCACCAAGTGGGTTTGGCTGGGACTAGAGCCCAGCCTTCACATTAAAAAGCCGCCAGAGCTGCAAACTCAGGCACCGAGGAGAACAGAAATGCAGCCTTCTCCTGGTTGCCTACATGCTCCTGACTCTGCGTGGCTGCGTTACGATGCATTCTTAAATACACTGTTATCCCCGCTTTCAAAAGGCCTTGTTGTGCTGCAAAAGGAGATACACAAAACGAAAAAGCAATGTTTTTCATAGGCCTCTTTGTAACTTTCAAGCTTCTGGCTCCGAACTAAGTAACACTTTTTTCACGCAGATTTGTAGGTGTAATCTAAAAAAATTAAATTAGTCCATGAATCTGCTTTTAATAATATGATGCTACCTGCTACCCTTGTAAATGTATAGAATTATTTTAGTCTTTCTCTTGCTGCGTCTTACAAAGGCAACATACTGTAGTTTCAGTAGCTGCATTTTTAAACGTGTTTATCTGGGTCACTGCTACTTACAGCATAAGAAGATTTAGTGAATCCAGTTTAGCATCAGTCTAGTGCAAAGGAAAAAATTCTTTAATTAAAACCAAAAGAATTATACTGTTTGGAGGGTAAAAATCTCAACATTATCAAATGAAAGTCTTTGGACTGATTCAAGAAGAAAACAGACCTCTGGGCAATTTCATTCAAAAGGCGCTTGGGATTTGGGGTTTTTTTTGGCTTGTCACAAATTATTTCACGTAACTGGCAATTTCAGGTATAGGAAAGAGAAGCGAGACCATTACAACAAACATCAGGATTTTCTTTAATGGTATCATGTAAAATCACGCACGATGGAAGAACGTGACTCCGGATCATGGGGGCCCATCTTACGCACATGGAGCACTGCCGATGGGCGTACCAGCTTGCCCCGAGAGGCCGCACCACTTTGCCGCGTAGTGGCCGTCACAGAAGATGGGGCAGAAGGCAACCTGTTTTGATGGCACTGCTCCCAGATCCTTCCACTAAGATACACCTAATCTGCAGACAGAAGAAAGCAGCGGGGCCACATTCGGAGGTGTCCTGGTTTCGGCTGGGACAGAGTTGTCTTCCCAGCAGCTGGCACAGCGCTGTGTTTTGGGTTCAGGATGAGAAGAATGTGGATAACACCCTGATGGTTTCGGTTGTTGCTCAGTCGTGTTTAGACTCAGTCAAGGACTTTTCAGCTTCTCCTGCCCAGCCAGCAAGAAGGCTGGAGGGGCACAGGAGAGTTGGGAGGGGACACAGCCAGGACAGCTGCCCCAAACTGGCCACAGGGCTATTCCATACCATGGGGCGTCATGCCCAGTACAGAAACTGGGGGAGCTGGCCGGGGCAGGAGCGCTGCTCAGGCATCCGTCGGCAAGCGGTGAGCAATTGCGTTGTGCACCACTTGTCTTGTGTATTCCAATCCTTTTACTATTATTGTCACTTTATTGTTATTAGTGTCATAGTTTCTTTCTTTCTGTTCTATTAAACTGTTCTTATCTCAACCCACGAGCTTTATTTTCCGATTCTGAGCAGCTGCGTGGTGCGTAGTTGCTGGCTGGGGTTAAACCACGACAAGAGGCCAGGAGAGACACCGAACATAGTCTCCGTGTGTTTCCAATGGTCCTAGCTTTCCACTGTCTTGGCAAATGCCAGAAAAAAGGAAGATGTTGTTCAGGAAAAGTGAATCTGCCACTCACGCAGGAAATTATGTGGGAGGCCGAACAGCCACCGCGAGATCAAGGTCTGAGCGTGCCCGTGTGACGTGAGAACAACATCCCTCGACATCATGCTGCCCATCGGGTCACAGGGAAGTGATTCAGAAGACGAGTGCACTTCAAAGGTTCATGGAATACTGGTTTATTTTAGTTGAAGCCTATCTGCAGCGGAGTGGGGAGGACGGCAAGCAGAAAGCATCCACTCCACATCCCGTGGCCACTGCTGGGGCAGTTCATCCCCCAGGAGCAAAAGCCTTCCTCCTCTTTTCCCTTTCTTCTGGTCGATGGAGGAGGGCAGGCAGGGAAATAGCTGTCATTGCCGCTGTCAAACTGCAGCCAGCGGAGGCCTGACGCCGCGGTGGAGCAGGATGAGATGCTCAGCGCCCACCCTGATGTGCCCCACAGTCTCTACGACGCAAAGCTCAACAACTACGCACCCGTCAGCAGGGTATCGGTGGGACGGAAACATTAGGTTGCTGCAGCCGCGTCACCGTGATCCGCAGTTAATTATTCACCAGATCCAAACAGCAGCAACATGTGGAGTGTGGGACGAGCATGTAGTCAGTAGTTTGACACTGTCATCGATTGGATGCTAACAGAGGGACATAACTAACTATAAAATATTTCCTGTGTCAGAAACAGGGAGGAAAGATGATGGATTTTCTTCAGATTATTGGGGGCAAGAAAAGGAAAGTCATAAATCCTCAAAGCCTCAAAGTTTTTATTTCGTTTTTTCCAACACGGCACATTTTTTCCAGGTTTTTGGGGGTTGCTTTTTGTTTTTTTTCAGTTCCCTCAACCTATTTCTTGCTGACAGACAGCACACCAGCTATTTACTGGATATGGCGATCTACAGCTTCAGTCCTTGGGGTTCCCGCTTGATTGCAGCTTCTGGCACTCCCGGAGCTGCCGCAGCAGAAGTTGTCTCACAGTCAGCGGGGCCAGCTACAGATCAAGACCCCAAAGGAGTAAAAGGTTCAGTATCTGGCCCCTTAGTTAGAGAGGATTTATTTTATCATACTGTTTTTAGAGATTTATCACTTCCTTTACCTTCCTCCATACGCACAGTGAAGAAAATCTGTTTTAAACATGTGACAGGCATGGTTTCCATCAGAGGGTAAATTTGGGGGATAAAGAAAAAAGGAGCTATTTTTTAAGCCAGAGACCATCACCATGCTGATGAGTGAGCACAAGTGTCTGAACACAAGTGTTGTTCACCATATTTACAAGATCAGGTTGCCACATTGTTCTTCAGATGATCTGAGATCACTGGAACCCCTTTCCTTAGAAATAAGGCTATAAGAACTAATTAAATGTCGGCTTGGGGTTTGTGCACATAGGCATGACTGCTTTCTCCTCAGGCGCCGTGGAAGTCTGCTGCTAGTCCTTACGGAAAAATGCATTTAGCCCTAATATTAGGTCCTGCAGGCTGTGACGCCCTACATTCAACTTGGCAGGATTTTGGTGAACAGCTTCAGAGAGCTAAGCTGGATCAACACCAGTAATGCAGATACCTTTGCAAGCAGGTTGGACGCCAATGCTATGGAGACCAGGAGCATGCCTCAAAAAACTGAAGCAAGGGGCAAAAAGAGAGGGAAGAAGGGTAGGAATGCAGAGCTTGGGACATCTGTATCACAGAACTGCAAGGACCTCTGGATTGTCTCCAGATCAAAGGACCACTTGATAGCAGTCACCAAACGCCTTCCAGCAGAACACCGCCACTCATCTCATCCTTCACACATCCTCCCAAGAGAGTCCACTACGTTGACAGGCTTCACGATTTATCGGCAGGAGTAGCTGCAATGGAAGGATGGGGTAGCACATGGAGACCTGGCACCCCCAGAGAGATTGGGGGATCCAGTTCTGGGGACACACATAGTGCTGCTGTGAAAAGTGGAGATGGTGCAGGGTACAAGACACAGAGAATTCCCGGCCTTTAAAAAAAAACCAAAACAAAAACCCAAACCTAGAAAAAAAATGTACAGAAGATGAAGAGGGGAATGAAGGAGAAAAACCTAGAGCTGCTGACACGAGGGATAAGATGAATGAAGCTGCAGAGAACACCTGAGGTAGAGGGGGTGGAAAACTGAGTTTGTTAGGGAAGATACAGAAAACAGTGACAAATAAAGAGCTGTGCCCTTAGCTTGCAAAATAAGACTCGCTGAGGGATGTCTGCTGTCTTTCTAAAATAGTTGCCAAAGACGGATGAAAAAGTCCTCTGACCACAGCTGAGGAAGTGATCTGTTTCCGTAACTTTGAAAGCTGGAGAAGAATTGGGGTCTCTTGATCAAACCGCAGAAAGCCAGGTCATGCAAACAGGTCTCCTTGGGCAGACCCATGCGTTCTTTTACGGACCTCCACGGGCTCCCCATGGTCTGGATGTGAAGGTCTGATCTGGACTGAAGGCCCGAAGGAAGTGACTGGCCAGCAGTGGAGTCCCAGGGCACCTCCACAGTATGGTCTGCAAAACTGTTCTCAGCTAAAATCGCAGGAGCCGAGTTTGTGCAGAGTGAAAATATACCGAGGACAATGTTTAAGGCTCTCGAAGGAAAATACTCTACTTTCTGACTGCAGTCACTCCCACGTACAAATCCCCTCACACTTTGTCTTCTAGAAGGAAAGAATATTACACGGAAGCCATTCTTAAGCAATAACATATCTTCAGATGACTGAAACCCAACTTTAAATGCATGTTGTCATTTACTAAGCCGTTAAGACATTTCTTATCATTGCCTTGAAGCCACAAATTCCTGTGGCCTGCTTAAGCCCACTTTGCGCTTCAAATTCTCAAATCAGCACAACAGCAAAGATGATTAGAAAATGTGTGTTACGCTGTAGCCAGGAAACACCAAGGAGAACGTCTCGAGCTTTACAACAAAAGGTTACCGCGCTTTAACAGCCAGCCTCCAATCTCAGAAATAAAGTAACTAAGGTAAATAAAACGGAGTCTGAAAAACAAACAAAACATATTCTCAGGCCAAAATGTAAAAGAACCTGAAAGAGCCAAAGAAAAGTCAATACAGATTTTCAATTTTATTACTTTGATTTAATAAAATTCTCTAGATAGTGTGGCTTGCTCAGTACAACCATAGAAATTGTAATGGCAAATACTGTACTGTGATTTATGGATTGAAAGGTTGTCTGATTTCATTATGCTGGTAAATATAACAGTGCAGACACCTTCTCTTGGAAAGCTATTTCTAAATTGCTACATCAATATTCAGATAATCAAAATTGATATTTACCTTCTACAGGAACAGCATGTCTGCGTATGCCTATGTGTGCACGCTCACGCGCGCACACACACACACTTTTATTCTTAATATGTCTCCATCTTTCGGATCGCAGGACTACATGCTACAGGAACTGCTGCTTTATCCCAAACCAAGACCTATGCAGTTGCAAGGTACCCAGCCCTTCACGCAGGACATTTCTGCTAATTGCCCTCTTCTCTCGCTGAAATAAACTGAAGCAGAAGTACCCAGCAGAGGTTCAGTTCAACCACTTGTTATTCTAGACCTATGAAGGCATAACTTCACCTTCAGTTTACAATGACATAATTGATGGATAAATCACTGAAGCCCTAAAACATCCAGTCCAACACTTACATTAACTCTATTTATATTTTTCAGTCGGAGTAGAGCACGGTAAATCATTTTTTAACTAAACCTTCTTTTCACTCATGGCTTTGCAACAGAAGTACAAAGCAGCGTGTTAAGGCAGATTTCAGGTATCCCATCCCAGGCGCCACTCACTACCTATGGCATCCACAGGGCATGAGGCCGACAGGGAAGCGAAGGATGCGAGACAGCACCAGCGAAGGAGAGAGGCAGAAGTGAGGAGGCAACGTGGCCAGAGAGGGACGAGGACGTCCCTCCGCAAGGTGGAGCCTGGTGTCCTTGCCGCCCCGCCCCTTGCACGCCTTGTGCCATGCATCCCTCCCGGCCATCCCCCAAAAGTCCCGCCCTGGTCATTCTTCCCTTCTTCCCCATAGCACTCAGGTTAGACTTCAGGATGGCCACTTCAGGGGGCCAGGAGAGTCAAGGTCCCGCAGCAGGCACTTCGCGCGCTCTGCGGTGCCGGGGGAGCTGAGAGCAATGGGGACAGCACGCCGGCATGCAGACCCACAAAGCCGGCGGGCGCTGCAGACTGGGCGGCCAACTGCACTCCTCCACGGCGCAGACTCGGCGTCGGGTCGGCCTGCGAGCCATGCCTCTGCAGCACGTCCTCCACAGCCAGCTCGCACAACCGCGTCCCCCAGCCCATGATGCAGCAAGCCTCCGGCGGCACGTCTGAAAAGGGTTGGGAGAGGATTACGGAGACGGCAACAGAAGCTCCAAGGACACGCACCCGTCCTCTGTGGCAGGCAGAAGCGTGAGGGCACGTCTAGCCATGATAAATAAACCAGGCCACATCCCCATTTCTGCACGCCGCCGCAGGAGCCCACAGGGTGATCCTTTGCCTTGTCCCCCTCGATCATTGTCACCAGGAACAACAACCGGCTCTTATCAGCAGAGACGTCTCTGGGAAGGAGTGACTTCAGGACACAGTGTCCTTCCCCAGTCCCTTGAACCCCCGAGACAATTTACAACGCTGTCACTCGTACATACTCCCTCCTCATTCGCACAGTTCTTGCCTCTAAATTCAACATTTTGTTTTCTAAACAAATGTCCTTTAGAGCTCTTACAAGATCTTAATGATAAGCCATTTTATTGATATTCCATTTCACTTTTCAAAATATTTGCAGATTATAGGATAAATAGTGTTTGCTTTTATCCCTTCTTTGGGAGATAACAGTTCGGTAACTTACGTTACCCAGATGAAAATTTATTGGTTAGCACTGGGAAAGCAGATCCTTTCCAAAATTAGCCTTTGACCCAGTTAGTCTTTCATAAACAAGCAATGATTTAAAAAATCCTCAGTGGATAAGAGATGTTTGCAGTGCCAGCATCAACTTGTGTGCATGTTAGAAGGTGTAAGGATAACAAAGCTACGTCATCCATATTTCACAGCATCAAGACCAGCGATGAAGAACTACGGAAAACTTCCCTAATGAAATGTCAAAGCCAACTAGCTTCACTACAGCTAATCCGCAAATCTTGATGACAGTGCAGATTACCCAGCCTGCTAAACTGGCAAGCGCCCAAGGAAGCTCATCTCCCAGGGATTACACCTCCATTTAGGTTTGCCTTCCTCTGAATTATTTGGAAGAGTCCTGGAGGAAACAAGTTTCAGCTCATCTATTTCCTTCTCCGGGCTTTCAGTACACTACCCAGTCTTAAAGCATCAAGCAACAACGGCACGGGCACGCGGGCACGCACGCACACACACGTGCACGCATGGACACACACAAGCACACACAGAGCCCCAAATATTGACATTACTGTGCAACAGGCCAGTCACCCGCAGATACCAGGCGGAAAGCTGCTGACAGATGCTGCAACATAAACCTCCTAAGAACCTTCAGGTTTGGTGAAGAAATCCCCTGTTCTCCATCTACGCCGCCCTGACGCCTGGATCCAAAACACGCCCAAAATGAGAGATTTTTTTTTTTCTTTCTCACACTGGCTATCTACGGAAGATCCTTTTTATGACTCTCTGTTGTGCAGCTCCTGAATGTCAGGCCCAGCAAACCAAAACACTTTATTGTAATTTCACATTGTTTACTTTTGCGAGGCAGGATCTTGGCAGAGACGAGCGTTTCCTCCAGGGACAAGGAGGATGGGGCTGGGAGCAGGGGGAGGACAGAGGGATGGAAGGAAGCATTTTAATGCAGACTTCCTCATTGTCTGCTTTAATAGGGACCCTGGCTGAAATACAAAGGAAGAGGTAACTAAAAAGACCTTTGCTACAAATTCAGAGACGCCAGAGAATGGGCGTGAGGATGCACCAGGACCAGCCTACGCAGGCAGCAACAACAGATTAGGGATGCGGCAGGAAAAGCCAGCAGCCCTTGCCCCGACCCGCCGGCCCGCTCGCCGCTGCCTCCCCAGCGGGGTCGGGAGGATCCGGGGGTCCTCGCTGGGCGGGCGCAGACCGAAGGGCCGCGGCCGAGAAGGCGGAGGGAAGGACAGCCTCGCCCCTGCTGCTCCCACCCGGCTCCCCCCCCCCGAGCCAGCGTGCCCCCCGCATCTGGGGACGCTCCTGGCTCCTTCCCCCGGCCCTCCTGCTCCCTCCCCAGCCCCAAGCCGCGGGCAGGTTGCCCTCCGAAGAAGGAGAAGAGGCGGAGGCTCCTCGCACCCTGCCGGCCAGGGACACTAGAAAGCACCAGTGATCCCACCACAGGCCTCTGTTTTTCACGGCGCATTTCCCGGGAGATTTGACTCACAGTGTCCAAACGTTTGGGTGAGCAACATTAAAGCTGATGAGAGCATTTAAGAGCTCTGCGTTGGGGGAATAAGGCATTTGTAACACTTCACATTCACACCCCTCCTGTGTACGTGGTTTCACTTTGAGCCTGCTGCTGAAGCCAGAGTCCTCCGAGGAGCCTGCAGGAGACGGACGATGCCAGGACAGCAGTATGGCCGAAAGGGATTTTATTGACTTCATTTTGTCCCCAGCTGTCCGTGCCAGAGACCCAGACCTTCTCACCTTCTTTAATCCCAGCTTCCTTGGGCTGCTTCACGCGAGACAAAGTCCCGGGGCCAGACACGTGGAAGGAGCGTGATGCCTTTGAAGTCACGACTTGCCCCATCTCCGGGACTGCCTGCGGTTCCGGGCAGACGGGCAGAGGCAGGCAACACCCCCCCACGCCCACACACTGCCGGGCAAACCTCGGCAGAGCCCAGGAGCCAGCTCTCCGCCGGGCACAACAAATCTGCCTGCCCTTTGGCACCATCTCTCTCTCCTTCTCAAGCTTTGTTTGGGTAGAGAAAGCGGTTCACAAAGACCTTTGCACAAACCCACCCCAACGGCAACTGCCTTACTACGTAAAATGATTCACCGGTGTTTAAAAATCCCACAAACAGGAGCCCTCGCCGACTTTATGACCAACTTCCTAGGAAGGCACCGAGGCCGGCAATCGCTATTGCTCCGTCTGGCATTGACTCCCCGCGAATATCTCTCAGCAATAACAACTGATAGCAGAGCTCGGAGCCTACACATCATCCTCCTGTTTGTACATAAATTCCCTTTAAAAGGATTTCGGCATCCTCACGCTGCTTCTTCTCAAGCGTTCAGGCTCTTAAAGCCAAGTCAGCCAGACAGAATGGTGCCACGCAACTACAAACAACACAGGACAATTTTTTATCACAATACACGGCACTATGATTCCTAAAAGCACTGACAGTAATATGCAGCATGTGAAAATACACGTTCATCATAAAGGGGTTAGATACTAATTCCTGCAGCTTAATTTTTTCTTAAGGTCACCAGCCCATTTTTCAATTAAGGCAGGATAATATTATTAATCATAAAAAACTGCTGATGTGTAAAATTGTTTCCTTTCTAGCTAGCATTGGCTGAGAAACATCAGACACGCTGCCTCTGAATTAGACTTCGTGGCAGTATGGAAGCTGTATCATCCTTTTTGGTGAGGATTCACGCTGCTCCCAGCCTTGGCCGTGGGGAAAGGCGCATCCCTCTGGGGAGCGTGCAGACCCACGTCTCCGCTGCCCTGGGTGCAGGCTGGCAGCAAGGAGCCTATGGATATAGATTCCCACGGAAAAGCAAGCACCCGTCCACCGTGGGGCGAAACGGCCGGCATCACAGGGCAGCCCCATGCCAGGAGTGTGTTTTAATGGTCTCTGTTGCCTGAGCATTTCCAGGGCACTGCGTTTCAGCACCCCCTGAAGAGAGAGATGGGGGTTCTGTCCCCTTCCTCAATTTTTAGTGCCAGATTTGGCACTATGGGACTCTCTGGTGAGGCTGTCAGTGCTTTCTCTTTAATGTTGTTCCCCACTTCCTCTGCTGCTGAATGGGTTTGCCTAATTCCTGCCAAAATAACGGGGCACCTTGCCTTCTGACTGGGCCACCAAAAGTGGCATGAAGGAAAGAGAAGAACCCCCGAAACAACCCAAACCCTACAAAATAGTAAGTCAGGAACAACAGAACCTCTCCTTGTCCTGTAGTAAGTAAGGGAGACACCTGGACTGTAGCTTGGCAGGACCTGAGAAGAGGCTGCAGAGGTGCAGGCACGCAAGCATCCTCCAGAAGGACGGCAGCTCCCTGCCGCAGTACTCCCTGGTACCTGGCTGCTCACCCTGCCCCAACTGGGGACCTCTTGGATCACTCCCGGTGCGAGTGCCCCAGGCTAGACGTGTGAATGCTCCAGGCAGACCGGAGGGGACGGGCGCGTGCCCTGCTCCCGCTCCCGCAGGCAGCCGGCTGTGCGCTCCAGGAGCCCTCCACGGGCCACAGGCAGACGCACCCAAGCCAGGAGCAGGGCTGCCCCCGGCCCCTCTGCACCGGGGCCGGGAGATGACCCTCGGGCAGGTTTGCTGGGGAGGACAGCGCTGCAGGGAGGCAGCCTGGCTCCTGGCTCCGCAAGTGCCCGACGCATACTTCAGTGGCACAGATCCAGACAAAACGCCTTGCCTCTGCCATGTGTCCAACCCTCTTCCCATCTATGGGCACTTCCCTCCCACACATCGCTAAGTCATATATCCCCTGACTTCTGCTGAGATTTTGCACTCCCCCACTTACAGGACCTCCCACGAGCAGCTGATGGCAGTTATCTCCTTTGCAGCTCAACCTTTGCCCATCGTCTGGAAAACTCTCAGCATCACTCCCAACTTGCGTGCCCCTGCCGTTCACCTCCTCCCTCCCTGGTCTTGTTTCTCCCTTGTTCTGGAAACCGCATCCGCCATATTTTTTCTCCCATCTCATCCCAGCTGCAGAATTCCCCTCCTGTTTTTCCCACACACAATCAACTCCACAACACTATTCCCAGTTATCTGTAGCCTTGTGCCATTAGTTTTCTGACGTCACCAAATACTTTCTTACCCGAAGCTGGTATTATTTATATACACTTATATATAAAAGGCCATCTTCCACCATCTTATTAACTGCTGACCAAGAACAGACCGTGTAAAGAGAAAAGGCCAGATCCTCGGACCACCTTGGGGGATCTGCTACCCCATAGTTGTTGCCTCTTGGCCAATACTACCAAGAGGAGCACTATCACTCTGAAGTCTGCAGAGGCAAATCAAATAAATAGAAATTGTGAATTTCAGCCACAAAAAATCCTTTCTGACAAGAGTTACTCCTAGTCATATGACTAGTCTCATTAAGATCAACGAGAACTGGAAAAAGCTGCAGGACAGAGTGTGCGTGTGTCTCCTGGCTGAGATGTTCAGCTGTACTTTTCCTTGTGAAAAGGAAAACGAACCCTGTACCACCAAAGCAGTAAACGTAGTGGGATTACTGGTCAGCAACTCACCGGATATCACTTCCAACAGTGCTATAGTTAGTAACTACTCATTGACAGTAATTGTTACAAACAACTAAATTACCAGAGAGAGATCTTC
>JAVKLA010000058.1:20077190-20090278 GCA_034782735.1 Sagittarius serpentarius
AACAACTAAATTACCAGAGATAGATCTTCATATTATCTATACCCATATATATATATATATATAAAAAAATACCACTTTGTTCAAATCCAAAGTATGTGAGGCTAAAGCTAATGGGCTAGCTTTGTTGAGCATCTCAAAAATCAAATTAACTGCAATCAAATTCATGGCACAACTCAGGGTTCATTTCATTACTATCAGAAAATTCAATCTCTGAAATCTTACAATATTAAGCTAAAGCAATGATCTTTCTGTTAAAGTTCTTTCTTTTTTCATTTTAAGGTGAGAAAAAGCTGGCAGGCCCGGGGAAGGTGGGGGTGGGGATTCCCGATGGATCCTACTCAAAGCTTGGCGAACATTCAATCAATTACTCTTATATAAGGGAAAGAAAAAAATAATCCTTTCAAACACATACTAAAATACATTTTGCAGTATAAATTCTACCTCTTGCATCTATTTCTACATCATGCCTTTTCTTGCAAAAAATTAAGTACACACACACACACGCACATATATGCATATACATATTTAAATTCAAAATACAAATGCATTAGGGAGCTACTTAAATCTGCTTATTGCTGCAATAACTAATCATCTTATCTCTGTGCCGTACTGTAGGTGGGAGAGTCAGAAGTTCATTGCGTTAAATGCAGGCATTTTCCTTGTTTCAATGAGGCTGCCTTTTTGGTTTATGTTAGAATAAGCCCTCTTTAACCTTACTGCAAGACCTAGCTGTAGAATACTCACTGCAATTTCAGCCTCCTTTTTTATCCCTCCTCGTCAAGGTTCCCAGCCAGGTTTCTCTGCAGGAGTCAAGTGTGGTTTTAATAAGGCAGATGAGGCAGGGCTTCTCAACTGCTTTTGATAGAGGTGAGCTGGTCAGCTCTTTATTGACTTTCTGCAGTACTGCAGCTACGGACCGTACAGACAATCTTGCTTTATGAGCATGCACCAGGCAGGAAATGGGCCTGGAAATTTCCAGCCGGCAGTGTTTGATGCACTGTTTGAAAAGCTGCACAATGTGCATATAAAGGAAATGAAGGAGAGCCTTTTTTGTTGTTGTTGCTGTTGCTAACCCATCAGGCTGCAGTCGCCACACATACCTAGAAATGCCTGCTCAGTAGCCATTTTAAGAATTAGTACGTCTCAGCAAAAGGAAGAAAAACAACGTTGGTTATTTTGCACACGTGAGAGAGTGCTGCGTATCAAAGATCCTTTTATAAATGCTTGGAAAAATCACATGGGAGGTAACTAGCCACTAAACGATTTTACTGTCCCTTTCTTATGTAAGCAGCCACAGTACATACCCACTGTACACAGCGCCCAGCTGCACCGACAGACACACACCCTCACAAGGGGATGTGGAAAAAAGGAAGCAATCACAGGCTGGTATCATGTACTATTAAGGTTTTATTGATACTAGCACAGAGCAATTGCACCGCTAATTAATGGATGCTCACAGGCTACACACATCCTTCCAATCAAGTGGCAATAAAACCAGGTAGCTTTCTTCACTCTCACACATACATTACTTCGGCTATTTACCCTCCTCCCTGTTTGTTTGGACTTCTGCACACTCCCCTCCCTCGCCACCCCACACCTACACTAGCGAGCTGTATTCCTCTGCTCCAGGATCAGGGAGACGCACACTCACGTCCCGGCTCATCAGCTTCCCACGTAAGGCACAGCGAGCCACTCCGAGACGGGTTTGCAATGGCAGACAGGGCCCAAACTACACAGACCAGAGGTTTGGAACGCCGCCCCCACCCACCCGGAGATGCAGACACAAAAATAACTATTAAAACTGGGCTTGGCATCTCTCTGTGCCTCTTTCACTCCCTGCCTGAGGGTGATAATATCCTCCTGCCCCAGGGGAGCGCAGCGATGGCGAGTGGATCAAAGACGGCAAGAAGGTTCAGACACTTTGGTGATGGCAGCCCCACAAAAGCTAGAACAGGCCTCTAGTCCCTACGAAAATACCACGCACGCGTACCCGCACCGGGGTGGCCTGCGTGCAGCCTCCAGCTCGCACCCAGCTGCAGCAGCAGCAGCAGCAGCAGCAGCTGCAGAGCCGCTCCTGTCAAGGACCGGCTGAGGAAGCCAGGTCCCACCTCCTGCTGAAGCACCGCACCCGAGTAGCCAGAGCTGCATGGTATTTATCACGGTTTCACATCTTTCTGCTAACTGCAAAGCTCTTGGGGACTCTGAAAATAAAGCTATACACACACGCGCGCGCGCGTTCAAAAACTGAACAGCTATAGTGTTACTATCACAGCATATGCCCTTACTGCATATAAGATTTAACTATATGCTTAAATTCTACTGACTTCAGTGGGACATAAGGATTTGCTTAAATTTCATTACGTGCTTAAGTGTCTTTTCTCAAAAGATAAGCTTTACTGCACAAGAACTTTAACGTATACTAGCCATTTGTTCTACAGTTACCTGGATACTATGTCTTGCCTTTCCAAGTACAGTACTGGGCTACTTCCACTGCAGGGTGTTATTTCTTACACATAAATGGAAGAGCAGGTAGAAACTGGGGCAGGCTGACTTTTTAGTTAGTCACCTGAAAAACATGGACAATGACGGGCAGATGATATTGCTGCACACTGCAACTCTATCTGAGTGCTCCCAAATTCTTGCCTGCTAGATAAGCATCAGTGGACAGCTATAACACAGACCTTAAAGGAAGGTGAGGAAAGGACAATACCCTTCGCACAGAACATTTCCACACTGTGTTCTGCCTTTTACATCTAAAATGCAGCCACAGGGAACCGGCGTCCTGTGAAATAACAGATGTTAGACTTTCACCGCACATACACACTGCTTTAATTCCGATGACGTTGCTGAATTAGGAAGCTAAATACAAGATAAATGTCCGCCTTCTCTCCTTAACGCCTGTCTTGAGCAGACCTGGTTTTGCTGGTGTTCGGCTGATCTGCGTTTCCTCCCAGCTCCCCATCTGCAGTTCCCCAAAGCACGTTCTTACAGCAGTTTGGCTTGTTTTTCCAAATCAGATGCTGCTTACATCGTGAATCTCATGAATTTTCTTTGCAGAGAGGAATTAGCGATTGCTTCATTTTAACCCTCTAACTTGGCAGAAGCTGGAGACTGGCCTGGATGGGCTGCCAGTTTGTGCTCTGGGTCTACTCCCAGTAGAGGCTCAGGGCTTCTGGAGAGTCATATGCAGTACATTGATTTCATCAAAATTACATGCAAGTTTCACTCTTTAAAGCAGAACTTAAAACAGTCAAACGATTAATGATTTCTTTAATTCTTAAGGTCTTTTTCCCACGTGTTTAAAATACTCTAAGGGAAGAAACAGACTGGCATTGTCTTTCAGTCTTTTGCTGGTGGCAAAGCAGATTATCCCTATCATTTTCTGCAGAGGTGCTGTCAAATGCTGTTCCAGGCTATGGGCCAAAACCTACCCCCAGTCCATGTGCTCAGTTCCCACTGGCATCAATGGTATCTCCACCACGGACTGACAGTAGTAAATGGGCAGAGATGTGCTGGCTGCTCGAATAGTATGATCTATGTGCTGAATAATTCATTTTAAACTGTTGCACAGATGTCAAAATGTTATTGCTGATTTCTAGCCAGCAGAATGGGCGTTTCTTCTCCCGATACGAGTGTGTCGGTGCCTGTAACACCAGAGAAGATCTGGGGGATGTCTCAGCAAGACAGCAAAGCCCATACATGGCATGCCTGCAAACGTACAATTAAAATGCTCGTTATAGGCCAACCACCTTTCACTCTCCTTATTAGCATTCTCCTGTGGACGCACTCACTCACTGCCTCCAAAAAATTTCAGAAAAGCAGCTTAAAACATGCTGCAGTTACATAGGTTTGAGTGTATGACCTCCCATCAATCACTTCAGCCCTCTGGATTTTCTGTAAAGTCCCACAGAAAGCCTCGAAGTACAGCCAACTTAAGGGTCACAGCCAAGTTTGGATAACAAAATAAACCTGAACAAACAAAAAAACCCTCACCTCTGTAAAAGAGAATAAGTAGATTTATCCTACAGAGCTTGTCAGCCTGGCCACGGCCAGAGCCCCGCGGAAGTCAAAGAAGATCGCCCTCCCCTCCAAAAGCAAGGAAGAGAAAAGGAGTTTTCCCGTCTTTCCCCGCTCGCTGAACCCGGAGCAGCCAATCTGTTCGGCCGAGCTCAGCGCCGAGCTGGTCCGGGAGCTGGCTCAGCCAGCCAGCCAGGCAGGCAGGTGGACTCCGGCTGCTGGCGGCCAGCAGCCACCCCCGGGAGGGCGGCGGGACCCCCGCCCGCCGGCGGCCGTGGACGGCATCGCCGCGGGCGGCTGCTGGCGACAGGAGAGGTGGAAGGAAAATGGGAAAGAGGCAAGAAAGCCGCAGGTTTGGAGCTGACGTCGGAGACTGGCTATCTCCAACGCGAACCAGAAGAGCGAATGCACCCTGTGCCAGCCCGGGCGCATCTCTGCTAGGGATCTGTCCGCTAAAAGGTGCAATTTTCCGTGCTGGTCGATGGGCTTTTTCATGTCAGCTGATCTGTGTGGAAACAGACCTAGGCTTAATGAGGTTTAATTTGTTTTAAATCCATAGGTTTCTTTTTAATAATTAACAGTCCCCATCGCTCAGCAAAGCCATTCCTTACCCCTGACTACTTGCTATTAGGAATGAATTTACTGTGAAATACTGCTAAAAGGTGGAAAGCAAGTGATATAATTCAAGTTTTAATTAAAAAATATATATATCACACAAAGCCGGAGCCATAGAAGGAATCATAACCGAATAAGCAAAAAAAAGCCCACCTCAACGCAATGCCTACTCTTCCCATTACCCACTTTATTCTTTTTATGCCATTTGCATTCTTGTAATTGGTTTCTCTTACTGGATGCCCTGTGCCCAGACCGTATGTAAGGTCTTCGCTCTGCGATTCCAGGAACTAGAGAACGTGTCGGCATCATTACCGTGAACATTACACATGCTCACACGCGAGGGTCCAGGAACTACAATTAACACATTAAGAAATAATAACTGCCAAGGGAGCAACGAAAGATAAACAGCATGGAGCTGATGTAGCAAGAATTCTGCTTGGGAAAGGGCTGTCTCTTGGGTAACAGGCAAGGGACAGAAATCGAAGTGCCGTGCAGCACTGCCCATTTAGCAAAGAAATCCCCCAAACCAGTTGAACAACTGTTTATACATTAATTTCTTGAAATTTAATTTCAGTAAAAGTGTTGCTGGCTTTAAACTAGATTTTGAAGGAATCTGAAGGCTCCTGTTTATTATTAAAGAAATAATAATTGTGTCCTGTTTGAAACTTTAAAGTTGTTACGGTTTTTGCTATTTGAAAAATTGGCCTGAAGTGCTGTGGGTTTGTTGTCTTCTTGTTCTGTTTTCTTAGTACAACCCAGAAATATTTATTTCTTTTATACATATATTTTTATATATATATAAAAAAAACTAAAAAAAAACTAAAAAAAACCCCAACTTTTTTTTCCCTGCTTGATATCCATTTTGATGACTGCCTGTTTTTGGTTTTTCTTCCTAAATGAAATTGAAAGAATTAACTATTTTCAAACTTTTCCCAAGGATTTTTAATGAAAAAATTCTTTAGATCCCAGCATCCTTTATTTAAAGCTTCCAGTCTGAAAATGTTTTGTGTGAGTAGTCCTGCAGAAGCCGCATAAGAAAAGCTTGCAAGAGCATGCCCACCATTTGGATATATATTTTCACCACTGTAATGAACAGAAATCATGGACCACACCGGGCCTTTCGGACACCTGTCTCGACTTTCGCTATTGCTTTCAGCTGGACCAGCAGAAGGCCTTAATACTTCATTTTCCGCTGAGATTAGAAGCTGAAGGAACACCACGGCACAAGCGAGGCTTACGAAATGCTTTGTCTCGCGTCTCTCCCACCTTGGGGCTGCACAGCCACAGAAAACCCAACCAAAATACTGCCATTATAACCCCTTTCCTACGTTCACTCACATCCCTGTGAGGGAAAAGGGAGGCCGAGGAGGCACAGACACGAGGGTAGGATTAGCAGCCCTGCTCAAACCCACCTTTCGGGGAGAGAAGGGCAAGTCCCTCTCAGGCTGGGGCGATGCCTGTTACCCACGTGGGGACGCAGGCCAGGGTTTCTGTGACAGGCGTGATCCCCCACGCTGCCCCCAAGCATCGCTCATCAGTCAACTAAGACATTTCAGCAAATCACATGGCACTTTGTAAAAACATAATTGTTTTTATTTTCCAATTTTCCATGTTTTGTGTAGAGTGCTGCTGTGTTCAAGCGAAGTGAATAAAGCATAAACAGTAAGCACCATCTGGAGAACACTCTTCCAGCATGCTGAGAAATAGCAGCCGCCTGTGCGCTACCTGCTATAAATAAATGTCATTAAAAAATGTCCAAAAAATTGTTTGCTCCTATTTGATGGAACTGCAGCCAGATAAAATTTTCCTTAACCCTGTCTTCGGGTACCTGCCATCTTCACAACAAAAAAGTAAAGATGCAGATGTTTGTTTCTCATTCCTTTATGTTAATATGGGTATCACTAACAGAATAACAACCCTGCAGGTTATTAGAATAACAGCAACAGAGGTTGCAACTTAAGAGTAACATGTGAACAAGATATGCAAAATCCAATGCTTTTTAAACTGTACCAGGCTCACAATATGGTGATCTCTCTCAGCCTGCTAGCAAGAGAACGGGTAAAATTATTCTTGCTCTAAAGTGATAGTGTATCAGTTTGGAAGGAAAAAAAAAAAAGTCAGTCGATAATTTATTTTCAGTCTAGCACAAAGCTACTCCGATCTCCCTCTCTGCTGACAAAATACAGACCAAGTTGGCTGTGGGGCTGTGATGAGGCTCTGTGAAGGGTCGGCATTTGCTGTGTTTGTTTAATCACTGCAATTAGAGCTATGCAAATAATGAAAGTGTTTGCTATGGTGGCCAGGCTGGGGAAAAAAATTTAAAAAGAAATGTTCGGGTTGAGCAATTTAAGATCTTTTTTGATAAAATGAAAAAATAAAACTGTTTTGTTTGCTCCACTCAGAGGGCAGCGAAGCCTGGAAAGATCCCCTCAGTTTGAAATGAAAAATACATTTTCACGCTGGAACAAAGCGTTTGAGCATTTGACATATTTCCCGTCTTTTTTTTTGTCAGACAAGCATTTTCAGCACCCAGAAAGGGATGCGTAGGAGAGCTTACTGCTTGCTGGGGGAGGGAGGAAAGGATTTGACCATCCCTTATCCTGGCCTCAGACACATCTCGGGCCTTCGCGCAGGGGCAGGGCGGAGCACCGCAGCTTCCCCCCTTGAGGAAGCCCTTCGCGCCCCTGCCGCCCGGCGCTCCGCTCGGGGAGCCCAAGGGGGATGTTCCCCCACTCCCCCGCGGCGCCGGGCTGGCACGCCGCCCGCCAAAGGGTGCCGGGTAGGTACCGCTACCGGAGCAGCCGCATCTCCTTTTCTTGGTTACTGGCGGCCCAGCCACAGCTTACACGTCTCAGCAACCCCGCTGATGCTGGGCCAGAGCTTCACCCTGCTTGCACCCGTGCCATTTTGAACGAGCAGCTAATGAGGCTGGTATCTGGTTTTGGAAAGAGACAGTTCTGGTCTTCAGGAAAGCTAGTGAAAAAATTAAAAAGCTGACAGGAACGAAAGGACTAAATCCACAGCCATTAGGCTGCAGGAAAAAAAGGGCTGGAGAAGCCTCAGGGGAAGCGTGACCGCGGGCACCGCAAGACGGCACGCTCCTCTCAGAGGCAGGGCTGCCTCTGTCTCTGCGAGAGAGGGCCTGCCCGGGAACACCTTCCCTTTCCAGCGCTTCAGGGAACGCTTCAGTCGGGTTTCAGGTGGGAGGGAGGTGCATGCCCACCTCAAGGAGGAGGCTGAAACTGCCCACGGATCTGGGAAACCAAGTACCCCCACACGGAGCACCCAGGTCTGGACCAAGCGACCGCCTTGAAACTTCCACAGCTGTAACAATTTACAATTGTCTATTAAAAAAACAAAGACCTAAAGCCACAAAGGGCCCTGGCACGGCACGGTGTGGCCCTTCCCAGGGCGGCACAGCCCCTGCGGCCCGCGCGAGGTCGGGCTGTGCTTCGTGGTGCAGCATGGGCCTGGGGCAGCCCGAGGCTGATGCAGGAGGCAGCCCGAATCCCCACTGAGGAACAGCCAGCCACCAGCGGGAAGAAGGATTTGAAGAAATTCTAGGGGGGTTTCGGGGTTTTTTTTAAACCTTGGATTAGCAAGCGTCATGAAGCAATGGGAGTGAATCTGTCTTGTGAAACAACAGCCACAAAAACAGGCTGGGTCCCTTGAAGAAGAGAGTGGCTGTGATTCCGGAGGCACGGGCTGCATCACCGGCCTAGGTCCACACCGTCCTTTCAGAGCAAGAGTGGAAACGATGGACATAAATCAGATTCGGTCCTTCCCTCGAGCTATGCCACCTTCTCCAAACCCAAAGTTGTTGTACACTGGTATGTTCACAGAGCAGCTCTGCTCAAGCCTGGCTTTCGGCTGGGACTGGCCACCGTTCCCACTGGAAGCAAAGGCAACCTTCCCACTGTATTTTATTTTCTGTTTTCACGGGGACTTGGTGTGCCAGGAACTGCATGAATAGGGATGAGGGTACAGTTCCTTCCCTGATGAAATCATCATCTCAAACCCAGCAAGGGCAGGAAATGATAACGTGGTTATGGTTCCCATTAGCTGTATTTTCCTAATATAAATATTTTAGCTACTTTTATTTACAGAGTCCACTCACACTAGTTAAATGAGATACTTTGCATAGGGATACTTAAGCTGTCTGGAAATGAAGACATTGGACTACTGATTTTGTCAGGATGATGATTTGCCTAGATGAATAAGGTTTTCCCGGACCAGGTGTGCAGGGAAGGCAGGTGGTGGGAACGTGTCTGTCTGTCTGTGCACGCACACATGCGCGCGTGCGTGTGTATGTGGGGGAGGGCTGTTCTTTGTTTTGTTTTTGCCTTTGGTCAAATTCAAACAATGTGCAGTAACAAGAAGTAAATGTCATTTTCCTCCCATCCATCTTAATTTGGCATCCATTTTAAAGCTTACCTTTGACCTTTTAAAATGTTAATACACTTAAGCAGATATAAAAAACACAAAGCTCCTGGAAAAATTAATCACAGCCGTACCACGATGCTAGTCTAAAAATGTAGTATCAGTTGTTTTCCTCTGCAATTTTGAGAAACATTTGTCTGATGCAGCAGCAGTAACTATGCTACAATTAGCTATTATTTCCTTTTCAAACAAATATCCACATTAAATGCTACAGCAAAACCCTGTCAGCATAACCAGCACAACCTACTACGAATTTGTTTTGTTGGGTAACTGCCTAGAACCACAGAAAAGGTCTTGAAAAGGACCTTGAGATGTTGCCTAACCCATCCCTCTGCCCCAGGCAGGACCAGCCATATCTAAACCATTCCTGACAGGAAACCTTATTTAGACTTCCTTAAAGTAGCAGCCTTAAATAGAACTGGAAAAAATTGCACAAATCAAAATATACAAATATGAAAAGAATTCATATATGTGCACTATGTATACAAATACGAAAATACAAAGAGACAACCCTGACCTAAATGATAACTCTCCCACCTCTGACCACTTCATACCCTTTAACCAAAAGGTTCAAAACAGGAAACTCTTAATAAAAACACCTCCTTCCTTTTTAAAAATAGAAGTCTGCTAGCTCAAGAACCTCAGCTCCTTGGAAATGTAGCAGCACCTCTTCTCAAGAAAAGCAGTTTCAGAAGAAACAGGTCCCAAAATATCTGGGCCTTTATGCTTCAAAGCGAAGGGCTCTTCAGTTCCAACAGAAAGCAAATAGGAAGCAAGAGTGTTGACCCGCCTCTCCAGTAACCCAAGCAAATCTAAGATGTCTGCAGCCTGTTTGTGATCAAGGGCACCCACCTCGTCTGCTGACTTAACCATTTCAGGTGGCAGGCTGTACTAGGTCCCTCCAGGACAGTCATTGCACAGCTCTGTGGTTACACGCTATGAACATGGGAATCCTTGGCACACAGCCATATGCTGCTTTCACTTTCTTTTCTGGAGCATCTGATGGCATCCAGGCCTACCCCCATCAATTTAATAACCCCCTTTAGAAGACAGAAAGCTATGGTGACAGCCACAGTGTATCCTAAATGACAAGTGATGGTTTCATGGCTAAACACAGCTGCTACCTGGGCATTCAAAAAAAATCCCTTAAGGACCTAAATGGCAAACCCAAACCAAAGGCAGATGCATTCCCTCAGTGGGCACGGAAATATAACTCCTTGCAACTGCTTTCTCCCACCTACCAACATCACTTCAGTTCCAGCACAACTGGAGCATGGTCAAGGAGTCTTCCGCAAACTGAGCCCCCGCTTAGGTACAGCGGTGGGGGGAGACGTGAGATACCGAGCTTGGCACCACCAGTCCCATGAGAGAGCGACACCCTTTCATGTATCCTGCAGGCACAATGCAGAAGAGCTGTAATGCAGAGCTCAGTTTCTTCCACCATGGAAGCCTTGTGAATTCACCCTAACCATACACGGGTCCTCCCGCAGCAAAACAGCACGAGGTCACTCCATCCACCCCCCAGAGACCAGTGATGAATTAACAGCATGTCACGGCTACACCACCAAGGCTCTTCCATGCGTTTCCTCTAGGATACACTTGTGCAAGTACGCATGCGTGCGTCTGCCTGTGTATATATATATATATTTATTTATACTTATGTCCTGCATGCTCTCTCCAGTAGAGAGTATCCTGTGCCAAAGGGTCCCTTTGCTGTCACACCAGGAGACCCTCCAGTGCTGCAGACCCCCGCTTCCGCTGGTCTTCTCAGAAAAGCGCTCTGAGCCAACTGCTCTCCCACGGGCCTTGCGGAAAACTCTCCCCCAAGGCCGGGCATCTCAGCTGGTGAGTCCATTGACACCTGCAACAACTGTCCGAGGACCCCAAAGACAGCCGCCCAAGACAGTAACACAGACCAGATTCTCCCAAACAAGGAATAATCCTTCTCATTTTCTTCCCTGGAAAGTACCCAGCACTCTGAGGGCAAAAAAGTGTAATAACATATATCTGTACATATGTTCCTACTTCCTCCTGGCACCCCCGCAGCATCCCACAGCCTGGAGAGCAAGGCTCAGCCACGCGAGCAGTCGTCTTCCCCCACCTTTCTGCGGGGCAGACCTCCTGGCCAAGAGCTGCCTCCTGATCTCCAGCCCCATCACCAAGGCCGGAGATGAGGGCATCTGTTATTCAGACAGTGATGCCCGACTGCTCAGTTAGGAAAATCCTGATTAAAAAAACAACACGTTGCCCTTCCTGTTTGCTTTGCAGTGGCCTTCTGTGGATCCAGCTCTACGGTAAGCGATCCATCACCAACAACCAGAAAGACGTGTATCACACGCACACAAAAATACTTCACCTTTCACTTAGTTTTCCACGTTTTCCATTCTCATTGCCCTTCTGCGTCATCTACTTCAATGCTCCCCAATATCTTTTTTCAACCTAATTATATATATATATATATAAAAAATAAGGACCACTTAATTATTTTTTTAAACCAAGAACCATTTTGTGCAGTATTGTCACATAAGCTTTCAAAGACAATCAAATTTGAAAAAAACAAAACACAATGTATATGCACTTGCCACTTCGCCACTCCTGACCCTATGGCTCGGGTTTTTTGCTTACATGCAGGAAAATGCACATGTGCCATTGTTATACTGCTTGCAACTGGTTTATTCACCATCTTCTGATATTCATGGACTATAAGTTAAGTAACACTCCTCTAGCTAATCAGTTTATTCACTAAGCACAGATGAGTAACTGATGAGCTACAAAAAGTCGCTATTGTCTGAGTCAGTCACCAAGTAACTAACTTGGCCATTCAACCAGGGAGAAGTTTTCTTCTCTGAAAGGTGACAAGTAGCTATGTAATGACTTCTATTATTTTCTCAATAAACTCAGAGAAAATAGGACATTGCAGCTAGAAAAACACAGAAAGAGAAATTAGCTGCTCCTGTCATTAAGGATTCAGAGGCTGAAAATGAACAGTTGGTGCAATGCAGCTGGGGAGGCTTTTCGGAGTGAAGTGATTATTCTCTGGCCATTAATGAATTATTTTTTGCTGGAATGCAGGACCTGCACTCCTCCAAATAACCTGGCTTTGCTGCAAGGAGCACGCCGTCTGCCAGGGCAGGTGAGAGCCATTGTCCGCTTGGCCCTCCTGGTAGCCACTGTACTTCTCCAACCTCTTGTTTCCACACCACAAGAAAAGCAGAGAAATAATTAAAAGGTTGAAGCACATACAGACACTGGAGGAGAGACTCGTCTTCAAAACTAGCCTGACCGACCGAATCTGGAGCTACAGCCTAGGGTGTTCAGGGGGGTGCCTGCCCTCAGCAGCCCCACTGACGCTCAGTGAGGCGTCACAGCAAGCATCTTTCGCCTCTCTTGCCTATCAGAGCTCACCCCCAATCATTGGCTCAAAGACAACAAGATAAGAAGACATTTATGGACGTGGTCGGTCCTGGGGCTTGTCCTGAGATCTTTGCGCCTACCATGGGAGAGGCGGGGGGAACCCTAAACGCAAGGCCAGGTTGCCCTTCGAGCCAACAGCAGCCGCCTTCCTTCTGCTATAGTGACTGCTCTCTAGCCACTTCAAGGGTAGTGCAAGCAAGACAGGGACCTGGAAGTCATTAAGCTGAAGGAGATGTTTTTCTGAAGAGAGTGAAGGGATCAGGAGACCTGTCCCAGATGCTTTGGTTAATTCTTGAGAACATTTAGCCCCATATCCGACGTCTCAAAGAAGCATTTCCAAACAACTACATGCCCAGATGGAAATCAGTGACAAGTGGTGTCCCTCAGGGGTCCATACTGGGACCAGGACTTCTTAGTATCTTCATCAATGACATACACAGTGGGATCAAGTGCACCTTCAGCAAGTCTGCAGACACCAAGCTGGTGTCTCCTGGACAAACTCGAGAAGTGGGCCCATGCAAACCGCATGAAGTTCAACAAGGCCAAGGGCAAGGTCCTGCACCTGGGTCAGGGCAAGCGCAAGCAATCCCAGTACAGGCTGG
>JAVKLA010000058.1:20095231-20151265 GCA_034782735.1 Sagittarius serpentarius
CCGCCTCCGGCTGCCGGCGGGGCGCGGGGGCGCGGGGCGGCGGCGGGGGAGACCCGGCGGGCCGGGGCCGCTGCCGCAGCAGGCAGCGCCAGCCGTGTTACCGCACCGCGTGGGTTTTTTGCTCCCTGCTTGCTGGCAGCTTTGACCTTGTCTCCTCTGCCGCTATCTCAGACTGACCACGCTTCTAGTCTCTTTTTTTTCATTTCCCTCTTTCTCCTCTTTGTAAATTTTTCTCCCTCTCTTTTCCACCCGTGATCTCCCTTGCCCTCATTTTCCCATAAGACTCTGAACATCCCAAGCCCCTTGACCACGGACTCTGGGCTTTAAAATGGTTTTGTCGAGGGCAAAAGGGTTTTTCATAGGTTTCAAATCGCTATTAGCGTCGCCAGCAGCTTATTGGAAGGTGCGGCGCATTAAACTAAATCCGTGGCTAGTATTACATAATATGGCCTCGAATGTACATAAAAGATGATTGTAATTCCATCTGGATTTCTGTTGATATTAGCAAACCGCTCGAGATTTCCTCTTGCGGTTTAATGGGCGTTTCAAAACCTTTGACTGGTGCTGGATCAAGCAGATTATGATTTAAGGAAGGGTAAAGCGCGCGCACTCATGACATCGTAGGAATTAGCAAAAGAAGAAAAAAAAACACTTAGTAGGTCATCTGCCTAATCCATCTTCCGAAAGAGAGTAGAAATGTCCCCCATAGGATAATTTATGGGCATTTGTCTAGTTTTCTTTCAAATGCTCCAAATATGTGGCTTCCTCATCGCCCATAGGAATTTAGGTCAAGCTGCCTGAGAGTGAATTTCGTAGCATCTTGGGATTTAACATCCGCTACTGTTATTCCAAATTTTTTTTTTCCCAAACAGCACAACTGTGCGGTTGCAGTTGGTCATTTCTTTCTTGCCCATCAGCACAGAAAGATTTTGGCCATCATTTTCCCCAGGCTGAGAGCCCAGGAACAAGCATAGCTGGGAAAAAGTCAGGTCCATGCTCGGTGTGGCCAAAAGGGTGAGTCAAATGTCAGGATTTGTTAGGACAGCAATGGAGAGGAAAACAGATTTTTACACCGGTCTGTAAGTCCATGGTACACCTGTGCCCTGAATACTGCTCAAAAAGGGCACGGTAGAGCTGGAAAAAGTACGGAGGAGGCTAGCAGTGATGATCCATGGTTTGAAATGGCTTTCCAGCCAGGTACACCCAGCCTGAGGGGAGATGCGACAGAGGTTCCTCGGCTCTCGAGCGGCATGGAGAGAGTGAGCAGGGACCACTGGCCCTGGCTTCCAGCAGAAGAAGCAGGGGCCATTAGATGGAGGCAGCAGGTGGCCGCTTCGCCTGACCGTACGGAGGTGATTCTTCATGCAAACACAACTGCGGAGCCCCTTGCCATCTGACAGCGGGCAACTGATGTCGTTTCCAGGGGAGAATGGATGAACTTACAGAAGAGAAGTCCACGGAGGGCAGCCAAACCACAGCTGGCTCAGAAAGGTCCCTCCACCACAAACGGTTCACGGCTGGGCTTGCTTTGTTCTTGCACTCGCCCCTAGGTGTCCATTGATACCCACCATTTACCTGCCAGCCATGAATACGCCTCTCGGGTTTAGTGTCACATCTGGGTTAATTTTGTGCTGCCCACAGCTTTCCTAACGCCTGTATTGCCTAGAATTGAGTACTAAAAGGGATGAGTGGCTTTCTGGAAAGTGTCAGGGCAGTAAGGTGGAGGAGTACTGTAAGCCAGCAGAGAGGCAGCTGGGAATGCTGTCAACCAAGCGGGCTGCTTGGGACAGTGGTCAGGAACGTGAGGAGGAGGTGGTCACTCAAATGCCCAGTAGCAAAACTGGTTTTAAACAGCGGTATTTAAGAGTGGGAAAAGGCTCTAGTTTGGAAGAACGGCGGGGTTAGTGGTTCAGGATTGTCAGCTGTCACACGAGTGCTTGGATTACATTACCACCTTTCCGTCAAGAACTGGAAAGGATGTTGTCAAATGTATTCACTAAGGCATGTGCAGACTGTGTGACATCACGCGTGGAATAGAGTATGTACACGTATGAAATCATGAGCCTGTTGTTTTGCACTCTTGGGAAGGAGTGGAGAAGGTGACATTTGTGCTGATGTCATAAGCTCTTAGCAGTATCAACCTGTGATTCAAAATACAGTTCTTGAGAAGATGTCTGCTTACGCCAGTGGGAGAGCGGCAATGCTGTACCAACACACGGCACGTCGAGGAAGTTGGAAGCACCAAGGCCCACTGGGAAAACCATCATTATGCATTGGGTCACTGAAGAGAGAGTCACTGGTTGCAGACAAGTTTCTCCCACCCTTCTAAAATGTGACAGAAATAATCCAATCTAGATGTGGCCTGGGGACAGTGACCTTAATTTAAAATCGATCAAAAATCCCTCTGTCAATGGCAGCTGATCGCCCCGTTCACATCTCAGACCGACGCTCTCCTAGGCCTGCCATCAACTGTGCTGTTACGTAAGTGGGTAAGCATTGTGTCGTCTTCTTGTCTCCCTTCTTCCTTCATGTCCTTGAGGTTGAGATAGCATGGCCGCAAACACTTTTCTGTGTTTCTGACAGAGGAATTTTTTCTGTGCAGTGTTTTATAAAGCTGTACGGGTGTGCCCCAGCATGGCTCCTTTATCCATGCAGCTTCTCTAGAACTTACCGGTTCAATAGTTTGTGTCTTGGTACAATGCCAGGAGAAAAACTTGCTGTGGTGATGTGGGTTGACATGCAGGAGGCAAACTACAGCAAGAATGAAAATGAAGGAGCCCAAACTATGTACGTGAGTGACCTTAGTCAAGTGACTCATGGGCGTAATCCTGTAGGGGACTGAGCCCGTATACTGTTTTCACAGTGTTTACGCAGGAAAATGTCTTCAGGTAGATCAGGATAGTCGCCATTTGCCTGTCGGGTTGCTCCACCTCCACCTGAATCTCAACACGAATCTGGGCATGTGGCACTTCTGAACTCCCATGTAAGCTTTGTCCTGAAGTCAGGTGGCTAAGGTAACTATATAGAGAGAATTTGCGTGAACTTTATGCCTGTGTTGATAAGCATACCAATGGGCTGTCACTCTTCCCTTTTGCGAAGCACATAAAAGAGTCGGCAGTATCATTCATCCTGCCCTGTTACTTGGTCTTGTAGAAACACTTTGAGCCCGCGACAATACTATACAGTAGCAAAATTAATGCTGCCAGGTGCGATTATTAACATAGAAATCCAGGATGCATTGCAAGCTTTAAATCACAAATTTGGTATAAGCACTGACACTACAAATGCTGGGGGGAAAGAACTGACAGACAGGTGAATGCAGACACACACTGTCTGTTGTGAACGTTCGGGGCACAGCAAGAGCGCTCATTGCATCTAAAATGGGGGTTCCGAGCAGATGCAAGATCTGTAGTGACCAAAGTTGTTTTCAGTTTTTCCTCTAATAATACATAAGCGGTAGGAAGCCCGTGGCAAGCCTAAATTGAGTACTAAGCGGCTTTAAAATTGTTTAAGGCATTATCTGTTATAAGGAAGTTTATAAAGCTCCATCTCCATTATTTGAGTTTTCACGAGGTCATAATCCACTTGACCCTCGTGGTTTATTTCATCACTATTGTCCCTCAGAGGAATTATAACCTTTACCATTACCACTTGCTAAATATATCAAGAGGTTTTAGTGATATTATCATAAATCACCAAGCTCAGCTTTGTTGCTTGTAATGTGACCATAGAACCTACTGATTTTTAATGCAGTGACTGTCAGGCTGATCTAGCTGTATTTTTTGAATTACTTTATAATAAGAGCACACGCTAACAGATATGAACATATTTTGGCTTTTCTTTTGCATTTAAAAATTGCCTTTTTCTGAGGTCTTCTGAACTTCAAGTGCTGGCTTTTTAGGCAGTTTCTGGGACCAAACACGAAAAATATAAACTCAAGGATATTGCAGTCAAGCACAGTGACTTCAGGTAATGCTGTTCTCACACTTGTTTCTCTTTTCAGTTAAATGTATAAGCGTTCATTAATTTGATTATCCTGAAAGCAGTTATTGAGAAAAGCAAAGATATCACAGGTAAGCCAGGTACATTACTATGTGGCTTTTTAAAAGGATAAGCCATAGGGAAGCTAACGACAAATGAGAATTTTGGGTAACAGTAATGCATAAAATTATGTTGCTTTTTACAGTTTAATCTGTTTTCCAGAAGAAGGCGGGCCCCATGTCAGCCCCCCAAGAGTTCTGAAAGATGTGCTACTGGAGCCAGTTTGCAGTCAGATCAGCTGGGATCAGAAGTTGGCCTCAAAGCCATTTTCGCAAGACTTACCTTGTAAGAAGGTAACTGGGATCCAGTCAAGCTGCTTCCAGCTCCAAGAAGGCTTCACCAGTGCTGTAAATCAGGCTTGCTTGCTGGAACGGCTGAGATCCAAAACTGCGTAAGGTTCTTCTTTGTAGCAGCACCCGCAAAAAAATTTTACCTGTCTGACATGATATTGTGGGGCAGGTCTGGGCAAACAGTACCATTTCAGCTGATGCACGGCAAAACACCTTGAACTGAAAATATCTCCTCATCTGATGAAAACCTGGAAATCTGTCTTTGGGGAAGAGGAGGAGGAGTTACCTGTCTTTATTCTACAGACCTTTCCGCTGTGGCAGACGGGGGTATAGGTGTGCGCGTCAGCATCCCCCTCCTCCCCACCAACCCACAGGCCTGCACATCTACGGTGTATTAATTTACATCTGAGCCAGGCACTCCACAACCTTTATGGTCAGCGGAGAGAAACAGGCACTTGTAGGATGCAATTCATTTGACCTTTCTTAGACATCTACTTTCGGAAGGGATAAATCACTCCCCCAACTGTCTATGTTTCTCTGTTGACCACAAAAGGACCCGAGAGTGATTAGTTCAGAGGCAAGTGTCTCTATTGCAGGCTGTCTACATGCAATTAGGTGAATCCCAAACCAATTTTTCTACAATGCTGCTCTCACAATGGCTGTTGAAGTGCTTTACAAAGATTTTTATTTCCGTATCACAAGTATGTAAAATAACATATTTTTCTCCTTCTTCTGCAGCCTTCATTTTTGAGAAGCATTATGTTAGCAGGGCATGCGTGTTGTGTTGGAGTTGGGCATGTTGGTGCTCTGTTCAGAATTGTTTCCAGCTACCTACTGAGAAACTGACAATTTTTGCACTATTTCACCCTGTGACTTTCGCCAAATACTTGTCTGATTTAATGTAAAGGTGGAAGAAGGGCGTATTTTACACCAAGGAAATAAATACAGCATTAGAAACATCTCTCATCACTGTATATGACTAGAAAGCAAAGTTGAATACATGCACATTTTTGTTTTTATTTGATCGCAGGGCAAGATTTTACATACTATTAGTAATGAAATATCGATGGCAGTGAGAGTCGCTGTACTGCCATAAGCCCGCTGAGCCTGTCCATGTACAGCACATCTCAGAGAAGGCCCCAGGCTCAGATGTCTATCTCTATGTTCTTGTATTCCCAACGAACAGTGAATAATGCATTAGTTTTGCTTCAAGCATCCTATTTTGAATATGCTTTAGCCAGAACTATTAGCTTTCATGGAGCGGACGTTGTTAACGGAGGTCATGCTCTGTGCCCATCTAGTGCTGTCTCCAGAAGTGCCCTGGTACAGCACACAGAAAGCTTTCACTAGAAACTCTCCTTGTTGGGTGTCACCATGAGGTCCCCCAAGATTTCCATATTACAGGGCCAGAGCCCGCTGGAGTCAGTGGAAATGTCCCTGCAAACACTACGGGTCTTTGGCTCAGGCCCAAAATATGTAACAAAGCAGGAGGAGGGAACCTTTTATATTACACTGACCTGGGAAGGCTCCTGCTTTCTGTCCTCGTACTGCTCTGTGGAGACCAGCCCTGAGACCATCCGTCCCTTCGCCCAGGCACCCCGACTGCGTGTGTGTTGAGCTGCGTTGAGAACATCCGAAGCCGTGTAATAACGAGTAACCCCCTGGAGCTGTCCTGCACTTGGCCAAGGTGAGCATCGCCTGAGGAGAGCCTTTCTTAAACCCTTACGGCTTGACGAGGGCCACCAGCACCCCAGTACTGACGATGGCCCGAGTCATCAGCCGAGCGGGAACTTGTTTGAGAAAGGAGTTGCACAGCTGAGTCCTGGGGCGAGACCATGCGCTCGGTTGCTGTAAAGCTGTACCGCTCTCTCCTGCAGCAGCCGTGGTGGTCTAAAAAGAGAAGTAGCTTGCAGAGTTATAAAGAGAGCATTATTTAAGATAAAGGGTATCATCTGCAAAAGAGCAGGCGTTTACACACACACGTGTACACACACACGCACGCATGCACACATCCCATATTTAAGTTTCCGCAGCTACCCTTGGTGCAATGCAGCCAGCTGTTAAATCCGAAATAGCAACGAGTGCACATCCTACGCCCTCTGTATTACCATTTGAAAGGGACAGTTCCTTGGGAGGATGGGAATTTGACAGGATATGAATATGTCTGAGACTCTATTAGGCACTAATTCAGCAGGACTGGCTGAATGAGATGAAGAAGCAATGAGGAGGAGAGAATCTCTTCAAATTTGAGCTGATTGGTAATTTTGATGAAAGCCCTTTAGTCTCATTCAGTGACTGTTAATTACCTCTGGAAATTAACATTTATTTTTCTCTTCAGGAAATGTTGTTCGCCTGCCAATATGGAGAGATTAATTAAATTCTTCCATGGATGAAGGTGAAAGTAGGGTCCTTGTGGTCAGTGCACATTTTGGCTGTGGAGGCAGGGATATCGTGACAGATCCCCTTTTGAAAAGAGCAGTCCAGCTCTTTCCTCTTGTGTTTTCACAGGAAAAGAAGTGTGTCCTTGTCCTTCTGGGGTGAGGCTGGCCTGTCAGATGCTTTCGGCAGGGAGGTCTGGGTGGGGGAGAGCTGTGAAAGAGGGGAGGGAAAGGACAGTGACAGCTAGAGTTAAACAGCTTGGAAGGAAATTAGGGGAAGCCTCCCGCTCCACCCAAGGAGAAATAGTGAATAATTCAGGACAAAGGTACCTCTGTTTATGTCGGAGGGAAACCCTCAGCTTAGACCCGTCTCCACAGAGTATCACAAAAGTTAATTGATTCAAAAAAAGCGATAACTTGAACCTCACATTCATAAGCTCTTCATAAACAGGACAGCTTCTCCTACCAGTTCTCATTTATTTGATCTTGGCTCAGCCTCAAAAGCTGCTTTTGTCGGCACTAATGATGGCCCTTCCACTGCTCAAGAGTTTATTTCCAATATCCACTATTATGCCAGTCACTCCTGCTGTGCAGAAGAAAAAAAAAAGGAAGGAAAGAAAGAGATAGCAATGTCCCTGGGGAAACCCCTGTACGTGGTTGGTATGGGCATTTGATTGAGTTCCTGATTTATAGCTGTCAAACAAATACCTGGGCGTAGCTGCTAAAAATCAGGCAACATCATAAAAGGAAAGGAATGCTCTGTTGCTTTTTTTTTTTTTTTTTTCCCCTGAAAGGAAGTCCTTGCATTAAGTTTTAATGACAGATTAAATAGATGGCAAGTCACTTGGAAGCCCAACGGGCAGAGAGATTTCAGGCTGCCTCTGTTACACTCACAGGGAGGAAATGAGGCAGCTGAGAAGAAGCTCAGCATCAGGAAGGAGGCAGACAGGTCAAACGGACAGGCTTTCCAGAAGCGACCTAGCTGAGAGCAAAGAAGCAGCTGCAGTCGATCAAAACCAGCAGGGCAGCCAGCTCCAGAGCTTGCTCCCGGTTTGCGGCGCGAGCCGCACCGCCCCGTGGGGAGCCGCTCTCGTGGCTCTCATCTGCCACGCAGCACCGGAGCGGCAAGCTGGCATCGCCAAGCCACCTTGCCAGGAGTGTGACAGCTGGATTGGGAGAAGGATGCCAGTCTGCACGCCAGCCTTCCCACCTGCAAAAGCCACCCATGCGCACACACGCGTGTCCAGCCCCTGCTCGGCTCGTCTGGGTGCTGGACTGCGGTCCTCGGAAAGGGGCTGTCTGGGAAAACCGAGAACTTGGGGTCTGATCCTGGTCTCAGGCTGGAATATTCTTCACACATCTGCCAGGATGAGCAGCAGGCCAACGCAGCAATGAAAAATGCAACCCTCGCTGACTTGACTTGGTTTGATCATTGGGAATTCTGTCTGACAGAGGCATGGGATACTATCCTGTAGGTTTAGCCGGCAGCAACATCGAAGGGTTGAAGGCTTATGCTTTGAAGGCTCTGTTACGGGCGAGAGACTAGTCCATTTTGGCTCCTCACTGTTCCCTGTACATAGTGAAGGGGAAATAATACCCTGGCCCATTGGCAGATTTCACATGGATTACAGATTTTACCTCTAGTCGAGTTTACAGTGTGTTTTGAGATCAATATGGGAAAGCAGAGCAAGTCACCAGTGTTTGCTGTATTTTGCATGAGCTATAATGTAAGAAGTTGCTGCCAGCCAATGGCAGCATCTTTTGCTTGCAATAAATTTGGAGACTAGCAACTTAGAATCTGTTCAGCTGACTCTGTGCTGGGGAGGAGCATTGGAAAGTATGAAAACAAGCAGCAAGAAGCAAGCAAAACTGATCTGAACAGAGAAGATGGGATGGAAAAGAGTAAGAAACTCCCATAGGACACATCTGTTTAGTGGCCAGTCTGGAAAACCAAAGAAAAAGAAGAGATTTTTCTACAGGGTCTAACTAGCCTAGACCCCTTTTTGTAGCTTTTAAATAATATCACACGTGGAACAAATATATAATTTCCGAAGAGAAACACGGAAAGTCTCAGTTATATTCTTACGAATGTTTTCTATTTCTTTCCCAGCTAAATCTGTTTACCAAGTTGGACTCGATTCTGCAAGTTGCTTCTTCAAAACTACATTTTTTGACAAATTCATTATTTGCCAAAAACAGTCTCCCAGCTTTAATTAAAAAAAAAAAAAGAAGAAAAAAAAACACCACACCAAAATTCAATGAACTGGAAAGAGTCCAGTAGGCTTTGGTTCAGGCCTTGTAAAGCAGCAAATAAACATTTTCTGCATGCTTTAGGAGAGCATATGACTCCTTGGTCCTCCACAGTCTCTGCGGAGAAGAAGGGAGCTAAACACATGGAGAAATACCTAGTTAGATTTATTTCATCTTCAGTTAAGGAGGCAAGCTAGTTCTCCTTCAGCCTCTGACGCTGATGGCAGGCTGTCATGATTATAGTCACAAAACCTTTTTTCTCTTACACGGTACACAACTCCAGGTGTCCCAAAGTACATTAAAAGGTAAGTAAATAACTCCATGAACAAAAGAAATGAATGCACATAAGTGAAACAGAGAATACTGGGGCTACCTGAAATAATTCTGTCTTATTTGAACTTGCTTTTAACTTGTCTGCCTTCAACTAATACTATAGCAAATAGGAACATAGGGGTGCTATGATAACAGCTCTCATGGTGAATGTGGTTTCCAGGCTGATGAAGCTAAAATGCAATGTTTGAAGTCTAATGGAAAGTGAGAGAAAAAAACACCTATTAGACATGTTAGATGAGCAATGTATCCAGTTCCTAAAAAGCACTGGCTTGAATGCTGCCTTCTGAGACAGAAACAAAGATATAGAGGTGTATATGTATATACATGTAACAGAAAGAAAGATATATAAACATAAGTACGTATGTATGTCAATGCTAGCACTGAAGAAGTGGTTCAGAGCTGAGTCAGATGCACATGCACATGTTTTTGTATGTGCTTCTTGCTGCGACTTCCTTTTCACTGTCCAGAAGAGTTCACCGTATTATTTGCCCACTACGTTTGCAATATTACCTGCTCATCTTAAAACAGCCGCCACGCTGTCTTCCTACAAAGCTCGGAAAGTGTTGGCCCTCTCTGGCTGTCGGGATTTTGTGACAGCTCCTACAAGAGCAGCCAGCGTGTGAGTAATATTCGGAGCCTGGGATCCCGTGTCATCGTGATTCCACGAGACATTGTTTTATGATGCAAACACACTCTGACCTCCATAGCATGCAATTTATCAAACGTGTAATGTATGCAAAACCGATCCCAGTAAGGAAGGAGGTAAATAAATTTTTTATTATTTTAATGATATGGATTTTAAATGTCACTTCTGCTGAGCAATTAGGGTCTGAAGAGAGTGACCTTTGCACAGTGCCCAAATTGTCCTGAGGCGTGGTACCTCTCCATGCATTTCTTACCGCCTTACGTGATAAAGTGTAGCCGGTATGATGGAAGTCCATCATTTGTGGTAGGGACCTTTCTGGCCGAGACACACAATCAAAGCAAGGTGGTGCAAACCTTCTGCCGCAGGAACGCTGTGTGAGAAGCAAGGGATATTATTTACTGAAAGGCACTGGCCCAGTTGAGCAGAGACGAATTATGCTGCCGCCCAACAACGGCTCGCAGTTGAAACTCTTTGCCTGTAAGCATGGTGCTGCCCACTACACTCCGCGTCGGGGGGAATGCTGTTGCCACTGGGAGTAATCAGTTTTGCAGCTCCTCCTGCCCATTTTCCTCGGCAGGTTGCAAAGGGCTGGGCCTGTGACCCCAGCGCACACGTGTGCCCTCCCCAACACGCACACGCACCGATGTGGGTCTCTGCCTGGGCAGCAGAGGACAGGGGGGACCAAACCCCCAGGCCGTAGCGTGGCACACCGCCCCTCCCCTTGCTTCCCAGGCGAGCAGCGGGGTATCTAGCCAAGCCAGGGGAGGCGGGCCGTGTTGTCCATCCGGGCGTGGGTACCCCGTCTCCTTACCCGTCCCTGCTGCTGGGTTCTGCTACAAGCCCCACGACTTCCAGAGCACCATCTCTTCCCAGGTGTACCCACCCTCTGTATCAGGCTTAAGATATTTTAGCTACTTAGTCGAACCAAGAAGAGAGGTTTTAACTAGTGCCATGTGGCCCCGCTAGTCTCTCATTACTGACAGCAGTTTCCAAGGCAGCCTGTGCGGCAGAGAAGCGACCCTCATGGTAAGGCAGTCCCTCCGCTGCAGCTGCAGCGGCGAAGGGGCAGCAAAGCCATAGGCAGCTGCCTTCCGCTCCGGTGCACCCGCTGGTGGGGCCGACAGTTCCACTGCGGGAACTACCTACACCCCAGGTCTAAGGCTCTATAGTATTATCTTTACAGCAGAGGCATTTTAGTATGTGGTAAAAGGCAACTGCAAGTAGCAAATACCAAAATACAGGACTCTCTTTTGGCAAGAGAAAGAATATTTTGGCAATAATGTAGGAACGGGCAAGGTCTGCCTTCCAACTGCGCCCTTGTAAGTGCTGCCATAAATACTGGACATTGTGTGGCATCTGTTAGTTCATAAACAGTGTGACGCACCGCCAGAAAGAGCAATGGCTTACACAGAGCCGTTTTTTTCCCTCTTCAATATTTGTCCTTCAATATTTGTAACAACTTGGTGTTCATAAAAGCTGAGTCTCCGGTGCAGACTGCCGGAGTTGCCTGATGGTCTGACAGCAGGTAGTAAAGGTGGCAAGAGGACCAACAGCTCTGCTTCATCGAGGAAGCCCCTCTCCAAGCTGGAAGGGCAGCTTTAGCAAGGGATATTCAGGCAACCTCTGTACCTAATACCTGTTCTTGGTGTTACTGCTAGCAAGGCTCTCAAGCACCGGGCAGATGGCTAATACTTTCTTTCACTACCAGTCTCTGTTGGATTCAGACCAATGATGTAAATATAAACAGCTCTGGCTCTCGGTCACCAAAGCCTCCTGCCATCAGCCCTCCCAGAGAGGTGTTATTTAAATGAACTAGGGAAGTGGGCATCAGTGAGTAAAACAAATCAATTTGCCACACAAACTGGAGAACAGATCTCTTGAACTGAGTACTCGATTTTGCCATCACTAGCTCGCATCTGAGGGGATCCAGTTCTGTGTTTACTACGTGCCTGGTGTTTGGTGGCTTTGCAGGGCGGGAGAGGTGTTGGAGTATTTAGGACAGTGTGTGTTTTAGGCCATCTGGCATGTTTGAGCTACATATGGAGCTCCTGCAACACTGAAATGGTGAACGATTGGAGACCAAACCGGATGGTCTGCCCAAGTCTAGCTGTATTTCCGCCGTGTGAGTCCATCTCTGGGGCTGATTCCAGTGAATCCGGGGAAAATTCGAATAATCGATTAACAGCTTAATAGTGCTTTGTGCCACTTCTTCCTGTGTGCCCATATGTGTGATTTACTGCCAGCAGTTCTGCATTGTCCTTGCGCTCCCATGCTCTGATGCATCCAGCATGCTACTGTGGGGCGTTAAAGCCCGGCACCGCCCCGGTAAGGGTGAAGGCATGAAGGTCCCTAACACTGCTTCCCCATGAGGAAGAGTCACTCGTGTGACACTGTCATTCACGTCCTCCTTACCGGACCTGCCCACGCGGTGTCAGGAGGAGCGGGACCGGTCTTACCACTGGCGCAAACCCATCATGGAGCAGCACTCATGACTCCACCCCAGCTGAGGAACTCGTCCTAGAGGGACACCAGCCCCTGCCACCGTCCCACCCTGGGCACAATGTATTTTCAGTGCAGCGTCCCCCCTCCCAGTACCTCGCCTCCCTCATCGCAGGCGCCTCCGCATCCTCACGGCTGGTCTTTCCTGAGCAGCAGTATCGCCAGTAGCAAGCTTGACCCTTTTTGCTCTGCTCTTGCTATGGCAACACACATACCATTGGGGTCCACAAGGCACTGGGAGTCTACGTCAGGAGCCCCGCTGGGGTTTTTTTCCACTCACAGAGTATAAAAGGGGAATGTAACACAGTAGATGAGGAATGTTTTAAGTCCGAAAGTGGTACTTTCCAGGCTTAACTGTTTAAAACCTCAGCTTCTGGAAAATCTCCCTTTCCAGTGTGGAGAGACCCCGTGGCATCTTCATTCCCGGATGGGAGGGAGACCTTAAATCAGAGAATGATATAGCATTAATAGGAGAAATAATGCCTCTGATCTCGGGCAGCATGGTCCATCTCAGGAACATTTGCAGGTAAGCAGCAGTCCTATACATTATTGGACAGGTATTTAGTTTTCATGTCTTTCAAAAGCATTTTTGCTTGTTTGTTTACGATGATGTCAAATGTCACCGGTCTTTCCTTTTGGGTTGGCTGGTTGGTTTGCTATACCAAATGGTAGTGCATAGGGATGGAACGGTGCTGGCATTATACTGGTTCTTACTACATCTGAAGCCAGTACGCACCTGTTGTAGAGCAATGGCTTCAGACAGGGCAGGGGAAAAGCAAGCATCTACAGGTTTCTGGATCGTGCATTAAAAATGAATCATGGATTAATTTAATGCTGTCATAGACAGACTGCGTTTCAGTGATCACAGAAGAGAGAAAGGAATAGTTCATAGGCCCTAAATGAACAGGGAGACTACTGTAAAAGAAAGCATGCAAATTATAGGGAGAGATATTCAATACTCTCATTTAAAATATTGAGTCTACAAAAGGAGTCTAGCCTGGGTGGCGGCGGGTACGTTCTCACGCAATTTTGCAAGGATACCCATGTTTTACATTTACAGTGTTCGGAGGAGTATCTGGAATTCAGCTTATGCTGCCTTTCAGAGGTAAATAAATAGAGGCAAAATAAATTGAGTGAATAGAATTAAACAAGGTTAACTCAAATCTAGCCTTCTGAGAGCCTGGTATTTGCTTCATTTTTTAATCAGAAATTTCTAAAAGCATAGGCTTTTTTAAAAAAAAGCCAGACAGAGAATCCTTCTTCCCCCCTCTGGTGATTTTTCTCAACCACTTGTGCTTTTCCTGTGCTGCTGGAGTAGCTGGGAGACAATTGGAGGTTATTTTTAGACTGACTTACTCTGTAAAGCTGACATTTGCAGGTTAGGCGTACCAGTCGCTGACTGCTTCTTCTTCTGCACCTTCCTTAAATATTCCCCTTCTAAACAGTCAGACATCGCCCTCCTCCTTCCCCAGTCTTTCCCCATAAGTATCAAAGTACCAAATCCACATTGTGTATGTCAACATTTTCAGCCGAGTTAAAAGCATTATTTAAGAAGCACAGTCAGCTCATGTCCTCTCATGCAGCTGGAAAAACCCAGCGCAACACAGTGCTCCTGCACCTCAGATCTGCTCCTAATGGAGCGCAACGTGCGCAGCATCCCTTTAAAGCATCCACAGGAGAACCAGCCCCTGGGCCATGCTGCTGGGTCAGGTTCACGTACCGAGGGTCCTCGTGAGGTCCACACCAGCAGATCTCCTTCTCTGCCTGCCGTCCTCTCTGAGAAACCAGGCACCAAGAGGAATTTGGCTGCCCACAGCCCGAGTGCCCTCAGAGACGGGGATGCCCAGGAACACCGTGCAATGTGGCCTGCATTTCTAGGGCTTGCCTTCTGACATCCTTGTCCTCTGAAGGAGGAGAAAGTGAGCTATGTTTGGAAGCAAAATTGCAGGTGCGTCCTGCCTCCGGGGAGTTACCCAAGCGCGGGCGTGCGGGCACTCCTGGTGAGCACCGCTGCAAAAGAGGCAGGAACGTATGGCAGCCCATGGGCCGCAGCCCATGGGGGCCGGGGTGCAAATCCCTGGGACGCATTTGGTCGCGGGCCCAGGGAGCTGAGGAGTCCTGGTGTATAACAGACTCCGCACTGCAGTTATTCACTGCTCTTAAGCCTTAGCACTTAGCAGCATGGTGAATTTAAATCACTGAGCTTTCAACTCTGAACTCTCTCAGTCTGCTGGAGTTTACAGAAAAACAAAGACCTTCTAAGCCCAAGGAGGAAAGACGGTTGCTAAAATCAGAATTCAGCTGCAGATTAGATTACGAAACTGCCATTAACCTACTCTATATGATAATCTGAAATCCTTCTAATACATTTGTCATGCAGCAGTAGAAACGTTGTTTTCCACTTTAAATTAAGGCTGAACAGAAATCCTTTTTCCAGTCAACCTCTTTCTTTTCCTGGTGCTTTTGGGTGACTAATTTTAAAATGAATATCTTCATGCAAATTGCAGCCTAAATAAATGCAGGCACATAATCTTTTAGGGCACAATCCATTTTTTCCAGTAGAGACAACATGTAGGCCCCGTGCCAGGTAAAATCTAGTGTGCAGCCTAGTGAAATCCATCCTCAGGCACCCCAGGAAGACAGAGCTCTGCTGTTCTGCTCAGTGCAGTGCTCCTCCTGGGGTTTATGAGCAGAGGGGTGACCGTGGACCTCCACAATGCTCTTGCCGAGTTACCAGGACCGGACCACCCTTTTCTGCCCTGATAACGCGTACTCCTACCATGCTCCGTTTAGGACAACCTCAAAATCTCCTTCTAAAGAGCTGAGTGGGGGAAGATGGAACACATTGCTGCTGGACCCGCACCTCCTTTCATGTAGCCCAACTGCACGAGGGGGCCGGGAAACACTTGGCTGATCCTTTACACCAGCATCACCCATATGTAACATAGAACTGGATTGCTTTACCAGAAACAAGTGCTATTCTCATCCCACCGAAGAGGGAAGTTGGAGCGTGACCAAAGACAGGGCAGCTGGAGGCAGGGCTGCTGGGAGACCAGGACAGCTCAAGCAAGGAGATGGCTGAGGTTGAAGTAGTCTTTGGAGGGAGGCATTGCTGAGCGGGGTGACCAAACAGGGGAACAGACAACAACATAAAGCGAAACAAAAAACCCCACCAGATTCTTCTTTTCTCAGCTCTGTACCTTCTGCTGGAATGAGGTCAAATGAAAATGTTATTAGACTCTCTCTGTTTTAATGAAATTGCAACGTAGTGTTCTTGGTTGGCATAGGAGACCAGACTGTGAGGGAAGCAGTGCATCACCCAGGTCAGTCGGTGTGTCTCGGTTCATGCTTGTAGAAGCCCAAAGCTGTAGCTCTGCCAATTTGGAAATATACCGGCTCAGGAGGCAGCGCTGCGCCAAAGTCTGGGAGCATCTCCTGCTCTCGTGTGCACGGGAGGGGAAACCTGAGCCCAGTGGTGGGAGGGGTGCTGTCTCTGTTCATTGCTCCAGCAGCAAGCAAGATTGTGCCTGTGTTTCATAAATGTACACCTGTTATTTTATTTCCCGGAAGCGTTCACTGCAGTGCTAGAGACCCCATGAGGGCACAAAAGCATCCTCTCCCTACAACAGGAAAATAACATCGCAACGGTCACGTTGGTAGGGCCCCTCTCACCCATCACTGCCTCTGGCTGCCCAGAACCAAACCTCCTGAAAATTCAGATCCTAAAAGCAGCTAAATGAAAATCAAAAGCAGAAATTAAGAAGGAAGGAAATGTGTTAACCAGTTAATTAACGGATTGATGTTACTTTGTTGGTTCTCACCCCACGGTCAGCATCAGTTCAGCGAAATGTGCTTTCAAGAGAAATGATGCTAATTAAATACATGACAGAGTAGCCCAGGTAATAATTAGCAAGGGATAAAGTAACCATTCATTGGGAATTTTTTTGTCAGGCCTGCAGCTGATCTGTATTTTTGTTTGTCTGCCCGAATCTTGGGCTACCTAAAAAGATCTTCACTAAATGTAATGTCTAGATCCCTCTGGTTTAAAAAGCAGCAGAAAACCGAGATACAACCAGCATTCATTTTCTATTATGCAAATATAACTTCACAGTATGACACATCTGTAAAGCTTCACTTGGTTCCCCCCTGGCACAGTAAGCATCTGCAGCTTTAATGCCTTTGATATACTGTTTTTGATTAGATTAAAGATGATATTTATAGTCATTTCAGTAATGTCATTAGCTGTCACTGGAGTATCCTCCAATATTTTGTTTCCTCCATATGTTTTGCAGAAGGGATAATGAAATTTGACTGTCCTGCAGCTTGGGTATAATAGCCTTGTTTGGGAGCAGGGTTACATGGGATCAGTCGCTACTCGTCAAGTGAAAATGGTGGCGATCTGGTAGGCTCTGTAAGCTGCGCACGACAAGCCTGCTCTCTGCACTGCCGCCGCGTCCTTCCTTCTCCGTTACTCCAGCGACAAGTTCGTCATCCCTGTAGGTTGGCTGAAAATGCTTTACTAGTCTGTGAGGTCAGGTCAGGAGGGACGGCTGGAAGGACAGACAGACGGGATGGTAAGATTTACGAAGAGTGACTACAGATCACCAGTATCGTTAGCAGAGAGAGGAAAATCCTGGGGAATATGATGACAAGCAATAAATACCTTCAGTTTAACAGTTTAAACAAAGGTGGGGAATTATTTATAGTAGGACAGCCAGTGTTGGCCAAAGGTCAAGGAAAGGAAAACTTAGTTTAGACTTTTGGGGGGAGAAAGTACCTGGTATGTAGCACAGCTGCCAAGGCCAGAGGCCAAGGCTCATCTCTGTGGCCATACAAGATGAGAAAGACCCTGGGCTGGGGTTATGTGGTGACAGCCCTGCGAGTAGGAGAGGGAAGCTGGGCATGCTACCAAGAGACTTTCTCTTCTCTTTCTGATCCTGAGCCTCATCCTGCAGCGCACAGACACTTGCAACTCTCCAAAGGCGCTCCCGCCTGGCTCTGTCTAGTTGCTTGTGGGATTAACCACTCCAGTGTTGGGACTGTTGTAGCTTCACTCTCTACAGGTCCCAAATATACCATGTTACTTGAAAGAGTAAGTGTAGCGCTGGCTTTTCTGGCAGGCAGTGGGCACACTGGAGTTAAATTACTGTTGCGGAGTTCAATGTATAAATATTCACTCCTCAAGAGGTGGAGAGTGAAAGTATATGTGCGAGTGACTTTGTTTAAGTAAAAGAAGACTGCTTGACTTTGCATTAATCTTTCGGATTAATTTTGCAGGAAAAAGAATAATTTAAATACTCCACAAATACCCCCCAAGAGTATTTAAAGGGACAAAAAAAAAAGAGAGCATGAAAAATGTATGGATAATTTGGAGTATTGCTCTTAACCGTGAATTACCAAGTTGTGTGTGTTGAAGATCTGACCCACTGTAACACAGCTGTAAGCAGAGGGGGGACCCAGCCCCGGTGGGGAGGGCTGGGCTTGGGGGAAGCCAAGGAGAGAAGTCCCGCCAGCCTGCGGAGCATCCCTGCGCCAGGCGCTGGGCGCGGCGGGGCCCGGTGGCCTTCCCTGGTAGGGGCTAGAGACGATGGACACCCCACACTGACGGTGGGCGCCGGGCATCTGGGCATGGCCCCCTGCGCCTTCCTAGGGCAGGGCTGCCTTGATCAGTTGAGCACCAAAAAAAAAAAAAAAAGTCGTTAGCGTTAGGAACTTGTTGTGCCCCACGTCTTAAGGTGACTTTTGCCCCTAACAGGAACTGATGAAGTCACTGCTGGTTTGAATGGGTACGGTGCAAGTACGTCACAGGGCAGTATCAACTACATTTGCAGATCCGGCCCTTGAATTCAGGCGGGGTGCTTCTCTGAGCTAAGAGCAATACTTTGGTCATAATAACTTTGGTTTTGTCCTTTTTACCCAAGGTAGGGAAGCTTGCCGGGTGACCGTAACACAGGTCCTTAAAGTCAATTGACTTTCTCTGGCTTTATACTAGCTTAAGCTGAGAGCAAATGATCGTCTCATCAGTCTAATCACGGCCAGCGAGCCCTTTCGAGCAGCAGTTCCCTTGGGAACAGCATATATTTTGCAATCAAACCGTATTCTGCCACTAGATCTTTACACAAAGGTAAACAGGGCAGCCAGCCCCTTTTTTTTCCAAAATGCATTTTGTATTTTTGAAAATGAAAATGTCATTTGAAAAATGCAAAATTGAAATCTTGCTTACAAACTGTCAAATAAAGTTGTTTACTTTTCTGAAAATTACTCCTTCCTTCCAAATTCTGGTTCCAATGATGGGCAAACCATGCTTATGTATTTTCAGATATAGTCATATACGTATGAAATATATTCATATCAGTATATTTGAAGATATACTCATTTTGCAGATAGCTGTTACATTAACTTTGTGAATACTTTCATTTATCACCGAAGTTAATCTGCAGGAACTATAGTAATCCATCCATTTATCTAAGCTGCCTGTGTGCATCCACAGCTCTGTCTCCTTTGCTGCTGGCTTCCCCCTCGCATTCATTCTCTCAGACCTCCCAGGCACTTTCTACTCCTTCTTTTATTCATTTTTACCACCGAAACATCTGACGGGGGCTCGTTCAGGTCTGGTTCGCCCTAGCTCAGGCGTCCATTTCACTGACTCCCACACCCCTGCCCCAGGCGAGCCCCTTCCTTCAGCTGGCTCAGCCGGGGCGGCACGGGGCTCGCGGCTCGGGGCCCGCCTAACACCCCTCGGCAGACGTGCCCACCTCCGACCAGCCCACGGCTACCCTAGCTCCTCCTGCTTTCGCACCGCACAGGGGTACCACGAACTCCTCACACTGAACATGACGGGTTTGAAAGGCGAAATGTTGATTGTTTTCAGATCCTTCGGTTCTCTGTCCTGATTAACGTCTCATATGGAAGAAGTTTATGTAAAGCTGATGTTCACAGGCTCTGCAATATGCAATATCATTCTCCACCAAACAATTCTTGTCAACACCTATAGTCTGTTTCTTTGTTGGACTCTTGGTGAAAATTGTTGGAGCTCATGTTTTAATGTTCCCTCTTCCATTATTTATAATATACTGAGTTACATGTGACAACTAACCAAAACATAGCTGCAGTTCTCAGTAGATCTTTTAATTTTCTGTATACTTTGAGCATGAAGTTTGCTCTTTTTAAAGCACAGGATGCTTAGCCTCACAGTCTCAAAATGTAATTAAAACATAAAATAGAAGAATTTTATAGCTGTCCTCCAGATGTCCTGAAGATTTCCTCTAAGGAAAAAGATGTAATCTCTTTCCAGGGTCCTCACAGCTTTCTGCAAAGTTCACCCTTTTGAGCTGCCAGAATTTACTGTCTGCTGAAGGTACATATTTTTAGGGAGAATATGGAGATGATCCTTTTAATCTTATCTGTTACGGCCGACGGAGGCTACAAGCCACTTTCCTGGCCGTACGAAACGTTCCCAGCTGCAGCAGCTTTGTCTGCTATCAGCCACCCTCAGCTTCTCACCCCTCATCATGTTCCTTATTAGCTCGTGTCACGGGCTGATTTATGACCGTCCCTTCAGCAAGGGTACCCCGCGTCTCTCTGCCCCGTTGGGTAGCCTGCAGCGCACGAGGAATACCCAGGCTGGTCCCTCTGGGAGACTCGTCTCACCTGCCGTCGACTCGCGTCTCCGTTTGAGACGGCACTGTGCCCCCTTGCCAGCCCTTCGAGCAGAGGGGCAGTGCTGGCCGCCTGCCCCAGGCCTTCTCGGCAGATCCACCGAGGGCCGCAGTTTCAGGGCTACCCTTTATTCCCCCACAACAGGGTAAAACCGAGCCTTTTAGGCAAAATCAGTTGCTCACCCCAGTGCGGGATGTGATGCTCCCACCCCAGCCTGCTCGCTGCAGAAGAGGCCGAAGGCTGTGGCTCCGCTCCCACAGAGCAGCAGAGGACTTTTATAGCCCCTGAGTCATCACGAGAAAACTAGCCACGGCCAACCTCAACCCCAGCTTGTGCACGCTCCCATCGTCTCCCAGGTTATCTCCACCAGAGCTGCTCAGGGACCAGGATTTTGCCGTTCAGGAATTTGCAGCACAGGGGCAGGGAGCAGTTCTGAGCCCTAGCAGGGAGCACCGTGTCCTGCAGTGCCCCAGAAAATCCAGCTCTCCTCCAAAGTAAATTGCAGAGCTGCCAAGACATCATGTTTTGGTGTGTTTAATTTCCTTTTTGTTTTCACTTGCACACCAAAGGGCATTTGTGTATGAAAACGGCAACACAGAAAACATCAAAATGACCTGAGCTGGAATTGAGTGGAGACGGAAGGTTAAAATGTTTTCTCGTCTGCCAACACTGGTATCAACATTACCCCACAAAATATTTAGCTGAAACTGCATTTTGCCAGAGAACTGTTTAGTCTAAAGGGTATTTGTTTTTCCCCCTAGTCGTTAGTTTAGTTTCGCTTTTTTCCCAGTCCCGAACATCAGGTATGTGTTTGGGATTGTAATAATTTGGGGACAAGCTTCTCATCTGCATGCCATGCTGGGCAACAGCTGGCACATGAGCAACTCAGTTTGCACCTCGTGGTCTACACATGATGCCACTGTGACAGGACCAGCAGGACGCGCCCAGCGCCTCTGGCTCGGGGCGTGCCCACTGGACCCGCAGCCTCCGAGCCCCGGTGCGGAAGGTCGCCTCCAAATCCCCTGCCCTGCTAAAGCTCAGGGGACCTACAGGTTTCCCTGGTAATCTCCCGATCATCCAAAATCACACTTCTGGGAGGGCTGCAGCAAGCCACTTGTGCCTGCGCAGGCTTTGGCTAATTCTGGAGTTAACCTCTTTGCTTGGGCATCCTCATCTGCAAATTGGAGAATAACGACGCACTTCAGAGGGGCGGCAGGGTAAGGATTAACTGCGATGCCACTTTGAAGCGCTATATATATGCCGAATATTATAATCATCCCAAACGTGAGGCTGGGATAATCCACGTATTTTTGCAGGCCCAGAATCCTATTTGATTTCATCTGTTTTAATTAACAAATTTAATTTTGCGTTGTTAGGGAAAACAAGGACAAAAAAATGGAGCCTGCGTATACTTTATTACAAATTATTGTTATCAGCTGCCCCGCAGGACTCCAGTCGGCACTAAATATGAACAATGGTTAAATTACAGGGGTCAGGGAATGAGCACAATCAAAATGCAAACACTTTTCTTCTACGTGAGATGGGTAGGGAAAAAAAAAGAAGAATCCTTGGAACCTCCTTGGAGCCACTAGGACTGCGGAGAAGCATACCAAGTAAATTGTAAAACTGATTACTGGGCTCAAAAAGGCTAACATGCAATTTGTGTTCTTTTTATGTAGATTAAATGCATTCACTGCAGCTCATAGAGCTTAGATACTCAGCAGGGATTCAGAGGGCTGGGTATCAGTCAACCACAGCCAGCCACTAAACCACAGGGCAAAATCTGCTATTGTACATTAGAATAGTCACTTAATCTGTCTTAATGGGTGAAAAACCCATGGGACAAATGTATATTAAAATCAGAAAGTTAGTTGTAATGTTTAAGGAAAGCTGTAAATATTTTTTTGAGGTGACACTGTAAAACACTATTAATGAGTCTGAAATCCTCTTGAACATCTTTACACTTAGCTCTTGAAAACGCAGCTGCCCGGCAGCCCAGGTCTATTGATCGGGAGGAAACCCAAAGGTATGAGATGCTTGCCGTAAGGCTGCACCCAGAATAAGCCGGGGAGGAATCAAGCAGGATTTCCTTTGGCTGGCCGAAGGAAATGCTGTCTGATGGATTTCTGTTGAGCACATGAAACATGCCAAACACAAAAAGCTGTGGACACAGCTACCAGGATACGGGTGCTGGCAGCAACGGTTGAGCTGCCTTTCAGAAAATGATCCTGATAAAGGTAATTTATTAATTTTTTACTTGGCAGGGGCTACTGCGAGGCCATTCCCCATCCGCAGCAGAGCAGAGAAAGCCCAATATTCTGCCTGCCTTCTTTCCAGGACTCAGGGTTATTGGAAACTGAGAAGCAGTAACACAACCTAGTTCTCTACTTGAAAAGATTCCTATTTATTTTGCTTGTGTCTGGGCTCTCCTCGGCCCCTTCTAGCTTAGGTTCCCCCGACAGAAGGTTTTCTCTCCCCCACTCCTTATATACTATTTAGAGCTAATTGGGACTGCCTGCCATCATGGCTCAGAAATAATTACTTTGCCATAATTAGTCTTAAATCAGGATTTTTACACCTGTGCTGAGGATGGCTGAACAAAATGCTGGCATTCCCACACATGGACCCCAAAATGGCGCCATAGGCAAGGACCCCAACCTCCGCACACAGCACACGCGGGTACAGATGGAGGGGGGAGGTGCTCTGTCAGTCAACTTCATTTTGGAAAATACTTTGTGAAAGACAAACCCTCCTGAAGCCTACAACATCCATTTCACCTCAGCTGGACGTAGGATGAGGTCTTCGTCGGCTGTCTCCACTGCCTGCTCGCCAGCTCCACATTGATGCTGCTGCAGGAGAGCCCTTTTTGGGCAGAAAACTGCCTTTTGGGTAAACGCGTGCTCCAGAAGCGCAATCTGAGTTGATTGCTCTGTGGGCTAGAAGTGACGCTGTGGGGTTGGGGGGGACACACTGGGAACTGGTGTCATTTCCGGACGCATGCCGTTAATCAAACACTCACAGTAGGCTCCAAAAAATGTATTCCCGTTGGCAGGAACGAGCACCCTGGTCCGGGTGCAGCGCTCGACCACGCAGGAGAACTGGGCGACCTTGAAAGCCAGAGTAATAGAAGGCATGTGAAATTCAATAGTTCTGAACGCCAGGTCTCGCCCTCAGGCACTCAACAAGCTCTGCTGACAGAAGCTGGAGGCTCTCGTGTCAGAAATGACACACAGGACAGAAAAGCCTGGGAGGGTTCATCAGGCACAGGATGGCCCTGTGTCGCTGGTACGAAGTGGTAATGCGGTTCCAAGAGGAGGGAGGAAAGGTGTTTCCAGCGGAGCGGGGGAAGTAGCGACGCTGCTGTCCCATGCGTAGGTGAGACATCGTCCAGGTGATGCTGTATAGTTACACCTGCCTATGGGGAAAGTTTTTTATCCCTGGGCTAACTTCTGCGTGATTTCTCCTATGAAAACCATATGTCTCAGACAGGAGCACACAGCACAAAAATCTGTTCTCTTCACTCAGCGTGGAGCTCCCCCGCGCACGCGTGCGCGCACGCACACACACTCTTCAAGGCACCTCTAGGTGGGATACAGGCGCTAGGGACCGAAGGGCCCAGGCCACCTGCGCTGTATCGACAAGGGGCATCTTCACGTGGGTTTTCAGACTTCTCCCCTGCGGTTCAGGTACCTGACACCAATAAGCTGATGCGCAGGCCAGTCTGCTGGGGCACGTAGGGCCGGCCAGGGTGGGTCAAGGGTGAGGGCAGATGCCAGCACAGGACCAGCCAGGGCGTACATAGTCCTACTGCAAGCAGTGAGGCTGGCTTCTGGTAGCAAAGGCAAGCGCTGCCTGCAGCGCTGGCATCTAACCAGAGGGGACGGTGGGAAGGAAATGGGGTCTGGCCCGCCATGTCGGGAGGCGTGGAGGACTGAGTCCCCTTCATGCCCTACGGCCGAGCAAACGCTGCACTCCTGCCACTTCACTGTGATTTACACGGCAGATAGGACAGACAAGTTTCTCCCTGGATGATTTATGCACTGACACATCGTGAAGAGTATTTCATAAGGTAGAGGATTTTTCAGTGCCTCAGAAATCTCCCTTGCGAGTCTTCCCAAACGCAGGATGCGCAGGGCACCCCTTGGGTCCTGCTGGTTGGCCTTATCTTCACCCGCTGTGCCTCTGCGTGTCTGGTTGTCCTCCAGGACACACAGAAACAGCTGAGATGGTCAGCCCCTGAGATGATTTTTATCATCTCTAAGAGAGAGAAATCTCTAAGAGAGAGAAACTGGTAGGAATACAAGTGCAGAGCTGCCATACTCCTTGTTTTCTGTGATGGTCTGTTGCCTATACGCCATGTGAAAAGCAGGTCTCTGTTTTGATAATTACAGGTTACCTATAGATTGCATGGCAGGGAATACGTTTCTTTCAGTCAGACTACCCTGTTTTCAATATAACCTCCCGATCTTTTTCACCTGTTGGTCTTAACCTTCCACAAGCAACGAACAGACCACAAACAGTTGCGAAGTCTGATTTCCTCCCTTCTTCCGTAAGGTCACCGAACCCCGTACACCACATATCGACTGCATCTGCTCTGCCATTTAATTTTGTTCAATAGCTATATCACACATGGAGGTAAAGTATGAACATCTGCTTCAGTACAAGAGCTTGAAGACCAGTTAAAGTCATTGTTATAATTTAACCTCAGAAACTTGTAAAGTCTGCGTCCTCCATTCTACTGGGATATAGGCGTTACTGTAGTCTGTTTAATAACCCACTGCTTAACCCATTGCTGCACACCAATGTGTCATGAAAAATATACTGAGATTCTCAGACTACAATAACTTTGCTCCCTATGATGTTGAAAAAGGGAAAGATCTGAAAATCCTAAAAGCTTAGGTCGTTTTCAAAAACTCAGCCATTTTGCAGGAGGTACTGAGTTTTTAAGTCCATTTTTTTTTTAAATAATAAAACTGGCCTTTCTATTACACCATTCAAGTATTAAATATATTTTAAGTGAGGGATTTTCTTCTGCATGTGAAATTTATCTTCCAGACATCACTTCTTTTGGTACCGTAACTGGAAGATGAAATGATAAAAGACCCTAAATTACACAGTCTGAGATATTCTGGCTAATGTCTCTATTTTAAAAGCCAGTATACACAGTGGTATTTACAAGTCTTGCCTGGAGAATGGCTTATCATGATTTTCTTTTATTAAAGATGTTTGAAGTAAATCTCACCTCTTCTCCAAGGACACAGAAGTCCCCAGCGCTACGGAAATCACATGGCTCCAGGCCTCTTTGGTCCATACCAGGGAGGACAACCCCAAATACCCATCCCGGTGCCAGCCCAACCTCCGTGACTTCAGGTCAGGGCCATCGTCACGCTGCCACAGGCCTCCCAGGGCTCCGGGCTCCGGGCTCCTGCTCAGCGGACTCCGAGCAGCCCAGCAACCTCTTCCTTGGCTGTGATGGTCAAATGCCCTTTTGGACTACGCTTACGTGCAACGTGGATAGAAATAATTGACAACAGCTTATGTGCACGATCACTCGTAAGGGATGATGTAAGCTGCAACAGGTTCATGCAACACGTGATTCGCATTATAGCTCACTGCTGGTCCTTGGGATTAATAGTGGTACACGCGTAAATGCTGTGATATTTATATGTATTCACTGCTACCTAATTCTTCATGGTCATTGTTAAATGGTATATCACGGCCTCTGAGACTTTCTGATCCTGAGAGCAGTGGGCTCTAATGCAGGAAGTAAAAGAGAATTAGCTCTTAGCAAAAGAATCAAAAGTACAAAGTGGAACCAATTTGACCTCATCCAAGTAAATTGCATGAGTTTTGCTACATTAGTGTAAACAAAATGTGCATACACCAGATGATGGTGATGCTGCATAGATCAAACATACTAGGGAAAAAAGAGCAATGTGGGTTTGGAAATTTAAAAATACCGTGACAGCTTCTGTATACTTTTGCTGGTAAAGGATACAAAAGGACTCGTCATGAATCCAGTTATCCATACCCACAGAACACCATAAAACCCCTCCGAAATGAGCCAGAATTGTGTTTTCAAAAACAGAGGTCTCTCATACTTAAAGTCCTTTCTGGGAGCTCTTCCAGATCTAAATAGAGTGTCACTAGGAAACAGGAAAGCTCGCCTTCCCAGTGCCACGGCCTTTTCATTTCTCTCCCTGAAAGATTAAATTTGAACACTGCGTGGTCTGATTCTCCGCTTTCCCATCTTGTGCCACCCTTGTGGCGAAAGGCTGCCGCGTCCAAACAGCAGAACTTTGCTCCCTGTTTGCATTTCTCTGTATGGTGGCAGGACAAAAGCCTTAGGGTCACGGTGATGTTACGTATAAAGAAACTGCTAACCGGTCCAGGACTACAGCTTGCTCATCTCATCCCCGGCCAGGTTGCGTTCTCTGGAAATGCTTGCGTGGGTGAACAAAAAAACCCTCTAGCAGGTGGCTGGGCTGGATTTTTTTGGTGATGGTGGGCTTTCCGCATTAGTTTTCCCTCTTTAAGTGGTGGCTGTTCAGAGGAATGTGAGATTAAATCCTGAGAGATGGGATAGAAGTCAGAGGGCAGGGGAAGCTGTTGGGGGTGCAACACAAATTCATTTTGCACATTGCTCTGCAATTTATCACAGAGGGCTCGCCTCCACATGTGCGGTGCGTGCTGCATATTTAGGGAGAGGGACGAGGCACGGTGGGAACATGGCTTCCCTGTTCCTCGTACCAACAAGCCAGCTTTATAAACCAGAATTTATTTACTGGCACATAGTATTTCTGCCAGAGACACCTAAAAGTGTTTTGACCCATAGATTTTCATTGAAATAGGGGTAGGCAGCCGGAATTGAGCCTACCTCAGAACGACATCTGAAATGGGCGGCTCCGTAGCTTGGGCTTGCTTCAGTGCTCAAATTCTGGCTTATCCATGGAGCACCTAGTGTTGTGCAAATAACGATCAAAGCACAAAGTGGCGTTTGCGAACAGCGTAAGAGCGACTGAACTTTGCAAAAAGCTGAATATTTAACTGTTCGGTTGCTGAGAGCTCACCTGCAGAAGATGAAGGTGCACAGCACACGGGCACTGGCAGGGTGTGGACAGCGAGGTCACTCGCTCCGGTTGCATAGCTGGAGCGACAGAGGAATATGCTGTGCAGATTCCCAGCCAGCTCCCTCTCCGTGCCTCCAGCCAGAGGACCTGCTAGCTAAGGCTCTGCGCTGGGCATCCTGCATCTGGGTTGCGAAAAGGAGAGCCCCCTCGCCACGAGATCTGCACATTAGCAGGGTGCAAGAGGCGGGCAAAATCGGCTTAGAGCTGCGCTGGGAAACTGGGGGAGCAATAATGGAAGAGGGTTTGCAGAAAACCAGAAGTCACAGCTCGTATTTGCCTAACCAGCCCCAGGTGGGAGAGATTTGTAGGTATGGCGGCCGAGGGAAGTTTTCAAGAGAAATTTAAAGAAAAGGGAAAGGTGATTGCTTTGTGAAATTTGAAGGATTTTCCTACGCATGGGGAGACGTGTGGAAGTGGCTGAGGGGGAAACAGGCATACCAGGAGAAAAAGGCAGACCACGGACAGAAGGAAGAAGCTTCAAAAGCTAAAGGACATTGAAGACAAGCGTCCATGCTTTCGTATGATGACTGGCCACACAGTCTGCTCTGAGCCGCGCCTGGCTGCAGCATTGAGAAGGAGTGATGGCCGGCTTGCAAGTGGTCCTGGGGCAGTACCACCACCTTCTTCCCTCATTCTTCCTTAAATCCTTGTTCTTAATAGAAAACAAAGAAACAAACATAGCCTCCTTTTCTCTCATCTGTAAAGCTTTGTCAGGATGCTGGCTCAGAATCAGAGGGGTGTACGGAGCAAAAATTTGTCCCACTGAACTCCGTTTCATTTCCATTTCAATGGGAAACGTTATCAACTCCTTCACTGAAAATTCAGAAAGGACTACCTTTAGAATATGGCCCATTTTCCGGATTACTGAATGTCCTTTGGTTTGTGGTATTGTGCTTAAATCCGTCTGTGGCTATATTTATTACAATTCCTTTTTTTTCAGCTTGCTTGAACTCTGAAAGGGGGAAGGTCAACTGATGCAACCTCATAAAATCCCAGTGCAAATGTAGGGACTGTCGGGAAATTTCATGTTTAGGACTTCTGGCATTTCAAAAAGAAATGATTGTCGTTTTCCCATTTGCCTGGAGCAGGTGAATGAAGAAACTTCTGAAGCAATAATTTATTGTGTCTTTACCAATTCACTGAAGCATTTATGAATATAGCCCAAAGTCTCTTGACATTAGCCGCTTGATATGTTATCACACTATTTCATACAGAAACTCGAAGAGCAAACTTGGCTTTCTGTTCAACATCATAAACAGTAGACAGCCCTGTGCACGGTGAAACAGGCTGCCAGGCGGTGCATCCAGGGAGGCCTTAAGCCCTGCTTTCACCCCTCTCTGACCCACACCGCTCCGGTCTGTCGCATCCCTGCGACATGCGTTGGCACCTGCCCTTACCGCGGGATGCTCCACTCCACTCCACAGCGCTGAATGTACGTATGTGAGCGAGGCGGTGGGGACGGGCTGGACACACCTTCTGCGTGGCCTGAGAAGGACGGGGGTGGCAGCACCCACCGGCATGCTGGAGGCATACCCAGAGTTTTGCTCTGAAGATGTGTTAAATCATCGGTCAAATAATGCAAGTTGCAAATTGGTACCTGCAGCCAACAAGGCCAAGGAGGAAATTCCTGTAATTACCCTGAGAAGAGCATGATGAAAGGAGGTGAGAGGGGAGGGGATGCAGGGTGGGGGACAGAGGGACAGACTCATTTCTGTCATGTCTGGGAGCAATCCTACCCTGAAACAGAAGTGGCATGCCTGCCTATCAACCTTGCTTCCCTGTGGCCTTAATTAAATAGGACAGTTGTTAAGTAATTATCGTATTTAAGTTTTCAAATTTGGGGGAAGGTGATTCTGGGACGTTGAGGTTATAAAGCGCCAGATATCTCCTGCAATGAAAATCAATGACACTTACAGTGCCGGACCAAGCCCACTGTGTGCTAAGTTCAAACACATGTTGGACAAGACTCTGCTGTCTTCCTCCTTGCAGTGATGTTCACTTTTGACCATGGTGCGGAGATGGAAATGAAAATACACGTAACCATTTCTCATCAATGAAACAATGAAATAAGTTTTAACTTATTCATGCAACAGAGGAGCCTAGGAAATTTGGCACTTAGCGATAGCAGGGAACTTCAGAACTTGCCTCCTAAAATCCAGAGCCTGCTTGTAATGCTAATGATGCCCATTTCAAAACCAAACTACTTCAGTCAGAGCACAGTCGGGTTCGAGATGGCAGCAGTGAAAGCACAGTGATAAATGTCAGGCTGATTTGGTCATGGCCCACACTGAACAACTGGCACAAACCACCGGGAAAAGTATGAAGCAAAGGCTGAACTGGCCCACTGTATGGAAAAGTTTTGTGCTCCTTCACACCAAAAAAGTGTTGGAAAAGCCCAGAATGAAACCCAGATCCATGTCCGGACTTCCTGAGAGAGATCTTGCCTTCCCTCTACATAGCATAGACGGGTCTGAAATCCTAGCCTGTGGTTATTCATAATCTGCAACTATTTAAAATCTATAGGCCTAAGTAGCTTGCACCCAAAAGTAACATCAGAACCAGCAGAGAAGTCTCTGAACTAAATCTTTAAGCCCTGAGAAAATCCCCCAAAGATGCGAGTGGGAGATGGGAATAAAAAGCAAATGAGAAGACGACCAGGAGGGCCCTAAAAGCAAGTGTTGGGCCAATATTTTGGAAAGCCAAGGAATGATGTAGGAGACGCTGAACCAGATACGTTGGCATTGATCCCAGGCATAGTCAAGGGAAAGGCTGATAGGGGACGCAGTCCGTAAAAAAATGGAAAGTAATGCCAATCACCATCACTTTATGGAAAAGAGGTTTTGTCAAATATACGTGATAGCATGTTTTTAATAAAGTCTGTAGGCTACAAAAGACGGTATTGCCGTACGGTACCTACATTTTTGTGTTTTGGGAGAAAAGAGCACTAAACAAAACCAATGCAGCTCCCATTCAAAGAATGATGAACGAGTGAACTGAGAGACTGAAAAAAGTTGGAAGTAGGGAAGGGTAATCCCGTACAGAGTGGTTGTAGTGGAGTCCGATGGGAGCCTATTCTTGATCTAATGCTATTTAATATAGGTTTTATAACCTGGACAGAAAGACCTGCACCTCTGGTGATGATGGCTGATGTAAACCACATGCATTTTTCATGTAGGCGTAGGCACAGTTATGAATTTAGAAATAAATGGAGATCAGGAGTGTAAGATCGGGGCTTGTATCCTGGAAATCAGTGACCCTAAAACCGGCCTGGAAGTCATTCGAGATAAATTACTGAATATGTTTCTCCCAGTATAATGATTTAGCCAGAGGAACAAGCAGGTTTCAAGAGCATCTGAACAAGTAGATATAGAGAAATGGTCTCATCCCTGCATACAATGAAATTACCTTTCTGTGGGAGCGTTACCATAACACTGCGTCCGCTTCTGGCATCCAGACGTCAGCAGGGGTCAGGAGGAGTTGGAAAGGTCCAGGAATGAGGCATGTGCTTTCCCAGCACAGGCTGCCGCAGCACCAGGTGGTTAGGGTACACACAAGAAGGTCAAGATAAGGCTGGATAAGCGCCTTTACATTCTGTTTAAGAAGGTCTTTCTGACGGCAGTGAGCTCCTTAAGATGACACAAAAGCACGAGGAGCTCTGGTGCTTCATCTGTATTAGATAATTGGATGGGCCTGAAAAGAGTGGGAGGAAAGTAAGGTGGGTAAATGGTTTTCTCTCTGCAGCCAGCGTAGGATGAATATGCAAGCAGTTGTGTAAACTCCAGGTAACTGAAATGGGCATTTCCCATGACAGAGCCAGAAGGTTCAGAAACGATCACAGGAGGTATGTTCTGCCCCTCCTCCCTCCCACCCACCCACCCACCCACCCACCCACATATACACACTCAAAGTAAAAGCCACTCTGTAAAATAGTGTTTGAGAGCAATGGCCACATTTCCATGGCTCTGGGTAGGTAAGCTGTACTGCCTAGGAAGAAATTCACCACAAAGTGTGGTGCTTTTGCTACACAAAATATTTTTACTCGGTTTGTAATGTGCTGATGTAATACCAGTACAGCTGGGGGTGTACAACACAAGCTCTGGACCTGAAGAAACGTGCTCCAAAATTTCTCATGACACAGCCCAGCAAAACAGGGCTAGTGTGGCCTTAATGGGATCCATACCAGAAGGGATCACTCATACCATCAGTGGTTTGCAGAGCTGCTTCTCGAATGACTACTCAGTTGCTTTTTACAAAACAAAAATTCTTGGTTCTACAAGTTATTGTCTTATACAAATGCAATAGAAGAATGGGCAAGAAATATGCTGCAGAAAGTAACAGCAAACAGACGTGGTGCCACGTGAGACGCAGCTCATTTTAAAAACCCTTGTCTTAAAGTGCATTGGTTGTTTTTAATGATTATTTTGGTGCACAAAGGATGAAGCCACAGAACTTTGTTTTCTCTGGAAACAAAAAAAAATCCCCTAAAAAATCTTGCTGAGAGCCCGGGCTCCTTGCTCGGCAGGCATGGCCATGGGGAGGAACACATTGGACTGGCTATAGCGAAACAACCAATGTACCGACCCCAGCAAAGACAGCGGCAGCCCTCGAGCACGCACGAACTGATGGGTTACACTAAGCAGGCAGGATTTTCCCTCCGCTGCTAATGGAAAAGGAAATGGTGATTCTTCCGGGCTAATTTCTGTGCGATTCAAAAGCTGCAGAAACACATAGCACTGGAGCGGACAGAGAGGAGAACAGATACGGTTGCAACCAAAGAGCATCTCCACACAACCAGCCCCCATCAAACTGGAGCTAAAAGCTTCTGTATTTTAAAAACAAAGTGAGTTTTTTTTCTCATCTGTATTCTGTCAGATGATAATAAAATATAGGTGTAAACAAGCCTGCATTGTCTTATTGTCCATAAATAAATACACAGTAAGTTCAAAGTAGTGCTGGATTCATAAAGCAACACTCTGCTAATCTGTATTCGGGTCTCAAGCGTATTATCTGTAATTTACAACCAATTTAAATGGTATTAACAGTCTTCCCCTTATGGGAATTCAAATTTGCATCCTACCATTGAATTAAACACTGATTGCATATTTTCTATAGGGGACGTAATGCTCTTTGAAGCTTGTTTTGAATAATAAAGCATCTATTCATGCACATGGTGCAATGTGTTTCTTTGTCCTCAATGTAATTGAAGTAAAATGTGAGTTAAAGGGATTTTTCCTCTAGCCACAGGTTTGTTGATTACCACCTATTTTCATCTATTCAAGGTTTTAAAAAGGAAAAGAAAAATACAGTAATCTCTTCCTGCATTTGGAACCTCATTTACCACTCAGAGCTTTCCTGAGAGTGTCTGGGATGAACAATCAGGAGGTCAAGTTTCAGCCCATCTTTGGAGGAGGAGAAGAAGAGAAAGGAACAAAACCGTCCCCCACCCTTCTGAAAAGAAAAAAAAAAAAAGAAAAAAAGAAATACCACAAACAAAAAGCAGAGGGAAGCAGACAACACCACATCTAACCTCCTGGAGAAAGGTCTTGGATACCTGTCAGGTAGCTGTTCTGCATGCTGCCAGTCGTTGCAGGCCAGGGAAGACTCAGCGAGGATGACTTCAATGTTAAGGAAGCAAATAGGGTGAAATAACATTGTTGACCTTTTTTGTTTGACTTGTAAGGGAGGAACAACTGAAATAAATAATAAGCGTGACTTACTCCTGCCTGGGTGTGAAAAGCAAGCGCAGCAGCAGCCTGAAGAAGAGGATGCCAGCTCGTGGCTGTGTGCTTTGCAGGCAGCATGGCTGGCTCCTCCGGCCGCAGCAGCCCCGCCGCGGAAAAGCAGCCCGGGAGGACTTTGCCAGGGGTGGGTGACCAGCTGCAACAGGAGCGGTGGAAACGTTCCCCAGTGTGGCCATCCCTGCCACCTTCTCCTGGCCCACCCCGCACCGTGCCCATGCGCCCCACCAGCCCCGGGGCAGCCAGGAGGGCTGCAAGGCTCTGCTCACCGACGGTGCTCTGTACACTCAGCAAAGCATCTACAGAAATCAAGTTCTCCACTAATTCTCCTGTACAGCTGCAACCAAGGTAGGGAGAAACCTCACCAGCAGATTTTAAGAGGTTTCCCCCCACCCCGCCCAGAGGTGCCGTTCATTTTCAGATGCAGGCAGGCGTGCGTCTAACAAAGCTGTAGCGGTGTTAATAGCTCTGATATTCATGATCCTGGCATTTATCCAGAAATGACAGAGAAGACAAAACATAGCTGATATAATTGGCATTTGTGCAGTGATACAAGTAATGGTTTAGAGTGATGGTTTTTATTTTTTAGCATTGCCTGGTTTCTACATTCTTGAAAAAGCAGGGGCCGCTTCTGCTGAAACTCTAGTTTTCCTTTGATTCTTAGGCTTTTTGGAAGGCTATAAAAAGTACAGAAACTACTGGAAACCAGAACTTCATGATGATTTGTGTCCTTCCCCTTCTTAAAAGGTGATTTTGTGGGTCCTTGAGGAACAAAAACTGCTTAAAAACTGCCAACTACATTTTAGGAAGAGGCAGGGAGGATTGCGGACCGTGGCCTTGATCCCATTAGGATGAAGTGTCAGACAGCAACAGTAACCGTATCTCTAGACTTAAACAGTTGCGCAAGATTTCTTTATAGTCTATCTTAAATTACTGCAGTTAATATTGTACTGGTGCTATAAAAGCAAGCGCCGCCAATGCTGCTGTTGCATGCGTGGCAAACATCAAAGCTTTCCATAGCTGCGCTGCCTGGAGACAGCGAGAAGGCGTAGAGGTAGCGAGGGACATAAATACTCTCTTTTTCTTTTTTTGCTTTCCAAAACAGTTTCATCATATCACGCACACATGAGAGACAGCGGATGGTCCCTGGACACCTTGAGGGTAATTGCCATGTTGTTCAGTTTGCCTCAAATGAATGGCTCAGGAATGATAAACGCTCTTTCATAATCAGCTGGGTACCACAGGTAGGTAGTACGGGTAGGATAGCCCAGATCCTGACCCTCTGCCAAAAAGAAAATCCCCCCTCCTTACATTTGCAGAGGCAGAAAGTCACAGGGGGGAAGGAAGTCTGTCAGAGGCAGGCACATACCCATCTGCGGGCTGCACCCCAAGGGCACCTTGTGCTAGCACCGTGCCCTCGCTCTTATCTGCTCCGATAGCACGATGCGGAGAGCCAGCGCAAGAAACCATACCGACAGGAAGGTCCCCGGCTGGGGAGCCTACACGGTTCAGAAGTGTCCTGGTTTCGGCTGGGACAGAGTTAATTTTCTTTCTAGTACCTGGCACAGCGCTGTGGTTTGGGTTTAGGATGAGAAGAACGTGGATAACACCCGGATGGCTCCAGTTGTTGCTCAGTCGGGTTTAGACTCAGTCAAGGACTTCTCAGCTTCTCCTGCCCAGCCAGCAAGAAGGCTGGAGGGGCACAGGAGAGTTGGGAGGGGAGACAGCCGGGACAGCAGACCCAAACTGGCCACAGGGCTATTCCATATTCCGTATGATGTCATGCCCAGTATATAAGCTGTGGGGGGCTGGCCGGGGGAGGAGCACTGCTCAGGAACGAACTGGGCATCGGTCAGCAAGTGGTGAGCAATTGCATTGTGCATCACTTCTCTTGTGTATTCCGATCCTTTTATTATTATTGTCACTTCATTGTTGTTACTAGTGTCATTGTTAGTTTCTTCCTTTCTGTCCTATTAAACTGTTCTTATCTCAACCCACGAGCTTTACCTTTTTCTGATTCTCTCCCCCATCCCATTGGGGGGGGGGGGGAGTGAGTGAGCGGCTGCGTGGGGCTGAGCTGCTGGCTGGGGTTAAACCACGAGAAGAAGAAAATATTGGCAATTCCTGGCACAAAACAAAGCTTAAAGGGAATTAGGGCTTCATGACTTCTAACCCCAGCTTGGGGAGAGTATGGGCGATGCTGGTTGCTGCTGTAGAGCTATTCACCCTCCTGCCGCTGGAGGCTAGTTGCAGCCCGCAGCCACCCCGGAGCTGCGTGGCTGCAGGCTGGCACGGCCACCCGGCCCGAAACCTGCTGCCGAAAGCCCCCTCCTTCTGCCTGCAAGGGGAACCAGGGTCTGTCCTTCCCTTGAAATGGGACTGCTTCATCATCTTTCGGCGCGCAGGCTCACACCGTTTTTGGAAGGCCTGGGGTGGATCTGCCATATTCCTTCGTTGAAGGCCAAGCTCTGGTTTGCTTCCCTGGCCACAAGTGCTGCCCCGGCGGCGGAGGAGGGAGGTTTGTGTGCCGGGCACTCGGGGCAGCTGAGCAGTGCACCTCACCTTAACCATTCCTCCCTGTTTTTTCTCTAAAAATCAAACAAGAAGTCAGGCCTCATTTGCTTCACACATTAAGTCCAAGCTGGGAATGATGGACTGTTGTCCATCCACCGGCGGTCAACAACAGTGTGCAGTAACTCCACTGGAGATTCACATTTTAAAGTAGCTTAAACTCAGCAATCCTAAAAGAGCTGGCTGAGGAGCCTGTGCCTTGTGTCATGTTTGATACGCTTTGCCATACTGGGAAAATGCTGGCGTCAAGTGAAAAAGTGGAAAAAAAAAAAAAGATGTATCCTCAGGTGCAGGAGTTGCTGTTGGAGCTTCTTCGAGATCCACACACAGCCTCTCCCCAGCGTCTTCGTTAGTGATGTGGAAATAAATATGAAATCACTGCTGATAAAATACCTGAAGAAAGGCGAGAGGGTAAATAAAGCTGAAAGGCTGGCTGAATCACACGGCCAGCTGCACCCAAACAAGCAAAGTGTGTTTTACTGCTGGCAAATGGGAAGGAAAAGCACGATCCCGAGGGTGATACCTGGGGACAAGGCAACGCGGCAGGAAACGCGGCGACCTTGAAAAAGCACTGAAGGTCACGGTGGAGCTGGTAAAAATCTGGTAGACTTTTTCTCTTTCTAAACCATGGAGAATTTCTAAAACCTTGGGCGAAACTGCGCAGGACGATGATGGACTGATAGTTACGGGTACCTTTAACTAAGACGGGATGCCCTGCGGTATTTCCCAACCAGGAGGTCCTGACTGCTGTACAAGGATAACTCGGCGACATTTATACGGGAGGTTGGCTTCAGTGGATGTGATGAGCTCTGCTGGCTTTAAACTTTATTCATCTACGAAATTGCCACACTGCTTTGTAATCTATTATAAATAAACAAACAAGATATGGGGCTGAGCTCCTGTAGCAAACCCTCTGCCTGCTTTTCAGGCCTCTGCAGCATGAATTTGCGTTAAAAAAAAATAGCAGGACAAAGGTGACAAAGCAGCCTGAAACCTCGCCATTACCATAGCAACCGTGGCATCAGCCTGACACAGCAGCAGAAACCAAAATACACCCTTGCACAGAATATCATGCAAATTAGGAAATTGCTAGCCTTATATGGCACACAACGTAAACAACCAAAATATAGATTGCTCAATAAAATTACAAACTGCTATTTAGAAATAGGTTTTCTGCAATAAATAGTATCTTAATAATCTGTAAAATCCATTTCCCTTGGCACTAACAGCAGAAGTAAAAACAATCGGAAGTTGTGTGTATACCAAGAGTATGGAATGGCATCTTTGCCTGGAACCTGAAACTGTTAAGGCAGCGATATCGTAGGGGTTCTCCGACTGCCCTTTCACCACGGCTCCTGCCTGCGGTGCATTCGGCAACGCGACTAACACCTGTCACATGTGGTTTGCTCTTTCTCTCATCTGCTCTCTGGGGAAAACTACGCGTGCAAGACAGCGTTTTGCATTCGACTTTTTTTTTGTTTTCTTCCTTGTAAGGTACATGCGGGGCTGCGTTCAGATGAGGAAAGTTCAGGCCAAAGAAACACACTATGTGCATGAAGAAGAAAAAGATTTCTTAGTCCCCTGGGGGATTTGGTACTCAGGCACAAAGGGACAGAGGAGAGTCTCCCTCTTGCCCGGATGAGTTTAGAAGAGACAGCTCGCTCAGCTCTGCAGAGTGCATCATGCTTGACAACTGTCCTTATCTTGGTGCCTTACGGGTGGGTCGAAACGACGGGCGACAGAAGTGCCTCCCGGCTGCACGGCCGCTGTGGCAAGGGGGGTGCTGAGCCCTGGTGTCTGCGCCACGCTGCAGTGGCTCCTCTGCCTGGGGAAATCAGGGGGCCGACACTGCCGAGCGCAGTTCCCACGCAGCCGCGGTCGTGTTTTGGCTACGCTGGCACAGGGCACTAGAGATTAGTACAGAGACCTTGAGGCCGACTTTCGTCTTTGGGACGCCGGGACAGAGGGCAGAGGAGAGAGTCTGATGGGTTGCAGCAGGCTGGTTTCTGGGGCGATGCTGAGCTGCAGCCCCCTCTCTCTGGAGACCTTCCTGCAACCCATCGCCACGTCCAGCTGAAGCCGCGTGTACAGGATGGGCTCTCAGAGAGAAAAAAGACGAAAAAAAAGAAAAACCCAACCCAGTGTAAACCAATGTGAAATAAAACGACTTCCTCTTCTGGAGGCTGGAGGCAGACACTAGGGGTTGCTGAAGGAGCCCTGGGGACGCCGTCCCCGTCCCCTCGTCCTGGTAGGCAAGCCAAGGGCACTGCTGTCGCTCGGTGCCGGTAAGGCGGCCGGGAGAGCAGGTCCCATGAGCCTGCGTGGCCACCTGCCTGCATTTCCTCTGCCTGTGCTTCCTCCCTGCCCGACTGCCCCTCAGCCCAGGTGCTGCTTGCACCGGTGCAACCCAACAGCTTCCCACGGCGGAGGCTGAGCGTGCGCGAGCAGCGTGGCAGGGTGCTCCCAGGAGGGTGCGGCGAGCGTGCTGGGGAGAGAGATGGGTCCCGTCTCCCTGTACCACCGCGTGAGCCCACAGCGGGAGCAGCTAGCCAGTCAAAAAGCAGCAGTCCCAGCAACAAATCAAAAGGATAAGTGGCAGTAAAGGTGGATTATTTTTTTTCCATGTCAAATGATAAAATTGTCAGCCATCCCTAGGTGCTACTAATCACAGTGCACACCTGAGACGCTTTCAGATCAGGTGGAATACCGGTCACTTGGTCTGCAGCGCAGGCAGCCACCCAGCCGGAGCTCCCTGGGGGGAGAGGGCTCTCCTGATTACTTTAAAGGGATGAATAACAGTTGTGCTGGTCCCAAACTGCTGAAAGCTAGACCCCACCAGTGAGGCACAGGATGGGAAAGTCCATCACCTTCACTAGGATAACGGAGACAGTACTGGGATAAATCCAGATGGGAAGAGGAGATACTATCCAGCTGTATCTGGCTGTTATACACCCTTTTTCACAGGATCCTTTTTTCCCATGTTATACACGTGCATATTTAAGTTGGTTTCGAAACAGCAAATGCTCTTTCATTTTACTTAAGTTCTGCTTCATAACCACAGATCATTCCGCTTCATGTGTCTGATGGAGGCGGATCAAATGGGATTCAGCCCGCACAGACAGGGATTTAAGCTGCCAGAAAGCAATGCTGAGAACAAGCCTAGCAATGTTTGATGGAGGCAACAAACACAACTTCTGCAAAAGGACAATAAATTCATAACATATAAATCCTAAAGACACTTTCCTGAGATAGCTATAGCTTTTTTTTTTTTGTAAAGTGTTAGCTTGACATGTATTTTTACTGTTGTTTTTTGTAATTTATGAGATTGCAACATATCACTTTTATTTGCAGTTACAGCCCAACATTGGCCAGATGTTCTTAGAAGCCAGCCGCAAAATGGACAAAAGCAGGTTGCAAGAGTTGACTTGTAATATTCGCAGTAAGCTCCCATTGGTCACCAAACCAGTATCTTCAATACTTCAAACAATTTCCATAATCAATTAATTCTGTGAAATGAATTTATTAAACAGTTGATAAACCAGTGGCATCGTCCCTCAGGGGATATAAATTCTTTCAGAGACTCAGCCCTGCTCAGGGGCTTATTGAAGACTGCTGCCTGCCCAGGGAGACAAATACCATGTCCTCTTCAAAGTTACATGAAGGTAATTTCAGCTCTCGGTCAGGGAATTAGGAATCAGCCCATCATCGACGTTTAAGCTGCTTCCATCTCCTTTAAGGAACATCTGTTTCTCAAGCAGATTACCACAGCTGGTGGAAATGCTTTTTTATTTTAATCATCTAGAATAAAAAAGGAACATGAGCTGCCAGGGAGGCGAAGATGGTTGTTCTTCGCCTGCTCTGTGTGGAGCACAGAAATGCCTGGAAGGGCCGATCGGGAAAAGGCCGCCAGCCTTTCCCAGAGGAGTGAGATCTGCTCTGCAGGGATGCAGCTGCACCACAAGCTGCCCTGTCAGCCAGGGGTGGTCAGAGCCACTTGGAAGCGGAAAGACTTCCGAACGGAGAGTTATTTAAATCCCTTACAATTGCCTGTTTCCTCCTTTTTTCTCCTCTGTTGTGTCAGACGTTGCCCAGTTGTGCTCATCTGACTTGCCCTTTAATCGCTGCTGAGAGCACCACGGTTGGCGCTGCAGGCAAGCAGCGGGGAAGGAGCCGGGGTAACGCCTGCCTGGAGAGGCAGATGATTTCCACCGGCAGCTGGTTAATGCCGAGCACCTCCTTGGGTTCCACAAGCCAAGGTTGCTTTTGTTCCAGTTGGCAATACAGCCCTGCCACCTTTCCAATCACCAGGTCAGAAAAGTGACCCGAAAACCAAGGTTCAATTGACTTGCCTTTTTGTGGATCGGAGGGCTGGCCGGTCTAACGAAGCGGATGCTATCACGGCAGTTTTGGGGCTGCGGCTGTGGGCCCTCCCGGCTGTGAGCGTGGAGCTGTGCGCAAGGAGGGGAGAAACCTCCCATTTCAGTATTGCTGTGGCTGTTTCCAGCTGAGCCTGTGAAAACCCGAGCCCACATCGAGGTGGTTTGGTCCGGGCAGCGAAGGGGAATGGTGGCAGGAACACCTCCCAGCCCTGCTGCCCTGGGATGCCTTTGGGGGCCCTGGGCATCGCTGGGGTGGAGGAAAATGCTCATTTCCCATTCAAACCTTGGGAAACCCTTTCCCCGGATGTCTCAAATCTAAACCAAACCAGTACCTCGCTTGAAAACTGGGAGCACAAAGAAAGCCAGGCTCACTGCTCTCCACCTTCATACTTCCGATACAGGAGTTCAACATCACCTCTGATGTTAGAGTTTAGATTAAGATGCAGAAATCCACATAAAAGGCTTTCTTCTGGTGTTGCATTGTGCTCCCTACCCTAGGAATAGTTTATCCGGTACTAAAATCAGCTTTCTCACTGATAAGGAGAACAAAAGACATTTCTTGAGCTCCAGACAGTGAAATGTGGGGGTTTGACACGCTGGATATACAGCAATGGTGTAGCAGCCACCCTGCCCTGCAGAGAACTAGGTGGGAAATTTTCTAAATATTCCTAGTTCCTCATTCCTCTGCCAGAAATTATAAAAAAGGAAGCAGATAAATCATTTATCCCTTATATACCTTTCCTTAGTTTAATATTTTTGAGCATTTTTGCATGAATGTGCTCGGAATGTGGGGGGAATTTGCTTCAGAGTTTATTTTCCAATTATTTTCTCCCTTTCTGTGGTTATTCACAGCTTTTTAAATGTGTAATACACTGAAAGGGTGCACAGCCTTGTAGAAGGCGGCTGAGAAAGGAAGGGACAAGAGGACATTCCCTCTTACCCACAAGCTACTGCTATGGGGTGAAACATCTTTCCCTCCCACTCTGCTCCTTTACGGAGCAGAGAGACGGGGGAGCCTTAGCTCCTCTGTTTCCCCCACCGCCCTCCTTGAGGAAGGCCTTTGTCAGTGGCACGGCAGCAAAGAAGCCAGTGGGGCTCAGCCCTGCGCCACAGCCCCTCCTCACCCCAGCCAAGCAGGCATCTTTCGGTGCACGGTAACACACCGCTGCCTCCCCATCCCCAGCCTGGGGTACACGGAGGCAGGGACTGAACCGATGCTGAGATGAGTGGCACCCGGCCCGTTGCTGCCCTTACCAACCCGAAACTGCAGCAAGTGGCCCGCTTCGTGTCTGGATCCCAGGTAAACCGAGTGTTTCATTTCTCATAGGGACGCGGGTTAATTATTCAGGCTGGCAGGGACCTCAGGAGGTCTCTCCAAAGCCAGACCAGCGCTGGGGTCACACCAGGCTGCTCAGGGCTTGGTCTTCAAAACCTCCGAGGACAGAGCCAGCACAACCTTGTGGGGCAACCTGCTCCACTGCCTGGCTGTTCTCGTGGGTGAAAGGCCTCTCCTTACACCCAGCCTGACCCGCTTGTTTCAACTCTGGCCCTCCTACCACGCACCACCACAGAGAGCCCAGCTCCATCCTGATGACCTTCCCGTAGGCCCTGGGGAGCTGTTGGGTCCTCCCGAAGCTGTCTCTTCTCCAGGATGAACAAGCCCAGCTCCCTCAGCCTTCAGTTAAAACATTGCAGGGATGCAAAATACCAGTGAAAACAAAATCCAACCTATCTACAGAAACCCAGTGGTTGTCCTCTGGCATCTCCATTAGTGTTTTTCTGAACTGTCACAGTTACAGGTATAGTTAAACAAGAAATTTTCAGCCTTCCTTGACCTGATATCCGATGTTCCATCTTTGGATGTCTACCCCCCACCTCCAGCTTTCCCACCCAGCTAAGAAGCGATCTGCCTTTGAGGCTGCACGGCGAAGGAAGCACACTCCTGACTCCATCGCCTGCCAGACCTCACGGAGCAAGAACCGCAGAGGGGATCACATCATGCAATGCCTTAACAATTTCACATTTTTTCATTGAGCAAAAGTGTCTCAAAACTCAATTTTAGCCTGGGAATTGCCGAGGCAGCCTTAAATGGTTGGCTGTTTGAACACATGAAATGACAATCTGTTCTCAACCCAGTCGTTATAATCTCATAGAGATAAGGAGGATAACACACGTAAGCAGGATGAAGTAAAGGAAGTATATTGGAAATAATCTTTAATTAAAAAAAATAACCAACAACAACTGAAGTCATGTCAAGTGAACCTTTGGAAATGTATGCAAATAGATGAAAGAGGGAAAATGAGACATAGCTCTGGTAAGTGAACGGAGGGAAGTCTTTAAATGGCTTAATAATAGGAACAGGTTGGGAAGCAGTGAGGTTAATACAGAAATGACATAAAGCAGTGGGGGGTCTTGGACTAGATTTATTGTGCATACTAATTGGAGGACACTGGATACCAGATAATAGCTGAAGGATGGGGCTATGGCTCTGTCAACATCCTCTTGTTCACAAAGGATGATCTGGCAGAATTTAATAGCTTCACAATATCGCTGAGAGTGACACTTTAATAAGTAACAAAATGCTGTATTTCAGCACCGTGCGGGGGGAAACCACAAGAAAGAGAGTGGAAGGGGATGTCACCGGAGGCCTAGCTGACAGCCTCCCCATCTGCAGGCAGCACAATTTCCCCAGCCTTTCTCAGCCTAAAAAAGAGCCCAAGCACTTATCTGAGGTGATATTAAAGAAAGCTTTAAAATGACAGCACCAACAATTGCGACCACAAATGTCTTGGAAGTCTTTTAATCCTCATAACCTTGCACTGACCGAGCTCAAGCACTAGCTCATTAAAAGCTGAAAGTTAATTGGAGCAGGAAAAGCAAGCAGCTCTTACCAGTCCTTCCTGCCCAAGCTGAGGTTAGTACAGAAATTACCCAGACAGCAAATGCATTTACTTTTCCTGTGGTAGCGCTTTATTAACGATTCACACAAAAAAATCACGTAGCAATCAGAGATGTAGGAGAAGTCACGGTGCGTGAGTGTAAGCCTCAGCTTCGCGATACTGAAGCTCTGAGTTACAAGGCAGACTGCTGAGTAAGGGAACCATTTGCTAGGAAAGACACTTCATGAATATTTTTTCTTGTAGCCTTTAACATGCCAACACAGGAATACTGTTTATAGAAGTCGAGTGGCTCTCTCTGAGCAGAAGCTTGACGGTCTTATGAAATCTCATTCCTTAAAATCCAGGTGTGGTAGCTGAGGCAACGTTTACACGGCCGAGGTCAGGCGCCAGAGATGGGAGGCAGGGCGTGTGGAGGAGCAGCTGCCCCCCACTAGTGCCATTGGGGATGCTCGGTGGGCTCTGCTGGGCTGGCAGCTATGCCACAGGGATGGGGGGGAGCGATGCCCACGGGGACTTGGTGGGACCTCCTGCTGCATCTCTGCCCGCTCCAGGGGCCTGCAGACAGGCAACAGACCATCACTGACCCCCGAGGCTTGTGCAGAAACACCCACATTTTATCAGCTGAACATGCCGCTGGGCTGCACGGTGGTATTCACTAGACGTACGCTGACTGCCGTGGGATGTTAAACTCCAGGGTCACCCATAGCCACCCACACCATGAGCAAGTTCTGGACATCTGTCGGAAGCCAAATCCCATTTTACCCTACTCTCCTTGGCACCTTCGTTACACTGGCAGTGAATTAATGCAATAGATACTCTTCCTGCCGCAGCTCCCACTTCAGTGTCAAAGAACGAGGTATACTGTTCGCCATGTGGCGTTTATTTTTTTAAGATGCAATGCAGGAAGGCATGAGAGCATGTATGCCTGTTGGCCTGACCTCAACAGAACTCGGACATGTCCAGGGTGAGGTGTCATGCAATTCACCATAAACAAAGAGAAGGCACCAGCCAGCACCTGTCTTAAGAGGCCAAAGCACTTGCATCTCTCTCCATCTACCTAAGAGAGAAAATAATCCTTAAGTGAGTTTTCCAGGCAGTCGCACACGGTGGCTCAGAGGGAGGAAGGCAACTCGGGTGGCTCGGCACCACGAGCCCCTGGCCCCTTGCTCATCCTACCTCTGCTGTGCAGCATCGCCGTCACATCTCTGTTACTCGCTGATTTTTAGGCATCCCTTGTTCAACAGGTGCACAGTGTTGCACTCCTGGGGGGAATCGGTGAACGGGGTGTGCCCAGGGCAGCAAAGAGGAACGTTAATACAAAGTAAATTTACTGGTGAAGGATGTGTAAGGATCGTGTAAAACACACTCGGTAAGGTACTTTGCCACGTAAGCAGAAACCATCCAGGTAAAGATGATCAGATATTTATCTGCCAAGGCACATTACTAGGATAAGCTGAGCATGTAATCTAAGCAGATGACCCCACACGGTACTTGTTTAACTGGCTCCATTTGTGTGAAAGCGCTGGAGTGGGATAATAAAAGAAATGTTTCCTCTCAGCTGGGATACAATTCCTTTGACACTCAGAGCACATCACCAAAATGGTTTTTCCCCTCAGGTTTCTGACTGAGCATCAACTTTGCTTAGGTAACCACAGCTGTGTCCAGACCTGTAAACACAAGCAGGGAGAGCACGATGAGCTGGGGAGGAATTTTTTTGAGGACACGGAAAGAACAAAAGAAACTCCAGAGGAGCAGACTGAATTAAACCCAAGCCCTCAGCTGTACCCCACAGCCTGAGGCTGGTTCAGCTGGGAGCATCACTGGGGGTGTGTAGTGCCTGGGCAGCCCCGCACCCCCGGGGGACTTGAGGCAAGTGGGCACTGGGTGCGCTCTGCCAGTGACACGGGTTTTGTTCCTCAGGTCTGAGCTCTGTGGCCTCACCAGGATCTTTGGGTTTGACATAAATTTGGGGGGGGCGGGGGGGGGGGGTGCAGTAGCTGACAACCTCCAGGAAGCTGGACTGGATGATTTAACAGTTCCTTCAAGCCTTACACCCCACATGACTGGAAAACATCCCACAAAATCCTTATCACAGGCTGCTTGTGAGCTGGTACATTTATTCCTTATTACGGAAATGGCGGTGGTGATAAAATGCACTAGCTTTGGTGTCTGAAGCCATCTTCTATCCGTGGCAAGATCTTATTTGTAGTTTCTGTAGCTGGGATCCATCCCAAGGACTAAGCCCTGGGAGCCAAGAGCAATACAGGGAGGAAATGGGGCCCAAAGTTCGGCTTTTCTCCCCCCATCTGGGATGCTGACACACCGTGCCCTCTGCAAGGTGCCTGACCTTCTCGTGTCTCGGTCAGCCCAGCTGCCAAACCCTGTAACAGCAGGATGTCCCCGAGAGCTGTATGTTGCTGCTGGGCTGTTTGGGGGAAAATTAAATTAAAACAATCCACAACAGCTGTTTTAATGCCATTTCTTGTTTGCTTGAGGTCTTGGTCCCCAATTACCATTACACAATGGGAAGGTACAAGCCTATGGTTTCCAGTAACTTGAGAGACATGCTGGACACTCAGGAACCACCGCCGACGGGCAGCACGAAGGCTCCCAGCTCTGGCAGAGCTCTCGAGAGGGAAACTGGAACAAGGCAGAAAATTCAGGAAGAACAGCGGCTTTACTTGCTTCAATATTCAGCTAAAAGCAAAAATTGCGATGCACTACATTACCATAGACCTTCTCTTTCTCCAGAAAAACACCGCAAACTGCTGGTTAACTTCATTCCACAGATGTTTTTGCTCCCTCCCTCCCACTCCCAACCTTTCTCTGCATGTGCAGTCATCACAGTAGGGGAACACTCAGCCTACAAGACTAAGCCTCACCCTCAGAAACCCCAATGCGCAGGTTGTCGCTGCTGTAGGACATGGAGAGTTGTCAGATTAGGGATTGAATTGAAAGCGCAGGCCAAAATTCCCATGGAGGAATTGGTTTCTCTTCATAATGAGAGAGCGGGCAGAGCTCTGGGGTGTTTGTCAGTCTGAGCTATGATGTGGACGAGGTGCCCGACGTGCCCTGCACTGCCGCTGCCACCAGCCTTGACCCCCCAATCCTGCACTTGGCACAGGCGAGGTGGTCTGGCATGCTCACTCCTTTGCTGAGAGTTAAGGCTTGAGAGCAAGTAATATACCAAAATATGTTTAAGGCAAAAGGGGAAAAAAACATGTTTACTTGTTTTACGGAGACTGTGAGAACTAGGCTTTTATTTCCTGATAGAATTGGGGATCCCTGAAGGTACAAATGTCTTTCCAGGCTAGGTAAGAGACCTCCACTTTAAAAACAACCCCCTATATCATAGTGGTGCCTCACCCACACACATTTTCCTCCCATGTTTTTACACTGAATAATGAAGAGAGACAACGGGAAGAACCCTACGGCACACGCAAAAGCAGCTAGTATATCCAGAGCAATGCTTTCTCTCTAACGCTGTTTTATGCACAACATCAGTCGTTTGTTTGCAGCCATTAGTGTTAAGATCTCATTTGTATGACACTGTTTTATCTCCTCCCTTTTATTAGCACTGAAGCTGGATTTCTAAGTGAAAGCACTCTCCCTTCTCGTTATTCTTGGAAGGCCCAATAATAGTAATGATTTATGCAGTGGCGGAGGCATGGGGCTCCAGCGGCGGCAGTGCAGATCCTGTGCAGAGCAGAGCAGAGCTGACAGTGCCCCAGACAACAACGCTTCTGCCCCAAAGGCGACCTAAATCTGCTGGGGTGGGTGTGCTTATTTGCAGACACCCATCTGGGGACGGCCTGGGGTGTAGGCGTGGGAAGGGCCCACGGCAGCCTCAGCCTCCCCCGTGCAATAGGGGACGGTGGGCACGTCTCCGGCACCTCTCGGGGAGGCTGGTGGGGCTTGCCTGGCTCCTCGCCTCCTTCCTGCCAGGCTGCCCGCTGGCAGTGCCGGGGCTCCAAGGGGGTCTCCCTATGCTCCCCGCTCAGGCTGCCTCCAGGTGAAGAGAAGCTGCTTGCTGCTTATGCTTGGGCCATGTTTCGTTAGCATCTGGGAAGATTAGAAAGCTCGTTCTTTTACTTTTTCTTTTTTTCTCTCCTTTTTCTCCCCAAGATTTCGTCCCCTCTAGAAGCTGGAGGCCAGAGAGGAGACACCTCTGCATGTCTAGTTCAGAGGCCCTTCGCCTCAGAGCCGTTTTCTCAACAGTGCTCTGTCAAGGGCAGCCTTTGTCTGGGCTGGGATAAAGGCACTTCCCTAATTAAGTTAGCTTAACCACCACTCGGGAAATAACAATGTTCACTAAACTCATCCATAGCCAGGCAGTGACGAGGATCGCAGCTATTCTGTGGGAATGGAGCACACGTCAATTATCCTCAGAATTTCAAAGCTGCAAAAACCAATAGTTTCCTTGGCAAAATCTGCCAGGCATGACATGACTGCTACTCGTGCTCCACACATTTCCTAATGCAAAGGATTGGACAACCTCAAATACCATTTCCAAGAATAGCAAGGGCAAATGAACTGCAAATTACTAAATTCCTTTTATTGCTGGGAGCTACAAAGTAATTTAAATTAGTTTCAGTCTAAAGTGAACTGTGGGGCAAGCTGGGAAAATAAAATAAGCGGTGACATTTTAGGAACACCTTTTATGATAATTTAAAGAAAATATTTCATCTCATACCAAGGTATTTAGTAGTCTTAGGAAAGATACGTTTGTAAAAGATTGCTGATTTGTGTACATGCATACACATAGCACATTTAAATGTACATGTATACACGTATGTATGCATTAACATACAATGTAAACTGAATATTTTTCAGTATTTAGCACCCAGCCTCTGCAGAGAAAGGGATAGCAACTGAACCTGAGCAAGCATATGCTTTTATGGAAAACCGCTATTAACATTAGGGTTTGATTACATAATGCTCTTTTCCTCTTCCCTAAGTTCTCATCTGCAGGCGGGTTTACTGAGCGCATAGGTAAAATAATGATCTTGTACACTCTTCGAACAGTTTCCTGCTCCAGGAACTACTTTGGGATTCCCGCTGTGGTTTTGATTAACATCCTACCTGTGACTTCTGCAGATCTGAGCTGGTTTGCTTCTGCAGGCAAAGGAAAGAGAGGGGAATAAGCTACAGCACCTGGAACCGTATCATTGCGGCTGGAGCAGAAAAATAATAAAATGCTGTGCCTTTTTAATGAAATAAGGTATAGAAGAACTAGACACTTGCCCCTCTTACAGCATCACTGTGGAAATAACTCAGTCATGCCCAGTGTAGTTAGCTGCACAAGCTTCTTGTGTCATAGCTAGAGCAGACAGATAACGATGATAAGGATAGTAATAATAATTAAAAAAAAGAAAATGCTTGGAAATCTTTCATACCGTCATGTTTTCTTTCGGTGAAGGGAGGTTAAATCTTCAGCCAGCTGAAAAGCAAAGGATGGGATTTGTCCTTTTTACAAATAATGGATCAGCGGCTGCAAACACTGGATGCAATATGCAGTTGCAGAAAGCTTTCAGTCAAGTGGAGATAACTTTTTCATGGTACAAAGTGCTTTCTGTGACCTCAGTGTCCTAAATGTAAAGCAATACAGTGCTAGTGTCATAGAAATCAGACTGCTGTGGGGTGAACGGGTGAAGGGAGCGAGAGTGTAATTTCAGAGGGGAACGTTTGGGGTGATGGAGGTGGCAAGGACCAGCCCGCGCTTTGTTGTCAGGTTTTGTGCATGTGTGTCTGTGTTCATTTCACTGTTCCTGGAGTTTTAAACTGTAATTTCTGTGCTGATTCTCCCAGCGTAACTCACACCTCCCCCCTGTCTGGTACCTGGACTGCAGGCAGGTGAAGATGGAGATGGCTGGGGGGAGGTGGACCAGTGCCTCCAGGGACTCCTCCTGAGAGGGGAACTGGCACGATACCCCACTCTGGAAGCAAGTTTGAAGCAAGTAGAGGTGATATCAGGAGGGAAATGTTAGCACCTGGGTAAGGCACAGGATGACTTCCATGGCTGTCCAGGAGGGGGTGATGGGAGTGTGAGGCAGCTTGTCCCAGGCCGTCTCTTCTGAGAGGTTAGACAGAGCTCTGGATCGTGACATTAGGGGACATCCTAGAGGAGAGGGTCACAGCTTTGGCCCCTGTTGCAGGGCTGGGGCTGCTGAGCATCCAGAGGAACTACGGACAGTGAGCTTCCTTCCAGCTAGTCCTTAAAGCCCAAGGGGACCAAAGAAAGCCCTGCAGATCTTAATGGCCTAGGAGGAGGGTTTGGAGCTCTGAAAAACCATCTTCCCACCTGACAGATGGAGGCGCAAAGGGAGACCAGCAGCGTGTGCAACTGCCCTACCATATGCCCTTCGCCCGACCTCCCATGGGGTGTTCTCACCCCCTGACACAGCACCGAGTCTCCCACCGCTGCCTCCTCTGTGCCTGTGTCGGCTGGTTGGAGGATTATTTCTTGATCTATGTGCCGGAAGAAGCCTTGCTATTAGCCTGCGAGCACATCAGCAGTGCTTCAGATGGGCAGGCCATGGGTGGAAAATGAACGGAGACAGGAACTGGGGATCATAAAACATACAGCTGGAGAGCACAGAGGCATGGCATCCCCTCCTCTGGCTGAGGAGCACGCTGGGAGTGTTAAGGGGGCACACTGACCCCTCAAGCGGGGTGTTTTTCTCCAACACCTCCAGGCGTGACTGACCCTACAAACACAGCAGCCATTGATGGCTACAGAGAGACCACGAGGGAGAGCTCCTACGTTTCCTCTGCTTTCCTTGGCTAGAGCCCGGTGACAGGCCAGGTGTTTCAAACTGGGACATTTCGGGAAGAGGTAAGACTAGAAGAGCACAGGCTGTGTAGCAACCTCCTGGCCAGGAAAGCGTTTGCTTTCCTGTAATGGCACACAGTGCACAGGGCAGCCGGGACATTTTCAGCTGTGAGCTATGAGCCCTGCTCTGCATGGCTCCTCTCTTTGTCCTCCTCCCTTTGGGCATGGGGACAGCGCAGGAGCTGGCCTCGCGGCTGCCACCGGCAGATGTTGCAATGACAAAGCCTGGGCAAAAGCTTAAGAGATTGTGAGGAGCAACAAAACCAGAGGATTTCTGAGTTAAGACCAAACAGAGGAAGACAGCAGAGGGCAATATGCTCTGGACCCATCATCAGGAGGCAGAGGGGGCCTTGGCTCATCGTATTATTACAATGTATTGTGACATTGTATTATTGCATAGTAATAATAATAGTAATACACAGTGGGTCACAGGTCACAGTTGCCCAGGCATGTGTATTGGGCGAGAAGTTCATGAGGAAGCCCAGCCCAAGAGAAGAAAGAGCTATGGGACAGATGAATGGGGAGACTGGGAGAAAGGTATGAGGAACTAAGAAGCCCATGTGAAGAGGAAGAGTCACTGGGATTAATTTTAGGAAAAGGAGCCTAATTTTATTTTAGATGGAAAGGAAAATAGGGGATATTTGGATAGGAGTACAATTTTTTCAAGTATACATCAGTGTTGTGCACCAACTGCTACAGAGCTGGGGTGGGAGGGATAGAAAACAATACAGAAGAGTCGTCTTCCTTCTCTCTGAATGGGCCTGGTGCACATGCAGAACATAGAATCATAGAATCATTTAGGCTGGAAAAGACCTTTTAGATCAAGTCCAACCGTAAACCTAACACTGCCAAGTCCACCACTAAAACATCATCTGCGCTACCTGTACCATAGGGGATAATGTTAACCCAGCTGAGCTACAGGCACTCTTCATGTCCGAAATACAGCAGACAGATGCTGCAATAAGAGATAACCAAGAAAAACGGAGGACAAATGTATTGGGATGTCCTCAGGGCACAGCACATGTGCTAACCCTGTCCTAAGCTCCACCCTGACCCCAGAGTCACCGTGCCCGATGCTGTACTTGCAGGCGATAGATGCTCTGCTGGCGGGTTTGCAAAGCAGCAGCTTTATTTTGCTCATTTAAGGCTGACAAGGAGACAGGAAGGAGAGAAAGACAGTATGTGTATTTTGTCTCAAAAAATACTACTGATAGATTTATGTAGACCAAAGGCCTTCTGATTTCTTACCAGATGAGTGGAAATACCAAATTATTCATGTTTTTCTGCCAGCCCTGGCCAGAAACACAGAGCCTTTGAACCTCCCCCAGAACTGGCTGCCCAGACAATCTTGCCGTTAAAGGAGTCAAATTGCACCTTACCGAAGCTCAATAACCTATGAAAAATTGGGCTGATAGGAGGGAGCTATTTCACAGAGCAGCCAGTTTTTGCTAACTGCAAGTCAAATTTGTGGTAGTGACGGCGCAGCTAGAAAATGCCACATTACAACTTTGATGTCCAGATCCACCTCTGCTGCACATTATATTATTTGAATTTAGGCTGTCTGTCTTTCTTTAAAGCCTGAGGATACAAGTTTGCTTTGGGAGTGCCTGCGCACGATGCCCCTAATTTAAATTCCAGTACCGCAAGTCAGTCAAGAGATATGGTGGAATGATGGTGTGTTTAGTGCTGAAGAAAATCATTCAGCTGAGGGTAAATCCAGCTGCACATCGGGAGAGGATGCAATCAGAGAGAGCCACTTCCAGCCGAAACAGACCCTTCGGAGTTGAGAAGAGCGGGTGTCTGGCAATGAATAATTTGGCTGATGGATTGAGTCTCCTGTTGCTACCTGTGGATAGTGAAAGAGTGGGCTGCAGGTCCTTCAGATATACTTGATTATCTGAATGACGCTGCAAATCTTAAATTCAGAGGCTCGATTGATTCCAAACACTGTTCTGCAGGTGTTCAATATTTGAAAGCTGCAAGCTGGTCGTCATTAGGCAGAGATCGTAGGACACCGTTTCTGATCCCCTGATTCCTGCCACAGTGATATTTCATCAGAAATTATTGTTCCTGCAAATGCAAGATTCATTTCTCACGACTCCTCTGGCACATTTTTGAAATTCAGTTTCCACAAATGTCCGTGCCAAAAAAACCCTGCTGTATGAATATGCAACAGGGCAAACACAAGAGAAACCATGACTTATGTGATTCTGTTTGAAGCATTCAGGGTGTTATTCCTAGAAATTCTTTTCATAGTATGTACAACATTTCACATTAAAACATTTTGATTATGTTTTTTATACCGCTATGCTGTTTTTACTGCTGTGTAGTAATGCTTATGCACTGAGGACAGGTAATTTTGGAAAGCAAGACAGCAAGGGAAAGTCAAACAGCCTGGGAAGAGTTAATGCTCTTACTTAATGTTCATTTATTGCTATTGTGCTTGATAGAAATGCCGCTTGCTTGCTTCCTGTAACCATTACAGTGCACTCGTACCTGTTTGGGTTATTGCACCTGCAGGCCAGGTAGAGGCAGGTACTTGTACTGCAGCTCGGTGATGTGATCAGTGGTCCAGACCGATCTGGGAGGCTGAGCCTTCTGCCAGCTGCCCCTTTCGATGCAATCATCTTCTTCTTCTTGTTCAGGATTTTATGTTCGTGCCCACTCTGCCCCTGTGGAGGATGCAGATGAGTGCAGGGGAGCCCGCGTGCCAGTTGCCATGGCCAGGAAGGGTGGTGGGGAGGGGATGCTCAGCCAGCTGGGCTGGGCTGGGCTGGGGTGCTCAGTGCAGGGGCAAAGCCATGGTCTGGTTGGGCTGCCACGGGGGCCTTGATGGGGTTAGTTCGTATTAGACAAAACCAAGGGGTAGCAGTGAAAGGGCGGTCTCGAAAGGTTGCAAATGGAGGTCTTTCAGACAGCGCTGCCCTCCTGAGCTCCTGTGCTCTGCTTCTGAATTTGAATGTCATGGTAAGATAAAAGCAAAAGCAGGTTTGTATTAGGCTGAGCAAGCAAAAAGAGAGCAGGACTTTTCCATTTAAAATCCTAGCCAATGCAAAGTGTCTAATTTCCCCTACCCTTCTCGGGCTGCAGCACAAACCAAGCTATCACAGCGTGGTTGTTGACACCTACTGAAATAAAAATGCATGAAGTAATCTTTGTGAAGGTCACAGTGACCTCAGTGCTTAGCACAAAATTCTCACTTAAGCTGGGGTTTCTGGCACATCCTTGTTCGTAGCTAGGGAACCAGGCATTTTCTCGATAGAGACATGATCTTCCATTGGCTTTGCTCATTCCCAGCCTGACTTGGCTGCACCAGAAGTACAGTTGGGCTGAAAAATGGCTGCTGATCAGACAAAGCAAATTCAAGGACACGGCTCAACGCAAATGCTGAGAAACTGCTGCACCACTTTCAAACGAGGGGAACCAACTCGCTCTTTCCTCTTTGCCAAATTAAATAAGGAGCAATTGCAAAGAAATTAATGAAACTCATTTTTGCTAGAGTGAAGAAAGTGGAGCAGCAAATAAAAGGTGATTTCTAAAAGTCTGAAGATTCTGAATCGCAGGGAGACTCCAGGAACCTAAACTCACTGCAGGCCATTTCAAAAACTTCATTGTTACATGTTCCTCCAACTGTGGTAGAAGTGGGAACAGCTACAAAATTTGACATCTCAAAACTTGGCTTCACCACGGATTTTCCTTTAAAAATAAAGATTCATTTTGAATGGAGGTGCAATAACGCTAATATTAGCATTACCAGTACACTCAGGGCTAGTCTGAAATATAAAGTATTACGTGATGAGAATTGAAGTGGGTCTCTCCACTGACATATTTTTCCACTCTTCTGAATATTGTGCTACCACTAATACCAAGACCTGAGACTACCAAAAAAGCTCCAAACTTACTTTGCAGCACTGCAAAAAGACAGTGGTTTAGGGCAACAGGGAAGGGGGTCCGTGCTCATGTGCGGGTTACGAAACTGCCCTTTGCTGCCTCCCACCCACATCCCTGCCCTCGGGTGCCCAAGCGCAGGGTGCTCAGGGAAGAGGGCTGAAGGATGGTAAAAGATGTGCATAGCCTTTCCTGCACCCCAAACAACAGGGCCTGAGAGGTGAGGGAGGGCTTTTCTGTTGGATTTTAACTCTTTAAAAGTAGATGAAGTATTATGAAAAATGCGTGCAACACCTTCTTCAAACGGGGGGGGGGGAGTTAACTTATTTAAAAAATACTATGTGGAAATTAGAAACAAATAGCCCCCCAAAATCTCCCTCTCTCTTGATACATGCTCTGAATAATGAGCCCTGAGTCACGTCTGCAGCTCTTCACCTTAGAAAGGAAGCATTTAAGAAATACAGGATATTGTGTGGTGTTACTGATTGTGATAAAATCCCATTAGAGTGGCAAGCCAATATAAAGTAACAGGAGGGTGTACAGTTATTTAACACAGCCGAATAACACCGAAGCAAAAGCAAGACAGCCTCGCAAAAAGGAGCGTGGCACGAATGGACACAAACAATAAATGCAGTGCTGAAAGCCACAGACGGACCTTCACGAAAAGGTGTCTCTTCCCCGGGTGCAGCGCAGCGTGGCGGGGGCGGAAGGGCTGCGCTGCAGCAGCGGAGTCAAGAGCCACCCCGCAGGCAGGCCGGGCCTCCGGAGGGGCGCAGCCTGCCTCGCCTGCGCGGCCTCTGCCGCGGCCCTGGCTGAAGGCAGTAGGGCCACCTCTGAGGAGCTGGCAAAAATACCGATTCTGCTAATCGAAGTGTTATTTTCCAAATCACCAGCGTCAGTGCAGGGAGGTCTGCAGCCCATGGGTGCAAATGCCCCCTGACGGCACCTCGGGATCATCTTCCTCAGGATGAAACATACACCTTCTCAGACCAGGCGCAGTTCCTTCATGGAGTCTGATGAGCTCTAGTTAAGACATGAACATCCAGGAAAAAATATGCCATACAGACTAACTACAAGGAGTGGCTAAGAAACAAAAACCCAGTCATTTTCAGAATGCATCACCTGGTGCTGAAGTGCTCAGAAGACCTGACTTTTTTTTCAGTGTGTGAATTATTTCATCAAACTGACGGTTAATGCAATTCATTGACCAAAGCCATTGCATCTCGTGAATGTAGAGCCATACCACTGAGGTAAACTAAACTGTGAAGATGACATTGTTTTCACAGAAAAAGCAGACTTTCCACAATTACAGCCAAAACCTATATTGGAAAGGAGCTGAGGCACCTTGTCAGCAAAATTCTCCTTTTTTTGGTTTAAAAAAATACCTTAACAGCTACACTAATTAACATGCAATGAAGCTCAAAAGGCTGCCAAAGCATCTACTGTAGCACAGTGAACGGTCAGAAAACTCAGACAAGAACTTAGTGTTCCTGCCTTGTCACGCTGCTTTCCTCCACATAGGTGGACAGGCTGAAATGGGCTGTGTGACCTCCTTCTGTCAGAAACTATTATTCATGTTACGCCACTAATGCCCCTGGCTAGCTGGTCTGCCAAATCTTAGATTTTAAAAAAAAAGTCATCGAGTCCCTTTCACCTTTCAGGACTGGCTGCTGCTACAGGCCCTGCCGAGGCTGAGATAAACCCCATGCTCAGTGAAGGGCCAGCCCTGAGGTCCTTCCGGGGCTTGCAGTGGGAATTGCTAAGTGAATTGCAATGGGAATAGCACTGGGAATTGCAAAGGGAATCACAGTGGGAATAGCACCGGGAATTGCGAAGGGAATTGCAGCGGGAATTGCAGCGGGAATTGTAGTGAGAACCGCACTGGGAATTGCAATGTGAATCACAGTGGGAATTGCCCAGCTGGAGCAGGGGTGCGGGGGTCCCACCAAAAGAGCAGCTGTAGCTGCTGGTGCATTGTGGTGACAAAGGTGAGGAGGCACAGACGCACCACTGAACGAGCCCTTTGGACACCGCCACACTGCCGCTTGCCATGCCAGTGTGCTTCCTGCCTTGTGTGTCTCTCGCCCTCTCGCACTGCCAGCACGGCGCTCTCTTACAGCACCTGCAGTAAGTCAGGACTGTCAGGTATGGAGAGAGAGGCCCTCAGGGGGGCATTTTGGCTGGCTGGTGAGCTGAGGGGCTTGCGCGATTTAATCCTTCTTCAGGAACCTCTGGGGAGCCCATAAAATTTGTCAGCGTGGCTCTGAGCCTTTGCCTCCTCAGGGAAGGGGTAGCATATGACTTACTGCAGCACCTTTGGTCCTGAGTTGGTGAAACCGGAGGGCAGCAGGCATTGCGATGAGCACCCGCTTGCGATGAGCACCCGCCGTTGCCAGGGCAGGCAAGGCAGCGGGGCGGCTTCGTACAGCACCAGGGAAGCTCTCTGAGCAGGGACCTTGGGGAAGTGGGAGATCCTCCTGCATGGGGGCTGGCAGCCCTT
>JAVKLA010000058.1:20151365-20174046 GCA_034782735.1 Sagittarius serpentarius
TACAGCACCAGGGAAGCTCTCTGAGCAGGGACCTTGGGGAAGTGGGAGATCCTCCTGCATGGGGGCTGGCAGCCCTTGTCGGGACAATGCTCATGGCCAGCTCTGCGTGTGTGACCCCACTTTAGCTACTGCCTGATCATCTGCAAAAGTGGTAACAAATCACTTAAAATTCAGGCTGGATAGTTAAGCTTCCCGTTAAGCACTCTCTGTGTGGGAAGCAGGGTCAGGGCGGCCTTTCAAAAGGTGGTTGGGCGGGTTACGCTACCCCTTGGTGAAGGTACATATTCTGAGCAGGAGTTAAAAACAGACTTTGCTCAGCGGTGAGAAAGTTTATGGTCTGCTACGGCATTTTGTTAAATGAAATAGAGGCCTATGTGCAGCAAAGAGAGAACTTCAGGTGTCGCAGCCATCTAGGCTAGCAGAGGACTCCCACCTTGAGAGGTTAGCTCGCTCCCCGTGTTCCCAGTAAGGACACGTTTATCTTGTTTTCATTTGGGCTCTGAGTCAGAAAGGTAATAAAAAAATAACTCTTCTGAGTGTTCTTGCACTTTGTGTGTGTTTTTACAGGAATTTACAGACACCTGAAAAGGATATTTGCAAAATGACCTATGATCCTTAACCTGCGGTACACACAATAAATCTGCCACCCTAACCATTGCCAGCCTGTTTGAATGAATGGCTGCATTATAACAGCACATGTGTATGGCTACGGGGCTGTATATCTTATTGGACCTCATACTCCAATCAACATTTAAAAATAAAAGAAAACCTATATACAACTATCTACACGTAAATGCTCTTGCAGTCATTTGGCTCTCCTTTCTCCATCGCCCCTTTCCACCCTGACTGATGGCTTTATTATGCAAGGGACAGTAATAAACATCCTAGCTAAGCCAATGAACAACTTCTCTCACACGTAAATACCTCCTTGGAGGATACTCAGTATGACCAAAAGAAGAGTAATTACTTTTTTTTTTCCGCAGTTATTCAGTGTTAATGAAATAACAGGTTATCAAAATGTAGGCTTGCATGTGATAGATTCCCAGTTTGTGTCTGGACAGCAAAACAGACTTTCAGTGGGAGAAGAAACCAGTCAGCATCTTTAAAGGGAAGGATGTTGCCAGCCACTTTGGGCTTAGGGTAGCGTTATATGAGTAACTGCGTTTTGGTTCATCAGATGAGCTGAAGAAGAATCTAAACATAGGCTCAGATCAATCTAAAACAATTTTTATTTGTTTTCCCTCACCAAAGTAAAAACAAGAAAAGGTAATTTTCAATTTCAGTCAGACAACATAAGATATAACATGCTGATTTTTGTTCATATCATAAAAGCCAAGGGAACAAAGGCTGGATTCACAAACCTTCCTGTAAAATTTTCTTGTGCCCAGTCCAGCTCAGGGAGCAGCCAATATATATTAGAAACTCAGCCTCACATCCACCCTCTACCTGAGAGGATTCAACCCAGCTTTTAGGACCATGATCCAACCACGGGGCCCTGGGGTACTCCAGGATGAGCTCCGCCTTTTCTCCTAGAGTTATTTTTCATTGGCGACATAAATAATCATTAATCCAGAAAACTAAGAACTTCCTAACTCATTGGTCAGGCCCCTCTAAAAAGGAGAAGACCTTAGTAGGTTGGCCAGGAAGCAGGTTCTCCATTAATAGTAATTTATTTGCTGATGGGACTGTTACTAACTTTCACTGTCTTACTCAATACATTTATTTCTTCCAGTTATTCAACAAAATGAGCAATACAGTGTGCCTGTGTTTCCCTTGTCTAAGCTGAGGTCCCTTTCATAAACTCTCATTTCTTAAATTTGGCTATATATCTGATGAGATAACGTACACACAGAGCTATGCCCATACTCTTCTCACACATACACAGCGATACGCTGGATGCTCTGAAATCAAGTGCTGTAAAACTACAGTGAAGAACATGACCTCACTGGGCTGTTACATTGACATTTTTATTTGAGCACAGTTTTGATGTAACATTTTAATTTTAAAAACTAATAAACAGATGAATATTGTAAATAGCCTATAGAATTTTTTTAAACCTTCAAACCATTTTCCTTGGAGACCACCGATGATTTTGTTTTGACTACCTATGTATTTTGCATACTTTAGTATTAAAAATAATCACCTTGTAGGGGAAGGCATGACAAAAGGACTGACAATTGTCCACAAATGGTCACAGTTTTTCAAAGCACAACGTCTCAACAATTCCCTGTCAAAAAACTTGGTGGTAATAGTGTTTCCTACAAAACAGCCTGCTTTAGACAAAATCTGCATGTTGTGCCAAGAAACCATGCAACCAAATTTTTCAACCAGCTGTCAAGGTCAGGCAAACTATTTCCCAGCAAAGTATGTGAAGGAAGAAATTAAAAAAACAAGCATACAAACAAATGCTGCCTGTACTGAGCTGTAACTTCACAAGGTTTGGCCATAGGACTGAAGAGACATCCTTATGCTCTGTCTGGTGCAGCAGAGGGCTCGCTGGCCTACTGGTATACGCTGAAAAAAATTCAGGGGATTACCGTAATTTGTGCCGTCATACGGAGGTGAAAGCTGGCAGCTGCCCTGCCTAGCTTCAGGGTGCTGCCTGGGGTCCCTGTGCAGAGTTGCTCCCAGGGGAACAACGCGCCCATCTCACCTCCAGCCTCTGCCACCCGGCGCATCGCTCATGCCCCAGCGCTTGCCATAGTGCACAAGTGCATAAAAGGGTGGATGCAGTGCAAAACCCCCTCACTCTTAAACTTGAGATACACACCTCAAGATGCCAGACATCCTTCCACACAGGGTCGTGAAGTGATACCCCTTCCATCACAGAAATTAAACTCTATTTTTAAGACATTCTCTCTGAACTTTAGGGGGGTGAGGAAGGGGAAAGCAGAGGAGGGGATGGGTGGTCCTGCTGGGGGGATGCAGCGTGAGGGCCAGGCTGAGCACAGGGATGCTCCCAGCCTTTGACAGCGCCTAGCTTGCTTTTCCATTTTGTTAAGAGAGGGGAAGTGGATGAAGAAACGTTTGCTGGAAAATAACACCGAGGAAGAGATTTCCAGTCTCCTCTCAGCTTCCCTGCAGGGTGAGACTCTGAACATTGGGCTGGCAGGGCCAGCAGCGTGTCGGGGGCCGCGTGTGTGCGGCCCCTAGGGAGGGAGCACTTCTAGGCCAGGTTTCCCAGCATGCGCTGCCCAGATGTGCTGCATTGGGCATGTCAGGATGGGACTGATTTACTGCATCTGTACAGGCCATCTGCAGGGTAGGAGACAGCCTGTGTGATAAACATCCCGGCCACGCTGGGCTCACTGCACGTGTACCGCAGAGATGATTTATTTGCAAGCAGTGGCCCTTTGTCCAGCATTTCTGGACATCCAGCAAAGACATAATGCCAGTTGGGCTGCTGGAAGAATATCCCAAATCCTCGGTCCTCTCTACGCAATGTTTCCAGGCAGAAAAATAGCCATATACATGGAAAGCCGCTGCAGTACTGCTGTCACCTTCATGCTGAGGGTATATTGCTGGAACCCGCTCTGGCAGCTCCTGTTTGCGTAAACGGCTTGCCGAAACCACTGAGGAACATTGCTGGGAGTCCCTGACCACCGGATTTACATCCCACATGTTTTTTCTTTCCCAGCTTAAGGCATGCATAACTCACTAGCAAACGTGGCTTGACAACAGCAGACAGAAGAAACAGCCATCAGCCAGCTGTTACTTGGCAGGGCCCCTGCTCCCCTTCCTGATTGGGATGAGGCAACACCCCAAGGTAACGAAGCAATCCAGGGGAGCTGTAGTGGGCGGCCGTACAGATCCCTCGTCCTGCTCACAGCACTGAAAGGCTTTTTAAAGCAATTGTTTTAAAATGCTGCGGGGTCCCAGCTCTGAGTGGCCGAGGATGCGTTGCTATTTATAATCGTCAGGCGGATGATTCATGGCTTCGCACTTACACCATTAAAGATAGCATTAGCACCAGGACCCTCTATGCACCAACATTAGGGAAGGCTGAAAAACGCTCCTCTGAAAGGGCTTTGTCACCTTCCCTTGATCGTGAAACGGTCTCTTACACCAACCCCGTACATTTCAATTACCATACGCCGGCATTTCTACCTCGTTCCCCAACTCATAAAAATCACAGCCAATAAACACAAATCACCACCTGAAGGAGTCGGTGCTTTCCTCCTGCTTTAATATACGTGCCCATACTTCAAAGAAACCCGGAGAGATTCTCGTATCGGCAGTGCCCAGGCTGCCTAGTCCTAGGCAAGGATTAGCCACATGCACACTTGGAACAATCTGCTCTTAGTTTGCTTTAACATGTTTTTTTATCCCTCTAAATCGCGCTCAGCCATTTGACCTGACAGCAGGCTAATAGATGACCTGTTTTGGGGGTGGAGGGTAGGGAAGGGCAGGAGATTTCGCTCTTTTCTTGTTCAAAACAGAAAAACCCTGCCTGCATCTTGCTGAGTGAGCTCTTTTTTTTTTTTGGGGGGGGGGGGAATTTTCTTTTTATTTGCGGTGTTGTTTTCCAATGGTAGCTATATTTTAAGATGCCAAGTTAATGGCAATGGCTTCAAGGCTCCATAATGAGAAGCTTTAGTGGGAACTATCAGGGGAGAGACAGATGCCGTTGAAAACACATGTAACCCTGCAAAGCAGCGGGAAGGTAGCTAGTAGGCACTAGTGACAGGAGAGGGAATGTAAGTATCTCGGCGCCGGACCTATCTTCAGCCTGCCCCTGTTTTTCGGGGGCGCTCCGGGAGGTCTTCCTAGGCCTTGATGCAGCACTGATTTCACCTGCCTGCCACACTAGCAGGGGGGGGAGCTGGCAGGCAAGAGGCAGGGGCGCCTGGCAGCAGCGTCAGCTCCCCAGATGGGTTTTTCCTGCCCCGTCCTCGTGCGTTCCCACTGACGGGACGGGATTTGGACAATGCCGCTGCTATGGAGCAGGAAAACAAAAGTAGCTTTTCATTCGGAGTTCTTGCGCAAAGCAGTGGCACTTTAAAACTTTGTAAGTGTTGGATGGGAGTTTAGCATGTGACTTCCATTAAAGTCAATATGAGTCATGTGGCAAACAACCCCCCAAACACTTTGAAGATATAGTGCAATTTATGTTTTTCTGATCCTCGGTTAAAAAAAAAAAAAGGAAAGCTATTGTAGACTGGGACTTCAAGGACAGCTTTTCAAGAGCAGTTCTGTTTCCTTGTTTGCTCCTAGACATAAATCACGGCGGGAGGGAGCGCAATCAGTTAGGCTGTCAGTTGGTGATGGCACAGCAATGACTGGGCAAGGGAGGGGAAAAAGGGTGTGAAAAATAAGCGTTGGTGAAAACTATACACTGATTACTTAAGCCTTGTACAAAGGTACTGATCGCAAAGAAACCCAGGTGGATTTCAGTACAATGTAAAAGCTTCTTGCGGAAAAGTTGAAGTGCTTAACAGAAGCTGGGGGGGACGCTGTGCTCCTGGGTCTGCATCGGTGCCAAACCTCCCCAGGGAGATGGGTGATCAGGGGACCCGAAGGCATGTGGGTCTCACTGCCTCCTCCCTGGGTGATCTGATCTAGCCATGGCCACCTAGCTGCAGTGCTGTGTTGGGGACTGGTGGTACCCGCTGCATGCGCATCCCCCAGTGAGGATGAAACCCAGCCTGGCTGGTGTGGCTACTGAGAGCTCTTTCCAGAAGTCCAGGCTTGAGGTTTGACTTGAAATCAGCAGGAATTTCCACCACCCCCACGCCCCCTTACAAGGAAAAGCCCAAATGTCATTTTCCTCCCCCAGACTTGTGCCCGAAGCCCACCAGTGAGGAGAGCAACCAAAAGACAAAGCCTCCTGAAGCTGTGGTTTAGGTCTCCAGCTGCTTTTCCCAGGGATCCAGATTTTTAAGTGACCAGCTGTAATGCTTACCAAAATGGAGATTTCTGCTTTACAGGAAATGTCAGGGTTCCAGCACAGACCATATTTCTTAAAATATTCTGCAACTGAAAGAACGTAACAAAAAATTCCCCTTCATGTCAGCAACAGGGGCATCCAGCTGCTTATAGATCCTCATGCCAGCACCAGGCGGACTGGGGCAGCAGAAGCTCTGTGACCCTTGGCCCAGGATCCTCAGCCCCTTATCAAAAATGGGGTCCAGGATCTTTCACAGACCCGCTGTTGGATTGTACAGGGCCCCTGAACCCTTTCCCAAATAAAATGATCCAAATCCAGTCATTTCCTTGGAAAGAAAAATAAAATGGCATCTTCCAGCAGGAATAAAACATGATCAGAAATTGTTCTGGTTTTTAGATATGGTCACTGAAACAGCCCCACAGACTCTCAGTCTGACAGTGAAAAACCCTCTAAGGATGAACTCTTCATCACAAACTCTCTGACTGCCTCTGGTTTCCCCGTGTCTCAGTGCTCCTGACAGCCACTGAAAGCCACATTTTTGAGGGGAAACCTTTCAGTGCCATGCTGTACAGCCCATGACATAGCAAACAGGATACTGGACCTGAGCATCCCTGAAAATCAAGCCTGGTCATATCCATGCATCAGATTTACAGACTCAAACCAGAATCACCCGTACCCCTGCTCCTGTGGCTGTGACTCGAGGTGTCCTTGGGCTGTTCCTCCTGGCTCCCTGCTGTCACCAGCAGGCCAAGGGACAATGCCTCAACCAGAAGAGTGCCTGGGACATCACCTCCATATGTCCCACGCTGCAAAACCCTCCCCAGTGCCGTAAATCGTGCGCACCCAGCCCCGCTGTTACAGGGTGCCAGGAGAGGCAGGCAGCCGATGCTGCCAGTCCCCCCAGTGACGCCATGCCAAGGTCGCTGCTATTGACCAGTGCTCCTAGGTGAACATCACCTAAGTGACCTCAGCCTCCACATCTTGGCACCCCTCGAGAAATTCACAGTGCTCCTCAAAAAAAATGTTTTTCCTTCTCACTAGCCCCTAAGGAGCCACCGTAAAAGGGGATGAAAGATTTATCCCTGCAGCAGCAGAACAGCAGCTCCCTGAGTATTAAATAACTACAATAGAAACAGACAGGATTTGTTTTGATGAATAGTAAGTAGAAGAAATGAAAAATTCAGTTTCCAGTGAGAACTATCCACCAACTGGAGTTAGATTAAATGGATAAATGGAGAAAAATGAAGGCGTGAGAAGTTTCTTGATATTTCCTTGATATTTTGTTTTGACAGTTTCAGAATAAATTGTTTCAGCACATTATTTTAAGAGGATGCTTTTATTCTAAAATTCACCTGAATTGAGAAATACTGAAACAACACATCACATATTATCCTGAAACAAAGTGTGATATTTTTTTCTTTTTTTAATTTAGTTACTGAATTATTGAAAAAATAATCCATTCAGGTAAGACCGAGCAAAATCAACATTGATAAGAGGCCTGATAAGGCAATTGCCTTCCAATCCTGTCCCTGCCTGGCCTAAATAAAATGTTTTCAGGAAATTAAAAACCTCCTTAATAGCCTAAATGGAATATGCTTCTCTGCGCTCACCTCCTCTAACATTTTTTCTTCATTTTATCTCTGCTTGTCCTTGTCTCACTTTTCATCTTGTGTGGGTTTTTTATAAAAGATATTTTATTCCCAGGACAGAAAGCACAAGACTTTAATGATCAGCAGGTGAGAGATGACATCCAAGAGAAAATGCAGTGCTGCACCACAGCGGATTCACAGGGATGCCTGGGATTAGGTTGGATGTGGTTTTCTTGGCTAGTGAAATGTGTCTGTCCAGAAAGTAAATGCATTTCCCTTAGGCTTCGGTGTAGCCTCTACCTTTATTTCCAGATTAGAAAATTCCAAGAGGCAAAATCAAGAGGAGCTCGCTTGTATTTTCCCATCCCAGTTACATACCTTTGCACATTGAACTTCCCAACTATTTCCATGACAACAGATTATAGACTGACACTTTTTTCCTCCATTGGCAGTGAATTTGTAAACCAGGGATTTATGAAGTATCATTGTTCAGAGATGCATCAGGATCAGACAGACATGCCATGCGTTTCTGAAATAACTCACGCCTGGCCGTCGGGAGGGTTGGGGCGCTTTGTGAAACACCGTGCTTAACATTCACACTGCCATCGCCGTGTCACTAAATATCGCCTGCTCACGCTGGAGGCCCGATAAGTGGCAAGCAGATACAGTGCGCTGTAAATCACTCGCTGTATCCTTGGTTTTATGCTTTTGTAGTTTTACTGCTTTACTTTAGCCGGTAGCTGTTGTAACCGAATCAATTAAAAATTTACTTATCACATGTAACCCTTGGGTAGGGAACATGTGGGTACTCCCCTCCCTCCGTAGTGCTGCGACGTGGGGCCGGCTGTGGGGACCATCTCCCGGCCCCATCCCGGCAGCGGGGCCGACAGCATCCTCACCTGTGGTTCTCCCACCAAGGTGCTGAGCTGGCATGTGGGGTCTTTGGGGCTACCCCGAGCCCCGAATACAGCCTGGAGCCCCTTTCTAGCTCCTGCCACCTTGCCAGAGCAAGCAGGAGGCAAAGCACAGCAAGCAAATAAGGAGCAGCAGCTGGAAATGAGCCCCAAAGACTGTGGAGTGACTGAGTGGAGTCACGGCCCGAATGGAAAGCCCCACGGTGGCACAGGGGAGCCCCAGAACATGGGCAGCCCAGGGACGGAGGGACTAAAGTGCTGTTAGCCTGGTGCTTCTCCACAAGTCACCTTGGGCCCAGCTTGGCTACACAGAGAAACACTTCAAAGAGCAGAGGGAGGGTACAACAGACAACGGGAGGAGAAGGGCCTCCTTTAAAAGCCCTGGTTTGATTTGTAGTTCAGCAAATTCACAAGAATGATTGCTTGAGGCAGAAGGAAAGGTTAACGTGCGACCGCTTCACCCCTGAAAACCTGGGTGCTGCTCCTGATTATGTCACAAGTAAAAAATTAGATTTTTTCCAATACACAGAAAAATTAATAAGACCTTTAATGAGTCCATAAAAACATTAGGATAGCTTTAGTCACTTTCTTTTTAGTAACTATTAGGCTTGTACATTTTCTTAATGGAAGTGCAGAGCGAGAAAAGTGCTTCCTCATGAAGAAAAACGAGGAAATGGCTTCTAAAAGTGGAATAGTCAAGGATGTGGAAATGTTGCTGCCTCCTCCCTTCATGTGAAGGGACAGTCAGGGGAGAGTCAACTGCCAGGCAAAGGACACTTGAATAGTGAGCGCACAGTTGAGACATGTACAAGACACTTCGGGGGGATTATGGGATGTTTCTGTTTTACAATTTTCCTTTGAAAAATGGCAAACCTAACTAATGTAAGGAAAAACATTCTGTAGGGTTTTCTCTTACTTGCCAATGAATGCTTATTACCTTTGCTAGGTTTATTTCTGTCTGGTTACATTATTGTTTGTTAGTAATGCAGACTCTCTCTTCAGAATGAACTGAGAGATGGAGGTACAATCTTACTGCTAAAATTAAAGGTTTTTTTTAATACCGTAACAGCCTCCCTTGGAAGGAGTGCCTTAAGTCCAGAAATATCACGCTAAGGGAGATCCTTTAAACTGCTTTCTGCACCTTTTTTTCCCCTCCCTTTTATATTGATTCTCAAAGTACTTTCAACAATGCTGCCTAATAAGTTAGGATGCGATTCCCAGTGGTGGCATGCCAGTCATCAGTACTGTGTGCCACCCTCTGCCCCCTGCTTTCCTTGCTAACTGCTGACCTGTTAAGCAGCAAGTCTCCAAGAAGCCTTTCCAGCCCTGTTTTGGGCAGCTCAAACTCCCCCCCGAGGCTTATTCGCTCTGCAGTGGAGCAGCCCTTACAACTCACTCCCTGTGCAAAGAAGGGCACTGGCAAGTGAGGGCTGGCTGCCACTGAAGCCAGGGGTCGAGCACTGCGCTCCTGGGACAGTTCGGGTGGCAGCCGGGGCTACCCAGGCTGTCTAGCTTCTCTGGATGTCCGGCTGGGAGGCTGACAGAAGGAGTGACATGACCAAGGGGCAAACCACCAGCTTCACTAGCAGTTCAACAACACGGGAGGAGGAAACATCATAGTGTGTCTTCCGTCCTTGCACCTTAGGAAAGGTGCTGACAGCCTTTCACAGTGCTCTGGGAACACGGTGACATTTCCAGATCTGCTATTCAGTTGTCACCCGAGCCCCCCCGGTGCCCTCCAGGGGCGTTTCCACAGGGTCCCAGGTGCTTTTGCCGGGCATTGCTGCTGGGTCTGAACTATACATCCACAGCAGAGGCGCCTCCCACTTTCCAGGGCATTTTCCCAGCTCAAAGCCTCCCAGTAGCCCAGTCAAACATGGGGAGCTGCACAGCATCTGGGGAGCACAGCACCTCCCCTCAGAGCCACGCCGAGGCTACGCTCTCCATGGTTGTGGCTGGAGGGCTGTTCACGGGATATGAAGAGGGATCAGGAACTCTTAGGAAAGCAAGGAAAGCAGGAGAGGCAGAAGTAGTTAGAGCCACCCGGGCAGGACAGAAAGAGCTGGAGGGCTGAATGGTCCCTGCTGCCCCCCCAGTTCAGCCGCCCCTGGCCATGGGTCCCAGTGCCCTCGCTTCAGCCCACCAGAGGGGCAGGAGCAGGGCTGGCTGGGGCCCCAGGGACACGTTGCATGAGAGAAGTGACTATCCTGAGGGCAAAAGAAGGGAGTCGCTTTTGGGGGATGAAGTGAAACATCTCCCCTGAGCGCACAGGCTCTTTCTGGGGTCAGTCGCACCAGTCACAGCTGCGTGTGCTGGTGTGCCCTGCGGTGTCGGGCACTAGCCATGGCCGCCAGCTTGCCAGTCCCGGGTGCAGGAGCCTGTGGCACACAGCAGCAGCAAGGGCACCTCGCGTGCCTGCAGAGCTCCGCGCACATCGCCTAGAGAAAGCTCCAGCTTCACTGGCAAGGCTGACCAGCCTCTCCCTACAAAATTTTCAGCATTTCCATCCATTACAGGAGTTATTTAAACAGCAGGAGCCCTAGTGCAGACATTCAGCCCTTCACAACACCCCAGCAGAGCCTGCAGTGCTACATGTGGCCCAGGATACCATGGAAGCCGAGTTCCCACATCAAACCTTGTTTTCTCCACATATGCAGGAATAAGGGATATGACATCCCTGCATGCACCCCCTTCCTCACACCCAGTCCCTGGGAATTACCAGCATGGGCTGTCTAACAGAGCCGGGTAGAACAGTTCACTGGTTTAGCCCATGGCTTATACCTCCAGAGCTTACTGACGACATCCCATCCAGTCCAGCAGAAGCAGGTGGAAGGGTGACCAGGAAGGTGCATTAGTGAACACCCAGCTCCACCAGCACTTTGCAGGGGTCCTGCCTTTACAGAGATGGCAAAGCTTGGTACTGCCAACAGCTGGGTTCAGATGTGCCACTCGCTATGCACCGAAGCCGCCCCTGCTTCTTCATATTTGCCTTGCAGAGGTCACGTTAGCCCTTAAGGCCCTATCCCATTCATGATCCCAGACACCACAGCCTGCCTCCCCTGCAGCATCCTTTGGCCCTCACGACAAGCAGCCCTCTGCCACCGCCCCGTGCCGAGGGCACCGGGCAGCAACCTGCTCGGGGCCTTGCAAAGAGCAGCATCTGCAAATCTTTTAAACTTTGGCCCTGGGTCCTTGCACTCCTGCAGAGAAGTGGGATAAGGTCAGCATGCTGCAAACAATCACAGTGAGGTGGAGGAGAGACAAGCACTGCTCGGCTCTGTAGCAGTCAGCAAGCAGATGGCTCTTTCAGCTTGCTTCAGAACTGAGCTCCAAGGCGCAGAGGAAGGCCAAAACCCAACCACTTTCCTGGGGGCTGGGCTTTTAAAACCTGCGCTTTGTGCACTACTGTAGTATAAATCTTACCCTTGCTCACTTTCCCACTTCCAGGCCAAGACCCCCAAGCAGAGCCGCAGCAGCCCCCTGCACCCCCCTGGTACGCAGAGCCCGGCTAACACATCCCATCTGCCTCAGTGCATCAGCAAAATCCATCAGTATTTCCTGGCAGGATTTTGGCACCGGCTCACAGAGTGAGCCGACAGCCGAACCTGTTATTCCCTGCTGCAAGAATAATAAGCTTGCATTTTCACAATGCTTTTCAGTGGAAAGTTTCCCAAAGCATTTCACAAACAGCACGAAGCATAGAAAAAGGGGTTGTTCCTGCCAAAACCTGAAGCTCAGCCATTCTGTTCTAGAAAACAGCAACTGCTAAATAATGAAGAGGAACAACACAGAGCTTTTTAGGAAGCAAAAACAAATGGCTGGAGGAGTGTGGAAAGACATCCTGGAAACTTAGCTAGAATTAATTTGAAAAAAAAAAGCTGTGGATATGTAACTGTCTTGACTTTAATTTTCATTTCAAAAGGCTTCCTTTCGTTATTTGTGTGCCAGTCATAACCAGGCTCCTGCTTCTTTGCAAGACAATCAGCAAAGCAATTTCTGCCTTTATTGAAAAAAAAAACAACGCTGAAGAACATTTAGGTCACTTAGATATCCTCCACTCAGCAGAGCAGCGGGGTCTGATGAGTGCTGCTCGAGCTACAGAAGGGAGTTGCTGGGGTAATCTCAGAAGTGATAGCAATTATCTTTGAGCACTCACACAGGAACAGGGAAATTTGGGAGGCACAGCTGGGATTCAGGTTGAGGTTAAGGTCTCTGATGGTAGGTCTTGACATCAGAGCTGGGTGCCTAAATTTCCATTTTCATCAGTGGAGACCCAGACAATGGAGGGTGGGGAGCAACGTGCCTCATCCCAAAGCAGACACCCATGGGCAGCTCAGCTGAATTCCTCTCCAGATTATACACTAGCCTCTGAACTTGGATACCTTGTGCCTTTTGGGAGTCCCTGAGGTGTCCAGAGTGTTCAGATGGGGATGACATATGAGACGTGGCCGAGGGTGCCTTTCTGGAGTGGCACCTGGAGGCCAGGGCTGGACCTCAGGCGTCTCAGGGGGCACGGGACAGCCATGTTTACCAAACTCCCTCCCACCTTGGGTCCCTCCCATCTGCAATGGGAGTGCAGGAACCTCATGCCCATGCAGACACCAAGATGTGCACGCCCACAGTTCACTGCCTTTGGCTCAAACTGCCTTCTGTCCCTCAGCACTGTTAAAGCTAGAAACAGAAAGACCTCAGAGGATTGTAAATGAAAGGCCCTACCAGCAGGAAAGGGCAAGGAATGTCTGAACTTCAAATGCTCACATGCGCTTGATGGCTTGAGCTCCAAGTAGGTAGTCGCAATGATCTGACACGTACACACTTGGTCCCTACAGAACAGAGGTACCAATGAGACACGATGGAACAGCAATTACTGAAAATATTGCCGAGTTTGCAAGCAATGCCTTCAATTCCAGTAGAAAGTATTAAATTATTCTATCATTATATATTTTTCCAGTGAATTTAATGTCAATAATATCTCATTGCACCTTGTAGGGATTGTGGAATTTTTTTTTTTTATTTTAGGAAAATGCTGCACCTGGATCTGTAACACTCCAGGAACAGCCATGTAAGAACACATATTGAATGCATTTTTTGCATTTCCTAGAGATTATAAGGTTATGGTTATCAAATCACAGGTTATGATTTAATTACTTTTCATTATCTGAGCTGCAGAGTTCTTGAACCTGAGAAACCCACTCCTTCAAAGACTAAACAAAAATAAATTGTTAAAAAATAATATCTTCTGGAAGCACTTCTATAAGCCCTTCTGGAAAAATCCCCTGCACACCCCCAGGGCTACAAAAGAAACAAGTTTTACTGTTCAAGAAAAAACCAACATATCTTCCTGAAATAAAATTCCGAGTTCCATTCTGGGGCAGGAGCTTTATCCTGAAATGCAGAAGTGGGTTTCCATACCTCTGTGTAAATTTTTCTTATTTCAGCAAGATCTTGACTTTAATACTGCAGTAGGTAAAGCACCTGTGAAAAGCTGTTTAATAACTGACAAAATGTCAAAGTACGTTTCTGCAAAACAAAGAGATTTATAACGAAATGTGTGTTCTAGCTTTTATTTCAAATTCTTTATTAACATGTTCAAATATTTAAACTAATCCCAGGGAAGAAGGCGAACAGAGATTAGATGCCAAATTAATTGATTGGTTTAAAACAAAGACTACACTGAAAAAAATCCCTGTCACATGCTGCTTTGTATGTCTGCTTAACTTGTGTAAATAATTGCAGATGCAACTAATTGGCCTAAAATATTACCAACCAATAGCAACAGTGGAATAGCACGATTCCTCAGAGATACTGGTTTGAGATGACATCTCTTTTGCAAACTGCCTGGTTTTGATTTTGTAGAATCATACGAATGTAGGCTTAGCTTAAACCTCAGGAGGTCAGCTAATTTTAATCCATCCTCCTGTCCTCAGGCAGGAGTGAACATCCATTACTGAGAGATGTGTGTCTTGTGTAGCCCTAAAACACTCCACAGTCAGTCTCAGTAGCCCATGCCAATTCTTAACAATCATTACATTTAACCTAAATCTCTCATGTTGCAATTTAAGCTGATAATTTCTTGTCTTGCCTTCGGCCATGATGAAGAAATGAGCAACAGCCTACTTGTAGCAAGTTTATACACATTTTAAGACACTCTTGAGATCCCTGTCTTCCCTTCAGTATTCCCTTTCATGAAACAAACAGCTCAATCCCTCCCTCCCGTCCTCCCTCACTCCCTCACTCCCTCCCTCCCTTCCTTCCATCCACCCACCCATCCACCCCCCCACCCACCCTTGCTGGATTTCCCAGATGTCTCACAACTTTCTTTTTTGTCCTTTGTGTTCTCTGTAATGTATCTGTATCTTTCTTTACCTGAAGCTCCCAGGCCTGGAGACAGTAAACAGCTGAGGCCTTGCTACAGTCAGGTAGAAAGCTGTAATGGCCTCCTCTGTCATGTATTAACAGGACACATGACAAGGATTGTCACAGCTAAAGAGTTGTTTTGAGGTTTTTTTTCTCACAACATCATCACTTGCTTATGTACAGATCACTTATCAATAATGTATTTGTTTTCATTTGATATAGAAGTGCAGGTTTCTCTTGCAGGTGTGATACTTTTCATTATCTTGGTTCAGTGCTATCTATTGATTTAAAGTTTGCTAGCCAGATATATATATATCCCCTTTTCAAGGGCACCATTTAGCTCATGTCTCCCTAGTCGTCTTATGAGCGTAGCATGCAGAACGACAGGGAAAACTAAAATCCACACCTACTGCAACTATTGCACATCTGTTTTGCCAGTCACCCTGCCAAAGAAAGCTACTGGGTGTGTTTCACATGTTTCATTTTGAAGAGAGACATGATGGCTTGCCATTCATCCCCTAATTTTCCTCTATTCTAGCATTGTGAAGTGCTCCAGAGGAAAACTATATGTGTGTTGGCTTTAAGGGCACTCATGAACAATGATGAAGAGTTGTGTTTATTAAGTCCTTGCTCTTGATCAGCAAGATGGAGGTTCTTAAGGCTGTTTTCCTACACTCAAGCTAGTTGCTCCCACATTGAGACTCTTGGCTATTTTGGAGGGGAGACTGTCTGCTCTTTGCAGAGGCAGGTCCAGCATACATACCTGACTCCATGCTAACAGAAAGGTCAGGACTGAGCAAGGCGCAGTGAGCTCAGCCATCTTCCCTGTGTGCTGGCTGGAAGAAACATGTAGCTCCATTGTTTTTCTTTGTGTTCAGTGCATGTCTGGCTGCCCACTTTAGGATCCTTTGCTTGCCATTCCCCTTGCAGAAAGAGGCTGGTACCTGGTTTGTGGCTGAAGGATGCCATTAGGTGCCCACTGGTTAGTATCTAGATGCCTGAGGTACCTTATAATACTACAGGACTCTGCAAAACACAAACACTCATTTGACAGTCCTGTCAGACCCACTTTAAATGCCTTGAAGAAATTAATGCTGGAAATAGAAAAGTGTGAAAAAAACTTAATCCAGAAACATGGGAATACAATGATGCTTTGGCAAAGGATCACGCAAGCACATCTGGGGAAAAGCAAAGTCCTAGGCAAGATCAATATCTGTGCATTATGTACCTACTGTCATTCCTACTGGTTTACAAAGTTTTGACTCAGGTGGATTTTTGCTAAAGAGAGGGGTTTAAAAAGTGACACCTGAGGAGAGCCTGCTGGGTTATCTAGGCCAGTTTCTGCTGAAATAGGAAACCTTGGACCTTATGAGAATATCAAAAGTTGGGTCTATGTGGATCTGAGATGGGAGCTACAGTGAACATGAGGAAGTGGGTTCACATCTTTCGGGAAGCACAGAAGTGACAAAATGAGTCTTCAGTGCAAGCGTCTACGGAAAAGTGTAATTCCTTTATCACCTTCTCGAGGTGAGCATAATCCCTGGAGTGTTCAGCTTGACCCATTAAATTTCAAATTAATCTTTCTTTGTCTTGGATTTTAAAATCCACTTTCTTAGGAAGAAGACATTCACCAAGTACTCAAAACCAGAGGCAAGCTCTGAAGTACAGTTTTGTATGGCAGTCTTGTATGACTCAAATCTGTCTCCTATTAAAGTCAAGTGAGAATTCAATCCTGATCATACAAAATAAGGATCATGAAGTGTGGGCTGTTCAGTGTTGCGGAGCAGTTTGGATTTAGCAGGCTCAAGGGCAGCCTTCACTTGCACTGTGGTGGTGAGGCATCAGATGGAAAGGCCGCAGGCTTGCTGCTGTAGCAGGGCAGGGAATTAGCCTACCCAGCCCATTAGGTAAGAGATGTCTGTTTGAGATGAACTTTCTCATCACCTGCCTTCTTCCCCTCCCCTGAAATAGAGAGCCATTTAAGCATAAAAAATAATGTAAGGGAGAGAGAAACATTATGATTTAAACTCCGGAGGCACTTATCTTCCCATATGGTATAAAGTGCCTTGGCAGTCACTTACACTAGACACCCACTAAAATCAGGCGACGTGAATCCTATCCTTTGTGTTTTCTTTCGCATTTCCAGTTAAAAACCTGATGGAATTCCATAGCCTGATAAACTTTAACAGATCATTTCCACTGACTCCAGAGGCTCGAGACAGAAGGACCCATCCCACTGAGAAGGCACACAACACCTGAGGTTGGAGCCACCAGACAGCTGTTCACTGCAGAAGTGGCCGGCGGGGTTTAGGATCGTACCTCCTGAGTGCTAGAGGTGACTTCGCTGTCCAGGGAGCCTGCAGAAGCAAAGATGTGAGAGTGCAGGCAGTGCCGGGGATAAGGGAGCCCAAAGTTCAGGGCCTCGCTTTACTTGATTGAAAGAAGAGGCTTGAAACTAAGGATGCATCTATGCTGTGCTATGAAAAGTGGGGCAGAGAGCCCCAGCCCAACAGGATCCACCTTGCCACCAGAATGGGCAGGTTTTACAGCTGTGTCAATAGAAAGCTGCACCCAAACTGCTGGCCCTGCTGGGTGGTGGGGCTTGCCAAGATAGGCACATCAAATAGGCTTGTGTTTGAGAGGAAGGTGTGCCCACGGCAGCGTTTCAGAGCCAGATGGTCTAACTTCAAGCGTCCTTGTCAAAATGTCTTTTTAGAGAGCAAAAGGCTCCACTCTTAACCTAAACGTTAGTGTTTATTATCAGCTGAGATGCCGTAGGGACAGCAGGACCCCAGCTGGTCCAGAAAGACACAGGTCACCCATAGGTGTATTGCCACTACTGCCAGTCTCACGTGGATGTCTCAGACAACCTATGATATCGCAAACGGTTTTAGATACCCACAGTTAGGCAACGGTGCCAGGCCCTGGCTCGCCACTGATTGCAAATAGGAGCTTAAATATCCAGCTCACATAGTTCTATGTGGCAATTTCAAACAAAATCACTCCTACTGTCTCTACGGGTACTCTGGATTAGCCACTTTAGGCGGGCTTTGGTACAGTCTGTAGCTCACTGCATCGTATCAGCTAGAAATGACCTCAGTCTCGCAGGCCATTGCCCTGAACGGGGCTTCTGGCTATTCTGGAGCCCCTCCACAGTTTGGGCAGAAATTCCATCTCAGAAGTGGCAGATTTCACCTCTAGATCTTTTGTTTCAGCGAAGCAACATTTTCTAACAGAAACTCCTATGTTGGAAAACTACCTTCTGGATTTCCTTGGGGATGCTTGAGAATGGCACTGATCTTTTAATGCAAACACTATGTTAGCTGTTGCCTTTTTAATTTGGGGGATAGAAGCTTGTTTTCTTTATAGCTTTTAGAAGTTACTGCCCATGTTGAGATTGCCATCAGGACCAGTGCTCCACCCCTCAATTGTTCCCTTCATGATGTTGTTTCAGAGGGACACAGGAGTTGGCCACAGAGCAGGGTCTTACCTTTCCAACAGCCCCTCGGCATCCCCCGTGGGGGTCGGGGTGGGGGAAAATAGGCAGAGGCACTGGCTGCTTCAGTGGGCAAGGGCCTCCTGGAGGACTGGGGGGGGGTGGCTTGGGCAGAGGACACAGCCAAGGGACTTGTTTGAACAAGAGCTGCTCAGAAGCGATGATGCTGATACTGCCATGCTCTCGTCCTTACTGAAACACCCACGAAGTCTGCTTTTTCCTTTCAGCTGTAACCTGAGTGTTAACATTGTTGTCTGCTAATGAACTCTATCTTTTTTTATCTTGCAGATGCCCAGAGATGTAAAGCTGCTCCTTAAACTGCTCCCGGATGAATAGGCTGGTAAGTGGTTACTTCCTTAGCACTTTACATTCCTCAGAAACCAATTATTTTTATTTCAGAAGCTGTGAATCCTAGAAAGCCTGTTCCTAGCTCAGAAATGTAACTGAAAGCATCAGTACTCTAAATTAGGAGCATGATCTAATTGATTAGTTTTACAAAAATATGAGTTCAAAATTGAAGCAAGGTGGAAGATTTCATTGCCTTGACTGCTTTAAAACATGTATGTTCCCTTTTAAACGTTGCTTCTCAATAGATGTTCTTTTTAATGAATTCCAGTGACGTCTTGCACATTGTTATAGTTTTATCAGACTACGCTGAGATATTTTTGTTTTTCTCCTTGAGAGGCTTACATGGGTGTTCAAGGTATTTGATCTTCTGGCAGGGTGATCTGGGAGGCCATCTGATCTAATGGACTGGGCACTAGACAGGGATGGTAAAGACCCAGGTGCTAATCTCCATTCTGTGACCTTGGGCAAATCATTTCATCTTCCTGCAATTTCTCTCCTACCTTTTATCTTTCTTTAACAGTCTTAATTAAGCCAGAGTGCTACAGATAATACAGATAATAACCAATTCTTCCCTTTCATGAATTAGACATGCTACTCTTAAAATGCCACAGAGGTTGGACTGTGGTGAATGTGTGCAATTACTTTTAGTAAAGACAATGGTTGTTGCACACAACCTCCCTGGATTCGTATGAGCATCTGGATTAATTATATCCTGTCTTCAGTAATCCTCTGGAGAATGAAAATAATGAAGGGTAAATACCTTTTATTAATACAATTATGGAGTGTAATATGAAAAATGCTGAACGCATCATACATTTCCGTAACTACTTAATGGAAGAGGAGGACACAACTAGAACAAATACCCTATCCTCAGACATGCTCCCGGCTGGGTTTCAGCCAATGGGCTTTCTTACAGGGAGGCAGAGCTGCCAAGCTTCCCACACCACCAGCAGCACATCACTAAACCCTGCAGGTTTTGATGTGGAGACACGACCGGGTAGCAATCGGTCGGCCCTGTGACACTGAGAAAGTGCAGCAAGGAGCTCAAGCTGCATGCCAAGAGAGGTCGTCCCTCGCCTGCCATGATGCTTCAGATGGGGGGAGGACTGGGGTCTGCAGGCATCCCAGAGGACTGTGAAGTCTCTAGGAGCAGCCACAGCAGGCTGCCTATTTCGGAGGGATGGTGGCAATTGCCAGGCTGCTGAGCCACGATTCAGTGGCTGAGGATGTGTCTGAGAAAGTCACTCAGCCATGATTAGGAAACTAAAACTTTCAGCAGAAAATAATATCCCGGTTAAGCACTCTTAGTGCCTAAAGTAAACAGTGACATCTTTGTATTGAAAAACGATCAGTGGGAGAAATCTAACCTGTGAAAGCCATCTGGATGCACACAGTGGAAAATGGATCACGACAGTCTGAGTGCAAGAAGATGTGATGAAAGGTGTATTTTGAGTTCAAACAGATAAGGTAGATGAAATGTAAAAAATCCAGAGCCCTCTTAATGCAGCAGCAGCATGTTTAGTTGCAGATCACTGCAGTCGGGCATTCAAGCACTCTGAGCTGCCCAGCAATGTTAATGCAGCCTCCTTGCAAAGCCGCACCACCAGTGGTCAGGGTGGTCTTCCCCTAAAGCCAGCCCTCAGAGAGACAATGTACAATGCATGGTTATTACTTGGGAATAGCTGTAGCAGCACCTTAAGGAGCCACTTATGTAGGACATTATTATCCAGGAAAGAACTGAAAAAAAGAGGCAGTGTCTGTATAAAAGACTCTGGAGCAGAGAGACAGTTCTGCCACCTGTCTTCAGTGCCGCGCTGCTCTGCTCTTTCATTCACTGAATACAATTTGCTGCATATACTTCACTAGGAATATGTACGGTTTACAGTATTTTAAGGAATAGCTAGAATTTCACCCTCAGAGGAATCTTTAGGACATAATAAGTTTTTCAGATTACAAAATGGGCTCTGTCTGCTTCTCATCCTTCTGGTAGAAAGAGAGAACAAATAATGTGTTTTGCAAATTGGACGGGTGTGTCTTTCTTTTCTCCCTCTTAGCTCATGTATTGCTAGAGCTAAAAGCCCTACAAGGTGAGAAATACACACTCAGTAGCTAAAAAGCCATTTGAACAAGAGGGTTGGGCTAGACAAGCTCCAGAGGTGCTGTCGAACCTCAGCTATCCCATGATCCTGTGAAGTGCACAGTTTTGCTGCCAAATATGTCCTACACCTTTGCTATACAAATGTCACTATTCCCATGTCAGCGAAGCACATCAGACCCCTAGTCCAGTCATCTCTGGGGGAAAATATGGTGCCCCTCTACCACAGAACCTGTTGTGCTGTTCTTTGTTTATTTTTCGGCTTCCTATTATCTGAGCAGCAATTAAGGGAAAAGGAATCAGCTTCAAGCCAGAATTGGCTTAAATACTTTACAAGGGAATCAAAGACATTCAAAGTCACGCTGACGTGTCTAGCTTCAGCCATTGCAAGGCATGCCAATATTTTACACCCTGAGTACTGGATGTAGGAACAGGACTGTTGGCTTTTTTTTTTTTCAGAAGCACATGTCCCCCCATCTCTACATTGTTATAAACCCTCCGTGTCCATGCGATTTTTATTTTCTGCTGAATCAAGTAAAATGTAGTCCCCAGCAAAATATTCAGTGTTTGGACGGTTAACTCCTGACAAAGGCAATCACAGCCTTCTGAAGATGGGGCAGGAGGGGTGTCCCTGCACATACTTCACCCCCCACTGCAGCAGATAGGTCTGCCTAGTGCTAGTCCTCAACTGGCTGCTTCCCGGCCCCCGTCTAGGCATCCAGCCCCTACAGTTATCCCTCCTGGTCTCTGTAGCCCTCCAATGCAGAATTTCCAGGTATCTCACTCTCTAAATGCCTACGGCCTACATGACCCTCAGGGTAAGTCATTTCCTTGCTGGGAGTAATGCATGCTCACACGCTATCATTTTCTTCCTTAGCCTATGCTGCTATCCTCGTCAAACACATACACACACACACGCACGCATGCACACATGAAGCTTTTAAAAGCAAAAAGTCAAGAATTAACCCTGCGTTCACATCAAAGACCATAAAAAACCCCAGGTTTAAAAAGCTATCAAAATCAGCATTCAACTGAACTGAATATGTGTCAAGGAACAGCTAAGGTACCCAAATAATACTAATTCTTATCCTGCTGAGAAACCAACCATCTGCTGTCTCTGATTTTGTGGGCAGACCACTGAAAATACATGCCACAAAACACTAGGTCTGTTTTTGTTTACACATATATACACACGCATATATGCGTGTAGTCTACAGTACTAAATGTAGTGCTTTGTCATCATGCCAACCTTTGCATTTTTCATGTAAGTACTATAATTTTATGATCTGTGCCCATGAGATCAGTATATCGGAGAGCAGAGCTGGCAATGCGTCTAATGGCACTGGGTAATTCCTGGGAACAGGCCAGGTGCTTGGCAGCCTGGAGAAGCAGATGAGGAGGAGGAGAAAGCAGTACCTGCCTCCTGAGGGACGGGTGAGGCTTTAAGCCACTGGCTGGCCTCATGAAGAATAAATGCCACGGGTCCATGTTCCCTCGTAATGTTTCTGAATCCTCCAACAACCTCCACCTTTTCAATCAGACCAACCGGAGCACTGCAAACTGCACATATGGCTTCAATGAAGCTGTGTCTGAAAAGTTTTTCAGAGTCGAGGTGGCAGTGGCAGCGAGAAAAGATCCAGGATGACAGACAGAGAAGGTAAAGGAATGTAAAGGATAAGGAGGAGGCAACGGCATATCAGAGGCTCAGGGTCAAACCCTTGTCCTCCACATGAGTGAGGTGACATATCTGCAAGCATCTGCACCTGTGCCTGAGAGCCGTGCCTGAGGCCAAGTACACCTCCCATCTTCATTGCTAACCTCCACAAAGGCCTTGTCCCCTGGTGAGGAAGCCCTGCTGCACTCCTGTTGCAGAGTGTAAGAGGGCTGTGCCCAGAGGGCCGAGTCACTGTGAAAGAGTTGAAAAGCCTAACCAAGGCTTCAGTGTGTTCCATTTGCATTATTTCACTTACATTCCTGCTTTTCCTAACCAAGGCT
>JAVKLA010000058.1:20174146-20186973 GCA_034782735.1 Sagittarius serpentarius
TTAACCAAGGCTAACATTCTTGCTTTTTCTGAGTTTTCCTTCTCTGAGGATAATTCCATCAGAGGACCCCTTGCCTGGCAAAATTAAGGCAAACCTTGAACAAATTTGCTAGGCCCTGATAATAGGAACTCAAGACGCCTGGTACCAGATAAGAACCAAGAACAGAGCGATAAGTACGTCAGTGAAGAAGAAAAGTAGATAGTGAAGTTGCTGATGGACGTTTTTGAGACAAGCATGTAAAAGAAAACAAGTGCACATGCAGATCAGACATCTGCATATATTAATGAGTTCCAGGAAATCTCATGTTTATGTAAACGAATTCTCAGAAATCCTGTGAATATGTGTAACTCTATAGTATATAATCTCTGAAAGTTTGTCAGCTCGTTGGAGCACTTATGGTGGAGCTATCCCCAGTGCTGCCCAGCGCTGCAATAAAGACTGCCTCATAATAACAACTTTCAGTTGTTATTGTGTTCTTCTATCGGAACCCTTACCCAGCCGCACCTAGCCTCCCACTTCGGTGAAGGTGGTTAGAAAGCAAGGGGGTTTGAGGGACGAATTTTTGTTTCAATTGGACCCCCATGTTGTAAAGGTCTTCTACCAGTATGCAGCAGGTCTGACACCAGGTACACCTCACTGCCTGTGCACCCTCACATAGCTGATGTGAAGGCACATAGAAAAACTTTATACCAAAGACACAAGAAGAGGGGACTTCCCGCATGTCCCAGGGAAGGCTGCACTGTGCTGAGGGGGCTCCACCGCTTGTAAGAAATTCCTGTGCAGGCACGCATCTGACGACTGCATGGACAGGCTCTGGACTCTCCGGCAACCATTTCTTACCCAGGTTTGCCTTGCTGAAGAAAGACCAAAACCTCCCTCTCCTCTTTCCTAGCTCATCACCAACTGAGCTGTGGTCACCTCACCTCCAAACCCAATTTCTAGAGCAAATGAAGCCTTCACTAACCTTTCTGCTTCGCTGCATATGCCATTAAAGCCCCTGTGTGCTCACGTTGCTCAGTTGGGCTTCCTTCTGTGACTCCAGGCTCACAAATGTTTTGTCTGCCAAGAAACATGAAAAGGCTTTTCTGACAAGGTGCACCCCACAGGAAGTGCTGGGGCATCAGAGAGGGCCTGGCCTGAGGCTTGCCCTTAGCTTGGTGTTCCCAGGAGGCTGCGATCACCCTTTCAGGTGCAGGGGATCAGTGCTCTTGTAGTGCTCCCTGAGTGGCACATGCCATTTCATGGGCAAATTCACAGTCCACAGTGGATAGATGGACCGCACCTTTTTCAGGCTGCTGTCTGCTGCCCCTAGCTTGTATCTATGCCTCTCTGCAGCGTTGCTGTAGGACTCCCAGACGGCTGCTCCCACAGCTTAACACCAGGGACTGGTCAGCAGCAAAGCACAACGCCCTCACACAACTCATACCGGGCCAAGCATCACCTCACAACAGACCCCCATCTCAGCAGGGAAGCTGGGAGATACTCAGGAACCATGTTGGACACGTGTCACAGCCCTTACTGAGTGTCCTGAGGCCATTTCCCTGCTGACTACCAGTTTCTGCAGGGTTCGAAGGGCTGCCAGTGGGTGTGAGCCCTGCTACAAACAGGAGCAAATGATCTCTACCACTATCCACTTGGCCATCTGGGTTAGCTACTTCAGGTAAACAAGAGTTTACCTGACATGGTAAGAGGTTACACAGGACATGGTTAAGAGGAGTCACAGGCTCTTGCTGGATTTCATTGCACTGCTCAGCCTCTGCTGCAACGACCTTCCACGCAGCCCCTCGGAGGTCCCCTCTGGCACATGACACCCTTGCTTGGCCTCTCGGTGAATGGGAGGCTACTGTGACTGTCAGAAATGCCATTATCATTGAAAATTTTGCTAAGTGGCGCCTTCAGGGAAGTGTAACAGAACAGCAACAAGTGTCTTCCATACTCAGATCCCTTCTGCTTTTCAAAAACTACACATGATGCTCAAACAACAGGGCCTAAAACTTGCCCCACAGCCAGAGTGCCTGCGCTGAACTCTGATATTTTGCAGTCACTGGGAAGTAGTGCGTAACACCACAGTGAGTAAGGGAGCTGATTAAGCTAATACCCCCATCTTCAAAATAACTGTGAACTCTAGGCTGATGCAGTTCCAGCCACACAAAGCCAGTCAAGCGTCAGCTGTCCTCCGCAAAATATGAAACCCACTCACTCTTCCACTACGCCCAGCGCATTGCCATATACCTGCCATGAATTTTCCATACCCAAACTAGTCAAGCAAAGTCCATGCCATCTTCAAAGCCACTTCAAAGCCACCGTTGTGACTTGCATTCAATCTGTTTGTTATCAAGTGTCCCCTGTCACGTGGCAAGCTGCCTGTAGATGTGGCAGTGCATTCAGGATATGTCTGGTGAGAGAGGAATAGCCTCTGTCAGTAGGAACAAAGAAATATGCAATGTCAAGCCATTTGTTTGTCCCCTGGATTTCAGTCCACTCTGCATCATAGTGCTTTTGCTGAGCAGACTCTGGACCACCTGAGGCCAATACTGTCAGCCCCCATGGAGGAAAAGAGCCAGAAAGAGCCACCTAAATATGTGGCCAAATGCAGATGCTGACACCTATCGTCAGTAAATCTTTTCTGTTCAGACCCTGGAGACCTGAAGACACCCAACACAGCAAATGGGGAAGCTGCTGTCTTGCCCAGTGAGATTCATGTCCACTGGAAAAGGAGGCTTCAACAGTCAGCATAAATTGCAGCAGCCCGCACGGCCTGCATCAGCCCACACCAGGGAATAAGACCAAAGCATCTTGGCGTAAATCTTCCCCGAGATACGCGCCATTGCTTTTTGCTTGCCAACAAGGACGATGGCATAGCCGTTTTGTTATCTGTCATTATCTGTTTTCATGTTCTCACAAACAAATGGATAATATTCCCCCAGCAGGTAGCTCTCTCCAAGGCTGGCCCCCGGGAATAGATGAATGCATTCATTGCGAGGACCTTTGCGTTGAAAATGAACCCAGCTGATCTCTGTGGCGCTGAGCTGTAAAGACAGGCTAATGAACACAAAAGGGGTCACTGAAGTTATGCCAAACATACGCTGTGTAATTGATTTCCAGACTTGGTTCACTATCTGTATTACCAAAGAACAAAGGAGGAGAAAGACTTAAAATACGATGCAAGACATAAATATTTCTCAATGGGATATTTTTAAGTAAGGCATCATCTGCTTTTTAAGCCTTGACTATTACTCCATTTTCAGAATTTATAGTACAAATAAAACCACATTTTCTTTCTTTTACAAGTATCCATGCAGGTCTTCAAATAGTTGGATAACAATCTGAGGAGCGAACATCTTAGAGATGGCTCTCCCAGCCAAGGCCTCAAGAGATAAGAGGATAATAACACTACGCATTAGCCCTAAGCATTCCTGAAAGCCACAGTCCCTCCGCAGACGCAGTTACTTCCCAGCATAGGGTTAGTTTCTTGGTAGCTGGCAAAGTTTGCTCCAGCAACTCGTGCAGCATTTCCTGCCGTCCCTTTCCCACTTTCTCAAGAAAACCAGGATAGAACAAAACAGCTTTTGAGGCCAGAGTTGATTGCCATTCCCAGATGCTTGACATTCAACATGCCATCTGTGTTTTGTTTTCTTGTTAAGAGGGTTTTGTAACAGTTTTTATTATCTACTGTAACTAGAAACAACAGCAGGAAATCGTGTAGTGCAAAGCAAGTATAGTGAGTGATTTGGCTTCACAATCACTGGCCATCAATCCTCCACTTGAAACCTCTCTATTGTGAGCCTTTTCCATCCTCACCAGCACATACATATGTGAGAGAGAGGGTGCAAGTGTGGGGCAAAAGCATGCATTTGGCAGAAAGGCAGGAGATGGGTAAAAAGATTCCCCAAAAACTAAAGCATAGCAGGGTTTAGTGCTATTGCAAACAGACATCGTTTGCAGACAGCACACGAACTAGTTAGCTCATTGATCACTTTTCTGAGTGGGACACAAACTTTTCTGCATCCTTGGTCAGCCCAAGAGATTATCTGACTGTCCAATTTACTCGGTCCTATGCTCTCAGCAATTTGATTAACAGCTTCATTGATTAATAGTGATTAGTTTAACCAACTGAGTTAACCTCAGAATTAATGTGTGGTCAGTAATTTAAGAGACTTGTAAAAAAATCATCCTGATTGCTGTCTTGCAGCCCATTTCCCATTAAATCTTCCTTTTCATTTGTAACCTTCTGCTTTCTGTACAAACCTACCATCTCACACAAACTCCAGTTTCAGTGTTTGTACTCCTCTGTATACACTAAGTGGAGGAAAAAGGAGGAAGCAACGTGGATTATGATATCCTAGTATAGCGTTATTGTAGAATTGTATTTGCTGCATACCAGGGAATAGGAAATTTCATTTTCAAGGGCTCCCTGGGGGGCTGAGATAAACTACAAAAGTCACAACTTGTCATAATTAAACACTCATGCCCATTACGCACAAAGGAAATTATGCACATTTATCTAGGTCATTGAAACATTCATATGGCAATACTATACATGAATGTCCATTAATATCCTGTAAGAATTTAGTGAAAGTGTTCTCCCAGAAGCGATGCAAGGCTGTCTCAGATGAAGGTGCTGTAATAGCATGGGGGAGAGAGGGGGGAGGGATGGGAATGGTTAATATATTACCAGCAGGAATGCGCACAAGTGCTTAGATGAGTATACCCACCATTCCCTCTCTGCCAAGTAAAGCATAAATATGTTAATTGGATAAGTTTTTCATATCATTATTCTATATGGTTATCAAGCAACAGTAATGGGAGTGCTTTAAAAACTGATGTACAGCAAGTGTTGTGCTGTTTGGAAGCCGGCTTGCTTCGTCTAATGAAATTTGGTTTACTGGAAGTTGGTAGCTCTGAAAACATCTCCCATCTCTTCTCTCAGATTTGTATTTTGAATATCTGCTTCCTGTGGGAATGTGTGTGTGGGCTGACAAATAAGAAAATATTGTCCTACAGACACTGTTGTAGTCATCCATATTCCCTTTATTCTTGTCATCTCCTCAATGGTAAACTGTAGTAATCTCACCTGCCCTCCGGTACTTTCCGAAAGTAAAAAATATATTTTTTCCCATTGAAAAAGCAGCAAGGATTGTTAGAAACAGCCCTGATGAGTTTGGCACTACCATCTCCTGGGGAATTAATTGCCAGGTGTCACTAATGGCTCTCAGCTTTTCATCAACACTCCAAGTCACTCCTAATCCCCAGGACAGGCTCTGCTCCTTATTGCTTAATTAGAACACAAACAGCTCTATGAAAATAACACTGATGGTCTGACTCAAGCCCACAAAAGAAGATAAAGTGCAGGAGTTAAGGGTTAAAAAAAAAAACCAAAACCCAGAAGGACTAACACACAGCCATCTGTGTAAGTAGGTTTTGTTTTACAGCAAACATTGTTAATAGAAATGGCTGAAATTGTATTTTTTCAGAATCTGATCTGTAGATGTTTTGCAGCTAGAAGACCTGCGTTCAGTTGCTTTTATTCCTAGACTATGTTTTACCCTATTTGGACCACTGCCAAGTATGTGACAACCCTTGTGTGGGAAAGTGGCATGAATTTTAAGAATGAATGAGTAGTCCTCCAAGTGTTTGTGCCAGAAGCACCTCATTCACTAGTGGTGTTTGTTTTTTTCTTATATAAGATGTTTTATTCTTCCAATCTGAAAAAAAAATCTTACCATATGACCCATTAAATTTGTGCAACACAAAGAGTCATCAGAAAGAAGAACCCAAAATTTTGATATTCCATCAAAATATTGGGTAAAACTCTCAGCCAATAAACATGATCACAGGAAATCAGTAGTAAGTCATAAGCCATAAGCCATTTTTTAACCCAAAAGGAAGAGAGTTTGTGATAGCATTTGAAGTGATTCCACTTCCTTTTGCTTTCAAAATGCTTTTCAAGCTCTGACATATACAATAGTTTGGTGTTTGAAGAAGTGTCCCATCCCCAGCTCAAAAGGTAGAAAGGTCTGCCTAAAGAAGGGGGGCTTCTGGAAAGCCAAATCAAATTAGCCATATGAGTTTATTCTCCTAGATTCGAACTTTATTGTTGGAATGATTCGAGGGTCATGTTTGTGAATATCTATAATTTTTTCTGTGTGGACAAAGCAATTCAAATTAAGCCCAGTACTCTGTTTAAAATACAGGGCTTGCAATGTACGTCTGACTGTAGGAGAAATTTCCAGACCTGTACTAGTAAGACCCATGTCTGGATGTAGATTCAAACACATGATTTTGCTTAAGACACTTTGTTCCAGCTGCCAAAGAAAGAATTTTTACTCTCTAGCTATTAGTGAATCTGGATATACACCAGATACAGTCCTACAGTTAAGTAGGAACATGGCCTTTAGACTTTTACAGAAAACCAATGCTAAAACGCAATACAAATGATTGTTTTACAGTGCATTAAAACAAACTTTCTCTCCCAAATTAGCAGACAACTGTAGACTAAGTCACATTTCCTTCAAGGGGATGTCAGTGAAAATAGAGTATTATTTTATAGGTTTTCATTGGTGTTTGTCATTTGGAAAAAAAAAAAAGAGCTGCAGTTATCAGTATTTTGAATGCATTTGGAAGATGTGCCATACCTATTAGCAGTGCTATTATCCCTGTCAGCAGCACTGCTGTGCTTCTACTAAGCTGCCTCAGAAGGCTCGCATATATACAACGCATCCTGTTTCCTCTAAAAAAAAAAAAATCACTTAAGCTGACTTCTGCTAATCCCCCTTGCCACACAGAGTGGGCTCAGTCAGGCCGGGGAGCAGAGCCAATTTATAATGTGGGCTATAGTACCTCTTGCAAGACAGAAATTCAGCTTCACGTTTGGAAGGTGAGAGCCGGAGAAAGTTGGAAGGTTTTCACAGCTATCTTGCTGACAAAATCTGTATGACCTCCATACTGGCAATGACAGTAATAACACAGAGCATCTACTGAGCAACGGTAGTTACTCTGCTTTTTGTGTCTGTGTGTGTAGCAAACTGGAAGTACAAGTTTTATCAATTCATATGTATTAAAGACTGACGACTTTGTACGTGCAGATTCAGAACTTTTGAGAGATGCATTGCTTCATTTCTTTCAGCCAGTTCTCGGTTTAGCCTATTTTTAGCCTGAGATACACATTTCATATATTGTAAAGTACACCACTGGCTTGCACTATAAATTATTTCCCTAGGGTTTCCCGAGGGTGGAGGGGTTGCTTTTAACAAGTTACCTATCCAAATGTGGCTGTGTGCATTTATCAGTCGAGTGTTCGATTAACTGGAAACTCTTAATAGCCACACAGGACCTGAAGCTTTTATCTAGCTTAGCCTGTTTGGCTACGTTTCATATGTTGGCAAATAATTACTCTTTTGCACAAGTGGTACTCTGTGAGGGAAAAAAAAAAATAGTGTCCTCATTTTATGCACTATATTGTCATCATTTGCTAAGCATGATGTGTTAGGTGTTCACCTTGCAGTATGTCTCCATGGCAAAATGCAGCTATGAATGTAGCATGGCTGGGCATATCTATGCCTCATTGAATCTACTTAGCCCGGGTAACAAGAGGAGTGAAAGGATGGTGTATGGGAATCAGAGCAGCTCAGCAACCCAGTTGCCCTCCCAAGACTTGTCAGCAAGGCCTAAAGCCTGTTCTACCCCATCTTGCTGCTCTTGTACATCCTTATAAGCACAACTTCATCTTGATATGGCGACAAACCCCTAGAAAGGGAGAGAAGGCATGACTTGTTTCTCTCCTAAGAGATTAGGAAATGCCACCTCCTTCTTCTTTGCCTTTCTTTTAAATCGATATATCTATGGATGGGATTCCCTGGAGTAAACGTGACAGAAACAGGTCCTCAGGAAGGAAGGCATCAAAAGAGGTAAGCAGTGAGAGCATGGTAGTTTCCTGCACAAAAGCTGCACCACATACTAAGGGCCGTGGACAGAAACGGTGCAGGGGTGGCACCCGGCAGCTGATTTGGGGCATGCCTGCAGGGTGGAGGTCACAGGTGGGCAACATAACTCAGAAATACAACATGTGGGAGAGGGCAGGCCTGCACAGTGCTTCAAAAGTGAGTATAAGGCAACGCCAGCTGAGAACGGTGGGGGCTGAGGCGACAAGCAAAGAGGACAAGCTTTGCCACAGCACGTTTCCCAGGCTGGAAGGTGCAGTGCCCGAGCTGCAAGGCAGTTGGCACTGGGACCGGGATGGCCCTGGGGTGAGCCAGCAGATCTTGAGCATGGATTTGCGAGTTGTCAAGGAAGTGACTCCTGTCCCACTGGGTGTCTGTTTTCCAGCAGCGTTCCCTGAGAGTTAACATGCAGCTACAACACATACGCTTTAATACATCATCGGTTGTTTAAGTTATATCTGCATAAAATGAGTGTTCAAAATACTGAGCGGCTGTGTAACCAAGAGCTGAGCAGACCTAAACACTTCATGAAATACCAACAAAATAGCTGTAAATGTGAAGCTTAAAATGCCCTGCTCAATACAAGTACAATGTTTAATCTTACTTTTTCTTCAGGACACACATCATTAACTGTTAATCAACTCAAGCTTCAGAAATCCCTGAGCAGTCTTCTCAGTTTCCAAAAATGCAGTCAAGAAACAAAGTACTTTTTATCCCACCCTCGGCAACGGTAACGGGTCCCAGAGGTGTCCAGGTGCAGACGACATCACTGTGCTGCACACCGAACCACACTGTGCTGGATATACTTTGCCTGTGTTTTATAGGACTTGCACAAAGCCCTCCGGGTTGACAAACATAACTGCTCTGTGGCACATGGCGTTACACGCACCTTGGCTGTCAATTAGGCAGGGCCTGGGAAGCTGAGCCAAGAAGCCGGTGGAGCTCGCCTGCTCCCATGAAGTCTGGGCAGGCAGATGCGGGCTCTGTGGGGGCAGCACACGATGCAGCTGCTCCGGCTGGATGGGAGGCAGAGGAGGGCTTGCTTTGCAGACCGAGCTGAGCTGTGGCATCAGGCGCAGAGCAGATCCCCGTTGCTGGAAGTTTTTATTTCCCTGTTGGAATCCAACCTGGGAATGGTTGCCCTTTGTGTTCAGGGGCTGAGCTCATGCACACCCACTGCAGCGCCCTTATTTGTAAGGGGGGGGGGGGGGCCTGCTATTTAATTAGCCTGGCGGGATGTGCTGTGTGCTTCCACAGAGTAAGAGAATGCTGCTTTGTTAAAAAGTATGCTTGCAGGTGCTAACAGGAGTAATTGGTGGATTCCCCCCAGCATAATGTTTCTGCTGGGGAATTTCTGCCCTGGATCCTGGACCCTCTCACATCCCTGAATGAGTGCACTGTACATGCCCCTGCAGCCTTGGGTTCTGCAGGCTCTTGCTCCGGAGTCTTTTCCCCATCTCTCTGATTTCTTGGGGATATATATACAGCATGAACACAGTCCAGAAAGCAAGCTGCCTTCATTTGAGTTCATGTTGTGTGCCAGAGACCTTGGCCACTTCCTTCCTCTTCATCTTCCTCCTCCTGCCTTTTCATTCCACAACTGTTACTGCAGAAGGCTGCTGATAAGGGTGCAGGCTTGGGAGTAAAAATACGGCAGAGTCTATTCCACCAGGTGCAAGGAGCCCCAAACTGTCTGTGTGGGCTAGATGGGCACAGGATTAGATATGCAGGAGGGACACATACAGGGACACCCGTGCTGGACTCCTCCAGCTCCAGAATCAAGCTTGGAGGAATTGCTTTCCCACTGCCCCCGTGTTAATAAATCCTGTCTAGTGGGCTCAGGTGCCTGAGCAGTGTATGAGTCTGAGCTGGTAAACCTGTGCTTCACCATAGAGATGGACCAGCTCAGAGCTCCATGACCTCAGACATCTCTGTACCAGGCTGACACTCAGAGTAGGTGTGCCTCCCTGCCCTCTGCCCGTCATTCTGCTCTTGGAGGGGTCTCCCATGCCCAGAGTCCCACCTGGTATATACTCTCCCAATCCATAATGAGAGTGATACTGCACTGCTAAGGGCACCTGCCCTGCCAGCAGCCCCTGGCATCCAGGCCAAGCATGACGCAGCATCTTCTGCCCACACTGCTCCAGGCTGGCTCTGTCTGCAGCAAAATGGCTGAATCCCCACTATGTGACACACTGGCCTGTTCATCATTATTACTGGCATTGCTGGGGAGGTGGGGGACAGTCTGAAGTGCACAAGTCAATGGCAGAGTTGTGTTACAGCCCTCCAGAACAGTTGCTTTGTAGCCTGGCTCCGAAGGGATGTGAGGAGTGGGGATGTGGATGTGGCCTGAGGGAAGGTGTAAGGTGCCAGGCCTGCTGGGATAGCACTGGAGGACTGCGCAGCAGGGTCAGGCCCATTACGGTCTGGTCCACACAGCCTGTACAGCACTATCCAGCGTGTTACCCAAGTTTTGTCCCAGAAAGTTCGGGGCTGGCTCACTCCAAATGCGTGTCAGGCAGCAAACTAGCAGGAACCCCATGATGTGCTGGGCACCTGACTGTGGGTTCACACGAAGAAGCCAGGCTAATGAGCCAGCCATCTCTGCACTGAACGCTTCCCTAGTAATGGCTGCTGTGTTGCTCAGTGCAGAGGGGGGAGCAGGTTTTGAGGTAAATTGGACCCAAAAAATTAATGACCTGGATGATTAGTACCAGGCACTTGAACTGAACCCTCATCTAAAGAAGGAGCTAGTGGAGGGCTCTGGAGGGCTGTGCTAGTTCTGCTGAAGCAAGCTGCCTGGCTTATTTCTGTGTTGGTCCATGCCTCCTAGCTGCAGGCTAGAGGACATTACCATAGCTGGATTTTATTTTTCCATTCTAGAGGGACCTTTTAATGAGGAGGCTTTGCCTCACAGACGTCCCTTCCTCTGAGTCAGTCTGGTGTAAGAGAAATAAGGATATGGCCCAGAGGGACTAATCATACAAATAAGATTTTAGGATCTGACTCAAGTAATAAATGAAAGACTAGCAAGTTCGTATTACGAAACCCCAGCTGCATGAACTCTCAACTTCAGCCTAGTGCCTCTGCCAGCTTCCAGCTGGCTATCAGAAATCATTTCCATTTCAGTGAGACCAATGTTAAAATGTCGCCTTAATCCTTTTCCAAACCGTGCTCACACATTCTTGTTGTATTTATTTTTACTACAATCCGAGCAGAAAAAGTGGCCTGACGTCACTCTAGGAAAAGCACAGCATTCGTTTGAACACTTCAGCCTGACAACCGCCCTCTTTCCCACCCTGTAAGGCTCGGGGCTCTGCCCGGCCCTGCCACAGCCCCGTCCTCGCAGTCCCAGCCCGCTCAGTCATGCTGCACAGGGGCAGGGAGCCCAAAAGCAAGAACAAAAAATAAAAAGAGAACGTAAAAAAACCTCCAGCCTATTTCACAGGTTTTTACCACCCATTTTGCCGAAGTTTGCAAGATAGGGGTATGGCTGGGCCTTCTCACCTTTTCAGTGTGTTGCAGCTCATTCATCAGGGGAAGATGGCGGTTGGCCAGGGGGTGGGTTTTCCTGAGGTGTGTTGGCTCACGTTCACCAGCTGGCCCCTGCTTTCCGGAGAGGGGAAACAAAATTCTCCACCACCCCTGTCCTGTGAGTCCTGACCTGCGACTTCCAGCTTTCCGGCTGAGTGTGGCTTGAAGCAAGGGTGCACAGGCACCCTGCTGTGGCTCCGTATCCCAGGCAAGTGCCGCTGGAAACAGCTTTTTGTAGAAATTTCTGGGTGACAGCAGCTGCAGGACAGCTGCTCCAGAGGCGGCTATATTTCAGTGTGCTGGGGAACCATATCTGGGTAGGGGTGTGGGGAGAGAAGCCTTGGGGAAACCCTTCGGGGTGGGCAGCAGGGCAGCTCCTACGGCCACCAAGGGCAGCTGCCACTGCAGTGGGGCCCACAGGCCGGCGTGGGCACAAGGCCTGCATGTGTGGGGCAGGGGATGCTGGCACCACTGTTACTCCTGTCGTTATTAGTAATAATTTCACATGGCCCTCAGTAATCTGGGGGAGGCGCTGCCATTAGTGGGGCATGGGGAGATGTCAGTGGCTGGGGAGCATGGGGAGGCCCGCCCCGCAGGCCCCCTTGCATGGCAACTGGCGAGACAGGGGGCCGGCTGCCATAGGGACCTCCTGCTGGCTTTATTTTAAACAAAAAAACAAGCCTTCATTTCTGAGGGGGAGTGTCAGTGCTGCAGGGGGAGGCTGGGGGGCTGCCACGGCTCCTGCTAGGGGGGACGGCTGCTGGGCTGGGTGGGTGCGAGTTGGACCCGCTCGCCCTCCACAGTGAGGGCCAGGCTGTTTTGGAGGGACAGGGTTCCAGACCAAGGCCAGCTTGGTGAGCACAGGAGCAGGAGGGACACCACCGCCCGCACAGGAGCAGGAGGGACACCACCGCCCTGCAGCTGCTGCAGAGGCCCATTGACCCAGCCTGTCAGCGGACCAGGGCTGTCCAGAGAGGAGTACGGCTCTGCATGGGGTGCCTGCCTCTCATCAGCGCACTCTGGGCATGCAGGTCTCTGCAAGCCTGGCTCATTTCAGTTGCTGGGAACTCAGGCACCCGAAATCATTGGTCACTTTTGAGAAGTTTAGCCATCATGCATGGTCACAAATCAGCGTCAGCATATCCTCAAGTGCCAGTCCTTTCCGTCCCTAAAATCTAAGTCACAAACAGTAGGGTTTTTCAGCTTGTTTTAATTGGTCCACATTTTCCTTCTTTTTCTTTCTTTTGTTCTTTTTCATTTCTTTTCCTTCCTTCCATCCTTCCTTTCTTTCTTTCTTTCTTTCTTTCTTTCTTTCTTTCTTTCTTTCTTTCTTTCTTTCTTTCTTTCTTTCTT
>JAVKLA010000058.1:20192644-20213776 GCA_034782735.1 Sagittarius serpentarius
CAAAACACTGATCTGTTAGCAGCACTTTTCCAGCTAAGCACAGCGCGAGCAAGGCTGCTATGGGGAGAATTAACTCCATCTCAGCCAGACCCAATACAGAAGCCTTTGTGCTGTCGTAGAGCTTAATGGTCATACAAGCTTGCAGCTCAAAGTGCAATGGATTGGATTAGATGAAGTTTGAAATTGCTCCTATCCATGTTTTTCAGGTATTCTTTATAATAAATGCCTTATTATCTATATATCTCTCTATGTAAAACAATATGAAACTCTGATTAGTTTACTGTACATACAGCCCCAGAATGTTTTGTTGTATACATAGCCAAATCTGCAAACATGCTGCTGCCTAGAACGGTCTTGAAGTGATTTATCAAGAGATTAACCTTATTTTTTTATATATGTATACATAAAACCTTATTAATTACTCCAATCACAAAATAATTCTGCAAGCTGGAATCATTAAAATAGCACTTGTGACATATTTTAGAGTAAATTCCTCTTCATGGAAAAATATCCATTAAAGTAATAAATATTCTCTGCATTAAACTGAGGTGCACAGTATACAGAAATATAGGTTAAAATCTTGTACAGCAATGTTGGCTTTGGGACTCAGTTGAGCACAGTGTTTAATTGTACGCAGGTACTTAGATCCTAATGCAGCAGAGCACTAATGCACATATTTAATTGCCACAATGAATAAAGACCTAAATAGGAATGGGATTACACATTTGTAGTGTTCTTAGTAGTTCTTCATGTTAAGCAGATGTTTAATGCTTAATGTTTTACTGAGCTGGATCTAGGCTAAATTTATTAACAGAAAGATTTTAAATTTCTTCAGGAAATTTCAAGCACCTTCCTGAGAAAGGTCAGAGGTTTTTTAGCTTTTGAAAACACTGTAAATGCTGGAGATCCTCTGGGCTATGGCTGGAGAGCAAACTGTTCCACTTATTTTTGATTATGCTTTTGACGCAGGCCTGCATTGTAGCAAGCGGAACCACTGCCATCTGATCACCTCCTCAGTGACTTACCAGAACGAATTAAGTGTCCAGGGAGTGCGCACCAATATCACAGCCTCCCGACTTCTTCCAGAACCATCTTCCATGAATGACCTCAGTCAGTGAATAGGCATTGGAGGGCAGACTACCCACTTAGAAGATTAGATTTCAGCAGCCTGAGAAATACACTTTTCTAAGGCAGGGCAAAATAATTAGCATTGCTATTGTGTCGTACCTGTTCAGGAGGAAAAAAGTAAGCAATGCCGGTGCAGAAATCAATAGAGCACACACATCATGGTTACCGTATGCAGTTCTGGTCAGTCTTTTCCAAAAGGGATATAGAGGAATTAGAGAAGGTAGAGAGAAGGATGAAGTGGGTGATCAGAAGCACGAGACCTCTTACACATGAAGAAGTACTTAAGAGATGAAGACTCTTCTGTTCCCCTACAGCGGTAACAGAGACGATGGAGCCAATTTATGCCTGAGGGCTATATAACCACAGATGGCATGGGGAAGGTGGGCAGGGAGCAAATTTTGTCCTCTTACCACAAGACTTAGGAGGCAGCCCATGAAATAAACAGGCAGCAGATCTGAAAATCATCACAGGGAAGAAGCTGGTTTCATACTGTGCATAATGACAGCTGTGCAACTCATTGCCATAAATGGCTCAAAGCAACTAAACAAGGGCTTAGAAAAGTTCCCGGGGAAGAGTCTATCAGTAGTCTATTAAACTGAATCGCAAACACAACCTCTGGCTTGGGAAGTCTTGCAATAGCTGGCTGGTGGAGACTGAAAAGGTGTGCCACGACAAGGGTGACACTGCACTAGCTTTTTTTTGCATACTCTTCCTAGGTGTCTGCTTCTGGCCACTGTGGAAGATTAGGTCTTTACCTAGATAAACCTTTGATCTGTGTTGTGGTTTAACCCCAGCCAGCAACTCAGCACCACGCAGCCGCTCACTCACTCCCCCCCCAACCCAGGGGGATGGGGGAGAGAATTGGAAAATAAAGTAAAGCCCGTGGGCTGAGATAAGAACAGTTTAATAGAACAGAAAGGAAGAAACAAGCGATGACACTAATAACAACAAGAAAGCGACAATAATAATAAAAGGATTGGAATACACAAGACAAGTGATGCATAATGCAATTGCTCACCACTCGCTGACCGACACCTGAGCCACGCTCCTCCCCACACACACACTGAGCTGGGCATAACACCCCATGGTATGGAATAGCCCTTTGGCCAGTTTGGGGCAGCTGTCCCGGCTGTGTCCCCTCCCAACTCTCCTGTGCCCCTCCAGCCTTCTTGCTGGCTGGGCAGGAGAAGCTGAAAAGTCCTTGACTGAGTCTAAACGTGACTGAGCAACAACTGGAGCCATCTGGGTGTTATCCACATTCTTCTCATCCTGAACCCAAAACACAGCGCTGTGCCAGCTGCTGGGAAGACAATTAACTCTGTCCCAGCTGAAACCAGGGCAGTCTGATACAGTATTTCAGGGAGGGGGTGGGAGTTATGTTCTTATGCACCTTTTCGGTGAAAAGGGATCCCACCTCCGCTCCCCTATTGCCGGACCCTGGGTATGCTGCCCCAAGAAATGGCAAGAGGTGGGGTTAATCCCCACGATCTCCTCTTCTTTAGTAAAGCTACTCCTAAACAAAGCACTGGTTGCTCAGGAAACAATGTCTCCCCACAGGAAAAAAACCACAATTGTGTGCTCTGTAGCTTCATTGTCTTGTCTTAAGATGGAGGAAAAAACGGCAAGGTGTGCCAACTCATTGCCAGTTTGATGGAAAAACTGAGTTCACACAGACCAAGCACAACTAAATTAGCATGTTGTAGCCACTAACTATGGTGACTTGGAGATGGAAGCTGGTATCACTGACAGAGGGTCCAAGTGTCAGCCCATAGGGGACACAACAGGTCTTCTGCATACCTTTCCACACACAGTCACATCTCAGAAGGACATTATCTTTGTAGATGCTTTCTACTATACTCATTTTTCTCAGAAAATCTACCATCTGTCAGTGTTTTTTTTCCTAGCCTCCAAAACACGGGATTTTTGTGTGTATTGAGGAGCATTTTATTAAAGTTGCAGCAGCAATAGCAACCCAACTATTTGGGCTGGTGCAGCCAAGAAACAAAAATTTGAAATAGGAAAGCGTATTGTGAAATCAGAAGCTAAACTCTTGCCCAGGTAAAACGTGCTAATTTTGGAGGGGAGAGATGTGGCTTCAAGTTTTAAGTCAAGGGAGATCTGGGGAAGGGGAGTGTGATGGTGGGAATGACTTGCTGGTGCATTGATTTATCTGCAAAGTGCACTAACATCCAGTCTGAAAGTCCCCATTACAGCTTGGTTTCCTGCTCCTGCAACTGCTTCATTATTCCCTTCCCTCATTGAAGAGACGGGTATTTTGTGCTCTGCTGAACTGCTAAAGGACAGGACACGAGTCATCACAACTGAGCAGGTTTTGTCTCTTCTTCCCATTGCTCAGGTTTGCTCCAAAGGAGTGTTACGCCAAGACCTGTTGACATTAAATCTGAACACGTCTTGCTGACTGTTGCAGAGTGCATGGGTGGCTGAAGCAGGCTTGTAACTGCAGATTTCAAGAACAAGCTTAAGGGAAACCCTACTTTGATCAAGAAAGGTGACTGCATACTCTGCATCCAATTGAAGCACATCACAGACGATTTACTCAGGCAGCACCAAGGGGCCACATTTTCCAGTGCACAGCACCTAGGGTCAGGATGAGACTTTACTCAAGGAGCTCAGCTCCCACCAAGGCACCCAAACAAGTACTGCTCATGCTTTCAGCAGCACAGGCTTTCACGGCAACTGAGCACGAGAGGAGCCAGCTCCCCTGGTGTTTTGCCCCCTGAAAGCCCAAGCCAGGGCCAGAGAAAATTCTCCCATTTGTTCAACAGCCTGGGATGAGGTCTGATGGATATGCCTAGAAGGGACCAGATGTCTTGAATCTCTAGCCACGTCTGTGCAAGCTGTGCCAGTCAGAAACTTCTGTCCTTGTCTAAACCGTGTCTGCTGGCAGTGCAGAGTGAAAGAGGTGTCTCCAACGCATCTGTTACTGTCATGCTTCCTACCCCCACTGCCGATATCACCATCTTTTCCCTGAGACCAACGCAACGGTAGTCCTCCCTGTGCTGCCATGACAAAAAGCCATTTAAATCCTCTGAAGAAAGAATGAATAGCTCAGGAGCTTACTGAAAAGCTAGCAGTTGTTCTTTGGCAATTACTTTAACAGGGCTTGGTAACAGAAAAAGAAGGATGATGAAACATATTCTGATTAATTGCTCTGTCCCTATCTGTGAGGGCAACAACAAAACTTTTCCATGCTGTGGAGCTTGTGCTCCTCGGGCTGTGACATTCCCAGACGATGCCACTTGTGATAGGGAAGAAGGGCCCTAACTTTCCTGGTGGCCTGGAGGGAAAGCCGTGTTTCAGGAAGTGTTATGGCAGGCATCCCGGCTTGAGGAATGCATGGTAAGGCTCTCAAGCTCACAACACTGTATTTAACAGCCTGCATTTTTTCCCAGCTTCGCCTTTCATTTTAACAGGAGAGATTTTCTGTCCAAATTACATTGCTGAAGAGAGGCATAACAGATGAGAGAATGCTGTAGTGGTCTTGTCCTCCTGGGCTAAAATAAAGCACAAAAGGCTAAGAAACCAACAAATGGGAAAAAGGAACCTCCCTTTTCCGTTTCAAATAAGCGAACACCAGCGGTGCCATGAAATAACAGCAATTTGAGGGTCAGCAGGAGAGAAAGAGGAAACCCTTCCTACCCAGAGATCCGAGGGTGATACGGAAATAGGTCAGAGCTTATTGGTATCCCTCCATGGACACACCGCATGTACCTTATTGAGCAGAAAGGCACTGCAGGGCTGCGGGGGCTGGCATGATGATGGGGCTCTGGGAGCGCTTGCCATGAGCTATCAAGTGGGAATGGGGAGGGAGCACCCAGCAGCTCCTGGCTCTAAACATGTTTTCCGGGGATGCAGAATCTGTCTGCTTGACTCAGGCACAAGCAGCACAGCTCCCAGGAGGAGCAAACTGAGAGCAAAACTTGCTGGAGGCAGGATTTTGAAGCAGCCAGGATGGGATTTTATCAGTGCTTTCTGTTCAACTAGGTGAACCCACCGCCACCACAGCCCTGGATGGCAACATTTGTACATATGGCATGAGAAGGGGAAGGTCACTGAAATGGCTGCTGTGCTGTGTAGCAATGTTGGTACCAGAGGTGCCAGGACTGCACTGGGACTTCATCTTTACCTCTGTGGCTGTGGTCGCATCCCTCCTCTGCTGACTTGCCACGTGGCCATGGGCAAGGCCCATGGCTTTGCTGGGCCCCCAAGAGCTTCCCAGCTGAGCTGAGCCTGCCCCTGCCAACAGCAGATTTTGTGACTTAGTGGGCTACCACAATGAAGGTCTTCAGGCAGAAAGCCCTGTCTGCTGCCATTGGGCTTTGGGTCCCTAAAGCAAGGGATTTAAATCCCAGAAGAGAAGGTAGCTGCCTTCTGCAGGACGGCTTTTATGGCTGATGATAGCAGTCACTGGACCTGTAAGGCACTGGCTTAGCATGAAGTGCAGAGACCCACTCCAGTCCAACACAGGCTTGTACAGTAGCAGTATTTCTCACCTCAGAAGGTCAGGGAGGCCTTAAAGTTGACAAATGTTTTTTCTCTTCAGAGCACACATTCACTTAACAGCAGCCTTCCTCCCCCCGCCACTATCCCCCCCACCGCCTCACTACACACCTTCCTGTTTGTTCTTCCTGTAAATCCCGCTCCCCTGTATGGCATTTTGTCTGTCTGATCTAGATAGACTAGCAGCGCTTTCAGGCAGGACCAGCATACACCCTATACCTTGTAGTACCTAATTTGCTCACTCTCCATGTGTAACGCTATGACAAACACAGGGGCATCCCAGCTGTACTTTGAACTCTTCGTTCCCCTGTAGAGCTACAAGTGACAGCAGAATTCATGCAGCCACAAGAGATGTCGGAGGGGACTTTCCCCATGTGACCACACCACCATGGGGAGCTTTTGCTTGTTTGGGTTTCATAAGGTCCAAGAAAAGCATAAAAAACAAAGCCATGTGTAAGTATGCCCAGATAAAACCCACCTTTTTTGTGCCCAAAGGCTGTTGAAGTGGGAGGCAGGCAGCGGTTCCTCCAAACTTCTTTCCTCTGGTGTTTATAGACACCTTGATGCTAAGAGCTCTTCAGTGGCTGATGCAAGACCTGATCCGACTCCAGATGGTTTCTCTTCACCATCTGTATCATTCCCTCCCAGATCATGGCCAGAAGGGCAGGACTTCCCTTTGCCAGCAAATGGGCTCCTGGGCAAAGCAGACTCGCAGCTGGAAGGATAATTTTAACCAGCTGTTCCTCTGCCCTTCAGACTGGGCACAGTGGCATCCCAGTCAGTCCCTTACCGGTGCATCCTTTCCTGGCTCAGCTGGGTGCATCCAGGTTCTTGTCCCTACATTGCTTCAAACCCACTTCCCTCAAGGATGGTAAATGCTCCTCTTCTCTTGTGACAATGTTAAAGGTGGGTGCTCCACACCCAAGATGTCTTTAAGAACTGCCAAATGGTCTGCTAAAGTCTGACCAGCCCTGCTCACTAGTGTCTTGCCCTGATAACACGAGAAGCTTTCATTTTGGCTGGTGTTACCTGGTACCTGTGGCCCCATCATTCATCCTGTTGCTTGGTAGTGACCAGGGTGGTTGCTCTCGTACCATCAGAAAGTGCTACCCAGGCTCTAAAAGGGGTAGGTAATTCCCCACTTGAGGAGGGGACATTTCAATCACCGCCATTTTCTCCATCCACTAAAATCACTAGCTGGATTTCACAAAGAGCACGTGCCTGTGTCACCCAGCAGTGCTGTTCAAAGGAGCCAGGTGGGAGGATGCCTGAGCTGAGAGTAAGGGGGCTGCAGCAATGTGCGTGGTGGGCAGGCCTGGCAAGGATGCCCAGGTAGAGGCTACTCCGCTCCGCTGTGCCCCATCCAGGCTTCAGGCATCTCTCCTTTTTATGAGCTCCACATTCCAGTCTAGCTGGGCTGTTGTTGACCGCACACTTTGCTTTGTTTTATTTTTTCCCTCTTGCCAGCACACACAGCTCAGGCAAAACACTTGAACGTTTTGTCTTTAAGGATTTACTTCCTCAGAAGCAGCCAGCCTGGCACCCCGTCAGATTCCCAAAATAATCCAGTTACGACTTAAGTAAACTGCCTGCAGGTGTTGCCCAGCTGCTTCCTCGTGAGGAAGCCTTGAACTCTGCATCGGCCCCTTAGAGCCAGGGAGGGATGGTGCAAGACTTGCTTTTTTCCTGCCCTTACAGCCTGATGCTCTGCTCCGGGGCTGGGGCAGGGCTGCCTAACCCTCCTCGGCCCCTGACTCCTCCTCCCCCTCCTCCTCCTCCTCCTCCAACTGCCTGCTGCCGCTGCCTTTTTTCCACTTGCACGCTGAGATCATCTCTAGCATTACTGTCTCTAAGATATTTTGCCATCTCCCCCCACCGCAGACAATGGAAGAGGAAAATGAAGCAATTCACAGCGATTCCCTCCAGAAACCGCCCTGAGCAGAGGAAGGGGGCACAGGCACAGGGGCCTGCGACAAAAACCTGGGAAGTCCTGTTCCCATCCAAACCAAGGGGCCTGAAAAGAATGGGGGTTTCATTCCCTGAGCAAAAGCCGGATGACCAGACTTGATGTAGCTTACAGGGGACAAGAGTTTAGCCCCGGGTCTGTAACATACTCAGGGATACAGCTGTATGGTGCTGTGGACCTACACTTTCTTCAGCCTCCCTGGTCTTCGGCAGGGTGGTGTGCTGGCACCGGCTCGGGCTCCCTGCGGCTGTGCCAGCCTGACCTCTTCCTGGGCTTCAGCTCACCTAACCCTGCCAGCACTGGCAGTGCAAATTAAATCCAGGCTAAAGGAGAGCTGTAAACTGCTGCAAGCCTGTATTCACCTACAGCTGAGCTGTAAACCTGCTCCTGCTGATGTTCATGGTAGGGAGACGGGCCAAGGGAATAGTTTTGAGAGGTCAATCTCCAAATCCAGTGTTTAAGAAGAACTTTTCTACATGAAATTTTACACAAGGCTGTTCATGTGTGCCTGCATGTTATTGAAATAATGCTAACCAGTGGTATTTCTACATGCAAATAATTGAAATACATGTTTTCTGTGCCTGTGCACACACACATGCAGTCACACACACGCTGGGGGAGGGGCATTAGATTAAGCTGCCTGCAATAAACGTAAGCAGCAGGTTCAATAATGACCCCAAATACGGACCCAGAAGTTCCTTCTTCTGCTACTAATTAATCTAATGGATTTCATATCTGTAACCAGGCAGTGGTTTGTATTGTAAGTTTCTTTTTGTTTGCTGCTTTAGAAAAAGTAAGAACTACTAGAACATAACACATACTGTATTTGCAGATGTAATTGCCATGAACATCCCCCCTGCCAAGCAATTGCCAATAGTGGATTACTAATAGTTTGGAGCACTTGAACGTTAATTTATGATGGCAAACTCTGGGGCAGAAATACTCGGTCACTATGCACACAAATACAATTATATATACGCATATTAATCTATTTTAACAGCAACATGGTATTTTACATCTTCAATCACATGCACAGTGCTGTCAGAAGGGAAAGCATGATTTGCTTTTATTCAGGTGGGGGAAAAAAGATTTGGAGGGAAAACAACAGACTAGTGTCTGAGGTGGGAGTAGATCCGTCATCTCACCGTATGCATCTAGCTGCTGTGTGGTCCTCTCCTCTTTGGAGGAGCATCCTTACCTTCCTCAGTAATGCTTCACCTACTTAATCTCTGTTTGTTCATCCACACTCTCCCCCTTGCACATTGCTGTCCCTATTACGCCTGTTTCCTTCTCCCTTTGGTCCCACCCAAGTTTCAAGCACTCTGCCACCCTTCCCTCTTGAGGGAGAAATTTGTGCAAATCCCTCCACTCTTTTTGATGAGACTGCCCGGCACAGTGGGGAAGCTAATAACACAGCCACCTGTGCCACAGTTCTTTCGGCCACCAAAAAAAAAAAAAAAAAAAAAACGAAAAAAAGAATTGGATGCTCTGCAGCTCTCAAACTGGCACCTTTCAGGAGTGCTAAATGATCTTATTAAGTAAATAAAATGCAGGCTATTTATTACAGAAGTCAGAATGGCACTTTTGCAACTCTTCCTGTCTCTTGAGGAAAAAGATATAATTAGGTAGATTTTTTTTTTTAAATTAAAAAACCACTTAATTTGGAACCACTCCATTCTGCTGAGTAAGCGTTTGTCTAGGCGATCTTTAAAATACAATTTCTGTACCAGATAGAAGAAAATCTCAAAAGGAGCCTCTCTGGTTTATTGGATGACTGTGTATTGGGACCAGTTTAAAAACATTTTAGTGTAGCTGATGGACCATGACCTTTTAGTATCAGTTAAATCCAGATTTATTTTTTTAAGAGGTATGCTATTGAAAGGCACTGGCAGCCAAATTAGAGAAGTCTGCCATAGTATTTTCACAGGATCATTCCAAGGTATTCTGTTGCTCATGCCAAGCAATAAAACCTTTCTTGTTGTACACACTTCTGGACACCCCTGTGCTCTCAGCACAGGCAAATTATCTTCAAAAGGTACTATTTCTGAGAGAAAACTATGTTTTAAACAAGGAAGTTTCACTTTTCTGTATCAAGATAATGAAACAAAAAAAGAGGACGGATTTACATGTGTTGTACATATAAAACGAGAGAACAGGCGTGTACTCAAATACTGTTTTAATTATTTTTCACTTGTAGTCCTCCATATGTTTGCACTGCAGTCAGTGAACAATAGAAGAGCTCTCCTGTGGTTAATTTTACACCTGTAAAGTCCCCTGGATACACACTAAGATTGCGTAGCCAAGTGGATAAAGTATCTGGCTTATCTTGCCAATGAATTCGTATGCTCCAGGGGTTTAGAGAAGATGCGGAGAATATGAGGAATTCTATTACTTTGGGTCTTTAGCAGATTTTCATTACTTTTACCCTTTCTATCTCCAACACCTGAGGAAAGAAACCCCCACAGCTTCAGGCCTTCCACGCCAACGCTGGAAAAAAATCCCTGCAGTGCCTCTGCGCCGTGCAGGCAACAGGGGAGGAATCCGGGGCTCCCCCCGTGGGTTCCCCCACGCTCCCCACTCTGTGTGCAGGAGCAAGCGGGGGGGCGTGAGCAGTGCCCCGGCAGAGCCTGCCCCCAGCACAGCCCGGCCGAGGCAGCCGCCGCCCCGGCTACACCGCGGCGGGGAAGGCCGCGCCGGGGGGCACTCCGGATTTTCCTTCAGCCCCGCCTGTCCCTGTCATACTGCGCCTGATGGCCTGGCAGTTAGCGTCGCCACAGGAGCAATCGAGACACTCCAGCGCTTCTCCCCTGCCAGCACACTGGCTGGGGCCTCTGGTTTTCCAGGCCAAGCCTTGCGACAGGCTTCGGAGGGACCCCTGTGCTTCAGCTGCCTCTCCCCAGCCAGGACGGCAGGGCTGCCCGGTGCCCGCTTCTTACCCGCCCCGGTTGGGAGTGCTGCCTGGCGAGAACCGGCTCTTCTGAGCACCCCTCACCTTCTACAGCGGGCTCAGACCTCCGCTGTAGTCATTACACATTACCGTACCAGAAATTAGTAGAAATAATTAGTGCTTCACAAGCATGCAGATTTAATGTGCCTGGGAGTCTGACACTAATATATCAATAGTATAGTTTACAGTACATCATTGGTATTCTCTGGGAGCCGTGACCTATATTCTGATATAAAGGATCTTCAAGGTTCCTTCGCAAATAAAAGTAAATGTTAATTAAAGCACTTTTCTTTGACAGGCTTTCTTTAAAATGACCTACAATTCCAATATTTGTTTTATGGAGCTCACAGATAGGAGGATTCACAGTCTCACAGGAAATGTCAAGTGAATGTAGGAAGGAAAAAGAAAAAAACCTGTATGGAGATTAATTCCCTTCTACAGCACGTCAGGATACAGGCTGGTGATAGGCTACAAGAAGGCTGAAGTGGGGAGGGTACCTCTTACAGATGGTTGAAACACTATGTAACTGCAGAAAAGGTTTGGATCAATTTTTCTTTTTAGTGAAAGGAATGGCTAGGACATACAAAAATGAAATCTAGTCTAACATTTGCTTTCAAGATAGAGGCTTGGAGGTATTTCATTTTCCCTTTCATAAAATTTTCTGTCTTTAAAGAAAATTCTCTTATGTAGCTTATTTGAGGTTATATCTTTCTACACAGTCCTTTACAGTATATTTTTGCATTCACAATGCACTTCAGAAGATGAGATCACATACAAAATGCAATGCCTTTTGCAGACATGAAAAACGTTCCTCTTTTTGCACAAAACAATCCTTTTTTTGTGCAGTTCTTCCAGTTAGAAGGCCTACTAGAGCTCAGCTAAAATATATGATCTCAGTGTAATATCCTAAGACATTCTGATCACCAACAAATATTCTTGGTTTTATTGAAAACAAAACAAAAACCAAACCCACAGAGTCCCCAGGGAGTCAGACTCTGCTATTGTTCTTCCATTTCTGATGCAAGTCAGGAGATACCAGACAATACAGATCACGGAGTCACCACTCGCTCAGCTGTATTTGCTTGTACAACAGCCCTCCCAGCTGACCTTTCTAAGTTAGCAGAAAGCATATAAAGACAAAAAAAGTGCTCAGTGTTCAAAAACCTGAGTGCTTTTATGTAGCCAGGTATACTGTGGAGCTGGGAAAGAAGGAGATCAGAGGGACATCCCAGTGGGGAACCTCTTGCATTGGAGCTGATTTGGATGGGTTTGTTCTGCAAGAAGGTGGGGACAGAGAAGGGTGGCTCACAGCTACAGGGTATAGGCAGAAAAGGGGGAGGCAGACCGAGGAGGTACTAGATAAATAAAGGAAGTACCTAGTTCTAGCACACGGGATACTTAATCCTAAAATAAGGATAAGCAGGGCTTCACTAGTAAACAGGCACATAGGACTCAGAAATTGATTCAGGACAAGGTGTACAGCAGCAGTCTGCTTCTTTCAGCACTTTTTCTTTAAATATCCTGGAACTCGCCAAGCAGAAGATAGATTACACTTTATAATATAAGCCTCCTGAGGGGATGCTGCTAAAAGGCTGTCAGCAGAAAGGAAAAAAAAGGTGTTCAAAGTGTGCATGTAGGGTTAGGGACTCCACATTTCAACTCATCTGCAGCTGGAGATGAGAGGCATTTATATTTGTTCCCCTGGCTGAAGACCTAACATTCATTACAAAAGCTATTTCAAAGTAGTTCTAGCTGAATATTTTTTATTCACACATAACCCATACAAAATTAAAAATTTTATATAGCTGCACTTCAAACAATCTTGCCTACCTCCAGTAAGATCTGCAAAGAGATTACTTTCAGTTTCATTTGGGTTTGAGTCAGGCCTTCAAATAAAGGCCAGAATTTACTTAATTACTGTAGTGCTGATGGGCTCTCTGCTCAGAAATCCTTTTGCACAAAGCATTGTGTATAGAAACCAAAATAAAGTGATCCCTGGCCCAGAAAGGTTACTTGCCATGATTTCAGCATCCCTCTACTTTGTGAATGAGTGGCTTTTGTTAATGATCACTGTCATTTTCCTGACATTTAACTGAATGGACTTTCGTTGGAGAAATTAAGACAGACACGGGAAATACCTCCATAATCCAAAGTACTGAAGATTATGTTTCTGCATTTTACAAAGCAGTTAGGATTCACTGGTTGCTAGTGTGACCATATTCTTAGATCCCTGTGACGGAGGGGAAGAGGGGGCTTTGGCTCACATTCCCTCAGCAGAGATTTGTGGTAGCCTAAGGCATTGTCACTCCCCTTGGCCTTTCTTTCTGCCTTCACAGAAGTCAGCAGAAGAGCATTTGGGCAGGCATCTCAGCCATTGCTGTTCAGAGTCCAGGGTACTCGTGCAAGCTCACGTCCCTGTGCAGTGCAAGCTCCCATGCCAAACAATGAACTGGAGTGGGTAACTCACACAGTCGCAATGAGGTCAGTAACCTCCAGGAGGAGGATGGAAGAGCCATCTTGCAAAGCTTGTCTAACTGCCCACAACACCCATTTCCTACATTTGCTCCTTGTGATCATTTGATGAGTTATTACACTTATTTTTGTTTCTTTTTTTTTTATTTGAATGGAGCTCTTATTTGCTAACCTTCAACCATGTTTCCATATGTTAATCTTTCCGACCTTGAGGAGTCATAAATAGTGTGGAAGTTACACACTTAGATGGTGTTTGCAGAATTGGGCCATAGGCTCAAGTATCAATGTAATAAACTCAAAGCCAAGCAAAAGCTTGACAAGAATTGCTTCCAGACTAAGCAAGACTAGGTTTTGCCCACAGTTTCTGAGAAAAGGCTTTCTTAGGACAAGTGCATATTTAAAATGAAATTGAGAAAAGCCACAAAAATACAAGAGGTTTCAATGCTTGGGTGTGGGGTTTTTTTCCCTTTATAAAGAATATGCCATCTTTGTTGTCTTGTCATAGGAAAGGTATATTTTACTGTCGCTACAGTTACAAGAGGGAAAAAGAAATTACATTCAAAAATAAGATCTCCATGTGAAAACATCTCACTGACTACATGGAGGAAAGTAAAGATTTTACAGATATTTGCTTTTGTTTATCTCTGCTTCCAGTGAACAGTGAAAGTGAGCTCTATAGAACTACGTCCTTAAAAAAAGGGTGGGGCAAAATGTGCTCAGCTAGCATCTCCATGAGATCACATAGAAGAAAAATAATCCTCACTTATAATCCAAATACACGGAAGGATGGAAAGAATGTTTTATGGAAAACTATCTTACTGGAGTTTAAGAGGAGGTCTGCAAAGCATGGAAAACAAATATGTTTTAATAGGTTGTTACTTTAAATGACTGAATTTATTTCCAAGAAAGTCATGACCATGAAGTAGAAAACTAACTCTTCCTTCAGAGCAGTGGCAAAAGGGGAACAGAAAATCGCAACACTGAAATGTTATCTTAGAGGACGTTGCAGAATGTTGTTGCATTTTTTTGTTGTTGTTGTTTTGTGGTGTCTGGGGATTTTGTTTTTCTTGTTAGTTTTTTTCTTTTTCACCAAACCTTCAAATAGCCTTCAGAGTCAAAACCTTAGAGAGCAACTTGAGTAAGACAACACTCTGGATTCCTACAGACACTTGGGCTTTGTCTACATGCAGTTTAAAAGGTGTGACATTAGCAGCCATTAACTGGCATAAGAAGACTGTATGTCAAAGAAGCCATTTTTGCAGCAGCCCGAGCTTTAACTCCTTTGGCTTGAGCTAACGAGAAGCGTGGACTGCCTTCTGCATACTGAAAGGCACCAGTCAGCAAATATTGGCCATATTATTCTGTATTAGTCCATGCAATACCTGAACTAAGCAATTTAAGGCATTCAATAGAAAACACACACACAGCATCCTATTAGCAGTATAGTTTTTCATCTTTGGTTAGCAACCTCTGCTCCCAAACAGATCTTGCAGGTTTCACATCTGGTTGCGTCCCTTCCTTTCCTCAAGTCTTTTTGGCACTTACTCAGCACACTTTCACTGTCGTGTCATTCTGAAGTCTTCCCAGAGCTAGAATGCCCGTTTGTTTCAGTAAGTTTCACCTGTCCAAGTACTTTAGGATATAGCCACCTCCCACATCTGAAAATCCCCTCAATTTGGGCTGGTTTGTTACTCTCTGTAATGTAACTGCAACCTTTCCTATGTCAAACTGGGCACCCATGATATTTTTAAATGTCTTCTGGCCTACAATATTGTTATACTGCCTTCTGAAACCTGACACTACAAGAAGAAAGATGTCCCTCTGGACAACCTGTGATCCCTTCGCACAGTTTGGGGAATTTCCCCAAGCCTCATGCACTTTCCTGCCTGCCAATGGCTCTGGAGTTCTCTTCCTCGATGGGGCTTACAAAGCGGATGACACCCTTGGAAAGTTCATGCTAGCAGGTTAAATGCCAAAGAATCTGCTAAGGCTGTGAGAAAAGAGGATGCTGATCCTGGTGTTCCATCACCCCCGCATTTTCTTACGCATACAAAACTGTATGTGAACAGTTGCCCCATATGTTAAAGATTTACAGGTGGTGTGAAAAGTAACTAAAACAAAAATAGCATCTCACTGAACAAACAAATCCAAACTCATATTAGATTGTTTTAAAATGGAAAGACAGCTTAAAAGGCTAAAGCTTAGCTAAAAGTGCAACTTCAGTTGTTCAGTGAGAGCACCAAAATCAGATTCTCAGAACTGCATCATTCTGTCAGAATATTTAATACTTCTTTCAGTCAGAGAGGTTTTTGGTTTCTCAGAAAAACTTCTGGCCCTCAGTAGGTGGTGCAATAGCCCTTCAATGTACCCAGGAGTAAAAGCCCTCTTTCCAGTGCAGAAGTGAATTTCATGGAATAGTATCATCAATGTCACCTCACCACTTAAGGGCCAGGGGAGGGAATCCACCCTGAACTTGTAAGTTAAATACTTAGATAAGCTGATATTTCAGATGGCCTTTAAAGTCAGCGGTTCCCATTTCACTTCATCCACAGATATCATCATACCATATACTGAACAAAAGAAATCAGGGATTGTGCAAGAGAACTACAAAGTTATCACATTGCCATATCTATTAAAAAAATTAGAAATAAAGAACTGCACAAATATTTAGCCCTTTCTACATCATATTCTAAAATCCTATGAGCACTTCTATCAAACAATCTGAACAAACACTTGAAGAAAATAGAAAAATAACGATATTGATATTGTTCTAAGGGATGAGTTCTGGCTGTTAAAGCTGAACATGTCTGTGAGGCGGGTTATTTACATACGTGCCGTGAAACCTGCAAAACTTTCGACCAGAGCCTCGAGAGGCACCAGGAGGCCTTAGCTGCCCTGAGCAGGCTGCCCTGAGCAGGCTGCCCCGTCCCTCTTGGCCACCCCTGCGCATGGGCCCGGGACCTCTCTGCAAGCACAGCCCTGACCTCGTCCCTGCAGGGCTACGCCGCAGGCTGGCTGTGCCCAGCCCCGTCCCCTGCAGCCTCCCTTACCGTGCAGGGGGACCAGAGCACCCTGGTCAGAGTCATGTCCCTGTCCTGCTTGGCCCCCTCTCCTGCAGGAACCTCAGATCCATGTTGCAACGCTGTCTCTGCTGCTGCCGCTGACTGGACTCGCAGACCTGACTTGTTACCCTGCCTCCTATGGGACTGTCGGTGGTCCCTGCCAGTCGCCACCCCAGCCCGGCTCAGAGCACCCTGTCGGAAAGGGCACGGTGTTGCCCGTGCTGTGGGTGCCCTCAGCCCCGGCTTGCTCTCCCTCACTGGGGGAGTGCTGCTCAAGCTGCTCCCTGACGTTAAGTGCAATGAACAACTATATTCTTGTGTTAGACAAGAGCATGCAGTGATCCACCTCACCTAAAAGTCATACAGTGTGCATAAAAGTCATCCACACTACGACAGACAGGTAAGGAAGAACTGAAGTATTCCATGCAGACTTACCTCCCAGCTCCTACAGAAAACCCTTTAAGGGACTGCCAGGCTCAGGGAGACGAATGAATGTTTGCTCGCTCTGTTTATCTCACTCGCTCACATATCAACCTATCTTCTCCAGCAATGTGGGAGCAAGCACTAAGACATCTGCTGGAAAAGTTTCTAGCAGCAGATCTAATTTGAAGCAACACTGCCCAAGAGCAGCGGAAGATCTGATACAGAGAGCTTGTCAGTCACCCTATAGCTACTTCAAGGATCTAAACTTTAAAAAAACAACAAAAAAAACCCAAACAAACAAACAAAAAACCCCCTAACCAAATCCCCACCCTCTTCATATTGTAGAAGGAAGGGAAAGGCACTCCCTTGCAATTTTTTCCAACCACTATGGAAGTGCTATGTTGGAAACAGAATCATTAAGGTGTTGCTCTTGCAGTAAGATTCATTTATAGGAGCAAGGATCTGACCACTAATATGGCAAGACCCAGTACTGCAGGTGTGACGTACACAAAACCTCTGCTGAAATCCACAACAGTTGCAAGTGAGAACTGGAGGTCAGGATGGAATTTTGCCGTGGTGTCTGTTTCGATATCACTGTCAACATCTAGGGTCAATCCTAAGATGAAAATTACTACTGAAGTATTTTAATATGTGTGTAATATATATAAAAAAGATATTTTCTTTTTGCCTATCATAGTTATACATGTAATTATTAATATATCATGTGAAAATACTGTATGCACCACCATTCACAAGGCTACAATAGATGCATCAAGAAAGCATAACATTTTACATGTTATCAGGAAACAGGCACCAGATCCTGGACATGACAGTACTAGATTAGATGGCTGTCAAGTTTGATGCCAGAAGTACCAGGTGAACTATGTAATATCATCTCAAATCCGAAGACATCAATCACACATGAATAAAGTGGCACAGCTCTGCTGCACAGGGGAAGGACTTGTATTGCATTAGGGACAGGTATTAGGACTACAAAGATGGAGAACAGGTGGTGAATTCTCAGTGCTTCAAATGAACAGATTACCTTCCAGCCCTGTTTTATTCCTTGAATAAGGAATAATACGGAAACTGATTCTACTGCGTGAGGAAGGCCTAGTCTACTAAAGGAATTTCTTAAAAACTTCACTCAACTCCTACCCTTTTGTGGAGAAGTCCACTTCAGATAGCTCACAGAAAGCTGTAACTGACAAGTAAAGTCCAGAAAAGTTTGCTTTGGATTACCGAATCAGTTAAGGCAATCTAAATTTGGAAATCAACTCACCTCACTCAGAAGATCTCCTCAAAGCCCTGGTTCTTGAAAGGAGATCAGAAGAATCTTTTCCGATGAAACTGTACCAGAACCGTAGATCCATGGTGCAAGAAATATTGAAGACACAGGTATGTAGTCAAGGAGCTATATGCTAGTTTTATTTGTAAAATACTTTATTCCTGACAGTAAAATATTGTCATTTTATTTTATAAATGTTAGCAAAAGTTGATACATTTGAAACAGAAGCAAGAAAACTATTCCTAGTTTTGTTCGATTATTCAATTCTCTTTTCCATATGGAAGCTATAGGTATGTACCACACCAGCGGGTTTGGCCTAGCGCAGACGGCCAGGTTGCTGCAGCAGATCCTGCTGGTGGATGCATTGAGGCCGAAATGCCGGAGGAGGGACAGCAGCCGCTTGAGGAGGAGGACATTTGCTGCAGGCAACTTGTTGGCCACCCTGAGGGAACAGGAACACAATGTTAAAAAAGCAGATGTTGCCCACAGCCGTCCCCGAAGCTTGCCCAAGGCAGGTGGGAGCCGGCGGCTGTGTTGCGCAGCTTTGCCGGTGCTCTCAGCCAGCGGGCGGTGCTCCCGCGATTCAGGAAGGAAGCGCGGCATTGCTTCCCAGCTCCTGATTTCACCCAAGCCCACACAAGGGAAGTCTCCCTGTCCATGCCCTTTCCCCCGAAATCCAACCCCACCCCAGCAAGACCGGGCTGTCAGAAAACACAGCCTTTTAAGGAGCCCGGTTGCTGCTCAAAGGCAGGCTGCTGGCCACAATTACACTGTCAGCTCTTCCACCTTCTCCTGCTTGCTTGTCCTCTGCATCGCTGTCATCCCGTCCATGTAGAGGCTGGTCACGAGGAGCTTGGCGGGGATGCCTCGGAGGAAGTCCTGCAGTGCCAAGGGCTCCAGGTGAGCCTCTGAAGGCTCCAGGTGAGCCTCTGAAGGCTCCAGGCCAGCCAGGAGCTCTTCCAGCTGCAGGCCAGAAGCGCTCACCTTCAAGATGACGGCCAGCAAGAGCACAGGCTGCCTTCCCGGGTCAACGTCCACAGCGCTGTCCAGGGCCTCCTGCAGCTCCCGAAGCGATGTGCCACTGGCAGCTCTCTGGAATATTCCCTCTGTCAACAGTCCTAGCTGGTGCAGGATATCCAGGAGCTCCTGCAGGAGACGCAGGAGCACAGTTGCTTGACTGAAGAGCTGCCTTCTGACAACAGTGGCTGGGACCAGAGCTCTGCCCCAGACCTGGCTCCCTCACTCCACGAAGGGGCTGGTACCAGAAGCATGAGCCGGGGGTGAAGAGCACAATCCCCCGTCTTTGAAGCTCCTGGGGACACCACCTTTCCAGGGCAGCCAGAGGGCTGGGGACCCCCGTCCTCCCCGCAGAGGGCTGTCAGGGGCTGGCCAAAGAGCGCCCGGCTGCAGCCAGACCCCGTCTGCTCTGGCACCTGGGCTCTGGCGGAGGTCCGCCGCAGAGCAAAGGGCCAGGGCAGCCCCCTCCTCCTCCCTCATGCTGCAAAGGAAAACAGAGCAAGAGCCTGTCAATGGAGACCAGCAGGCCAGCACTCTCAGAGCCTGCCCTGCCCTGCCCGCAGCGCGGTGGTGATGCTCAGGGACAAGTGAGCAGGGCTCCTGCCAACTCCAGCTGAGGAGCAAGGACCCATCCGCCTGGCTCTGAGGAGACAGCAGAGGCAGGCAGCACCTCGACTGCTTGGCAATGTCCCCTCTGCCCCTGTGCGCAAGGGAGAGACAGCAGGTGGGAACAGAGGGACCCCGAGGGCTCAGCTCCCCCCTGCTGCAGAGCGATGGGAACAGACTTGCTCGGGTCGAAGGGCAGCCAAAGCAGCATCCCATGTCCTGCAGAAGTGCTGGTTGCAGGAGGAAAGAAGACCCTCTGTGTCTTTCTTGCCCAAACTCATCTGCCGAGAGGCAATGTCCCCCTCCATTGCCTGAGGGGACCGGCGGAGGCCCTTGCTTGGGATCAGCCTGCAAGAACTAGGCTGTGCTTAGAGAATAGCCCCACAGCAGAAAGGGCCACCAGTGAGCTGCCACCCAGCACCAGCAGCCTGAGCACAGCAGAGCTGGCAACGTCTGCCCTGCCGGGCTCTCTGCCTCATGTGGCAGGTTTCCTCCAGCACCACCAGCAAGGATGTGCCAGTGTTCCTGGTGGCTCCCCAATCCTCTCAGCTCCCCAGGTGGCACCATGGGACCCTCCTGCTGAAGGTCACTCCACTTGCCAGAGATCCCTGGCACTGTGGCACAGTAAGGGGCGGGTGAAAGGCAGCCATTCTCACCTCTGCCTGGCCCTCAATCAGGGTCTCCAGGCTCCTGGCGCTTAACGTCCTCCTCTGGGCAAGAGAGAAGGAGTGGAAGAAGGTGCAAAGTGATGCCTCTGCTGCTCAGCTGGAGGAGTAGTGCTCGGGGGACAGAGCAGAGACAAGAGTGACACGGCATGGCAGCGGCTCAGCTCCTTCTCCAGGAGTGTGATGGAGGGCAGTCACGTCACTTGGGCTCTCTTTGCTCCTTCTGCTTGCCTGTGCACCAGAAAGGGACAGAGAAAGAGTGAGCTCCAAGCCACCACTTCTCTTTCCAGCAGAAGGGATCCCAAATCTTGCCCCAGGTACTGCCCTGGAGCCAAGCTCCCTGCAGAGCTCCTGCCTGCCAGGCACTCAGCCTCCCTTCCCCAGTGGCATCTCCCTGCAGCAGAGGCAGAAGAGGCTTTCCATCCTCGCTAATCTCCTGTCTCCCCGAGAGCTGCCGGCAGCCGCCGGGGCACCTCTCCCCAGCTGGAGAGCTGTGTTCCCCCGTCCGGCTGCGCCTGGAGCATCCCTCCCGGCTTACCCCAGCAGTGTGCCCAGCCACAGCTCCTTCAGCGCCTGGGAGCTGCAGAAAGAGAGGAGAAATAGCATCAGGCCCTGCTGCCCCCCAGCCCGCGGGCAGAGGCAGGTGCCTGCGCAGCCCTGCCCCGGGGGCAGGAGACAGGGGCAGGACAAAGTCCTCGGGGGCAGGAGACAGGTGCTGCCCAAGCCCTGGCTGCCCCTGTTCTTCCTTTTGGCCTTCCCTTCCGGTGACCAAAAGGCAACCAGGGGATGCAGGACGTAGAAATGCCCCCCGTCCCTCTCGTTCCAGCGGCCTGCATGCCCACCCCTCAGCCCCCACCCAGCAAACCCAGCCTGCCTCCCTCCCTGCCGGCGTGCTGCCCGCTCCCTGCCCAGGCTCTGCACGCAGGGCAGAGGCCGTGCCCAGGATGGCGCGGGCACAGTTGGGAACCTCTCCTGACCCTTGCCAGCCCTGACCGCAGCTGCCGGAGCCCAGAGAGGACAGGGGCCAGCACCGCCAC
>JAVKLA010000061.1:166780-194191 GCA_034782735.1 Sagittarius serpentarius
GCGGATTTTTCCAGCTTTATTTTTATTTCCCCAAGGATTTTTCTAACCGAGAGCTGCATCGCTGCGTCTTCCCGTGGTGGAGCAGGGAAATCAAGGCACGACGGCGTTCCTGCCTGCCGTGGGAAAGGCGAAGCCATCCGGCTCTTCGTCCCAGTGAGAAGCGAACGCTGTCGCTCCCTGTTTTGGAAAAGGGGGGAAGGAAAAAAGGAGCCCCCCGAGAAGCGGGGAAGCGAGGCCCTGTGCCGGGGTGGGGCTTGCACGTTGGCTTGGAGCCGGCTGCGCCGACGCTCCGGCATTGGGAGGAAAGGAACGGCTGCAGTTGGCTCCAGCTCAGCCACCAGACCGGGAGGAAGACGCGGTGAGTATTGGCCGCGACCCCGGTTTTGCTTTCCGGTGAGATCCCACCCCCCCGCTCCTCACAGCTGCCGGGTCACCGGTGCCAGCATCGGGTGTAGCCGCAGGGTGCTGGTGGGGGACGCAACAGTAAATCTGGGAGCCAGGCAGGGGGATTCGGCCTCTCTTCCCAGCAGCTCACGGTACCGGCTTGCAAATCCCTGCCGCTGTGAGCGGTCAGGCCCCGTGTCGGGATGCTGAGGATGAGGCCGGGGCCAGTTCTTTTTCATGTGATTGAGGATGGTTTTTGTGACCCTGTCACATCCCTTATCCCCAATTTAAAGAGGGGGGAGGGAAGGAATGATTCCATCCTTTTTTCTAAGAAAAAAAGACGGGATCCCTTCCCCTGTGCCCCCCTTTGCACCCCCCTCCCCGGTTCCCTGCAGCCACCTCTTAATTTTAGCCCCCAGCTGCGAGGTTTCCAACTGCCCCTGGCTTAAATTAGCTGACAGATCCCCGAAATAGACGGCGTGCTTTTGGGGAGGGAGGCCGGATCCTGCTCTGGGATTTTTCAGGGAGGACTTTTTTTCAGTGCAAACAGGGAATTCATGGATTTTTAAATTCGTATTTCAAGGAGCTGCCTGGATAGCTGGAGCGGACTCTGACCCCCTGACAGGGAAAGAGGAGTGACCTGTGCCCTCATCCCACCCCAAATGCCTGTGCCACGATCTGCAACCGGGAATTCCCGGCGCTCCCCCGGCACTCGGGTGGGGCCTGGCCAGGAGGAGCTGCACTGAAGAGTTGTTTTTTCTGGTTTCAAGGCTTCCCCCCCCCGCCCCTGCTGCTTCTCAGCTTTGGTTTGTCACCACTGCAGCGGGGTGCATGGTGTGCAGCCAGGGGAAACTGAGGCACAGGAGGAGTTCGGCTGCAGTTGAGGCCGCCGCTGCGTTTTCCTTCCGTGCACCAGCGTTCGCTCATCTTCAAACTTTCTTCCTTGGATTTTCCTTATCGGTGAAAATCTGTCCCCAATATCAGTGTTTTCCTGGTCCTGGGAAAAAACCAAAGCTACAGCATTTGATGATGCAGCTGTTAGGAGGGGACAGCCAGTGCTGCCGTGCCCCGAACACACTTTGCCGTGGTGTCCCTCAGCACAGAGACATCGCCAGCAGCACTTCCCTCCCCACTTGCCGATCCGGTGCGCACCCCTCATCTAGCTTCGGCACCGGATGCTTGAGGTAGGACAGTGACAGCATCACGATCCTGTGGAGAGAAATTAATTCCCTGTTTTAACCCATTTCAGCTTTTGTGATAACCAGGGTGATCTCAGATAAAACCTTCCCCATGGATTGCTGCCAGCTGCTGGGGCATCACCCCACACATCCGCAAAACGCTTTTGGCATCACTCTGAAACATCCCTGTTCCTTAAAAAATTCTGTAATCCCCATCGCAAAGGGTCACTATTCCCCAAAGGGTCCTTTCTCCGCACGCCAACGCTCCTCCAGCTCGGGGACCATAGGAAAAGGGGGTGCGTTTTCAACTCCTGTGTGAATATCCCTCCCTCCGTGGGGGATACAAGGGCAAAACCGCTTTCCAGGTGCCAATTTTTAGGCAAGGATTTTCCCTGGGCACCAATAAAAGGTGCAAAAAGGCTCAAAATGGGTCAAGAGGAGGAGAGATGGAAGGAACTGGCGTTTTTCGCGGCGGTTGCGCTCTCACTTGATTTCTGCATCTTCAAGCGGGAAAACGAGTTTAAGCCTCCATTGCTTAACTGTTATTTTTGCAGGATCTTGATAAAATAGTTTGCGGAGATGCCGGGATGGGAAAATCACTGCTGTGTGAGTAACCAGCGGGCTAAGGAAGGGCCAAGTCTTCATGTAATGAAGCATAGATTGCTGAAAATGGGCTAGAAGAAACAAATTTTTGTGTAACAAAGCACAAAACGCTGAAAACAGGTGGAAAGGAAACAAATTTTCAGGTAGCAAAGTCTAAATTGCTGAAAATGGGCAGAAAAAGAAACAAATTTTCATGTACTGAGGCATAAATTGCTGGGAACGGGTGGAAAGGAAACAAATTTCTGCGTACCAAAGCCTAAATTGCTGAAAATGGGTGGAAAAGAAAGAGAATTTTCATGTAGCAAAGCCTGAATTGATGAAAATGGGCAAAAAAGAAACAATTCTTACTCTGGGGAGAATCAAAAAGCCAAATCGGGGAAAGGGGCGAATATCCCGGAGGTGGATGTCAGAGGGATGTTAAATCTTGTGCCTTAGGCTTTCCGCTGATTTCTTAAAGATGGGAAGCTAAACCGAAACCTAATGTGGGGCACAGGTTGAATTGAAATCCTCAGATCTCTTGAAGCACCTCTCGCTGTTATCCTGCAACAAAACATCTAATTTTCCCCATTTCTGTCTTTACTGCCAGCCATGAGTCTCGTTTTGCGGGACATGGATTATTCTGGGGTTTAACGAGTTTTTAGCAATGGTACTGTCATGAAATGCTAATTAGCAGCAGCCTAGCAAATCGCCACCCCCCCTTGGCCCAACGGCAGCGCTAACAGGCTACGTCTCGACACACAGCACTAACTTAACTGCGAGGCAAAAAGCTTTCTGTTAAAGCCTTAAATCACTGGGGATGCACCCGGTGGGCTGGGAAGAGGCACCCGCGGCAGCTTGGCCGACAGGGGGATGCACCGCATGGATGAACACCGGTAAAAACACACATCAGTAAGTTACTGAGGGTTTTATTTTGGTTTTGCTCCCTTTCTGACCTGTCTTCCACCTGTTTTGCATCACTACTGCAGGGAATCAGGCACACTGGTAACGCTCCCATCTTTTGAGCAGGTTGACTTGGTCGTCAGTGCTGGAAAATGCTGGGAAAAGGGATTTTAAGGATTTCTCTGATTAAAAAAAAACCCAAAACCCTATTCCCTATGCTTTTGGGGCCCACTGACCCTTTCACAGGCTGTACTGGCAGCAAATACCCTTTTTTGAGGTTTTTTTTTCCCCGACTGCAAAGGGAAAGGGCACTACCCGCAGCCCTGAACTTTCCCAGCGTTCACCCAGCCATGGAAGCTCTCTTTGGTGCTTGCGGTGATCACAGGCGGCCTTTGTCCTAACCCAGTGGGGTGCTGGGTTTTCGGCAGGAGCCCAGACTGGGGAAGAGGAGGATGGCGGGGAGAAATTGGGGTGAGGGAGAGTGATTTCTGTTCAGTGCCAGTGGAAGATGTTAAACCAAAGGCCCTGTGCTGTGCGGGAGGGGAAACAAACAATCCTTTTCACGGCGGTGGTCCCTCCCCAACACTCGCTCGTCTCCATCAGCAGCATCCCACATCCTAACCTGAAAACATTAAATATTTCTGAGTGATGAGAGGCTTTTTTTCCTATAAATCCACTTTTTTTTTTTAATGATTTCCATGCTTTTTCGTGGCTAACCCATGACTGTCTGTGGTTCCCTAGGGCAGCACAGGGGAAGCTAAACAGGGTGGCTTGTGGCCACGTATCTGGCAGACATTTCGGCAAGCACCAGTGCTCCTCCGAATCCAGATCTCCATGAAGAAGCACTTCCCTCGGTCCCCCTCTCTCTGTGTCTGGCACCGGCTCCACCACCATCCTCTCGCCCCCCCCTTGCTTGGTGTCCTCATGGCGCCTGTATTTCACACAAGCGGCGCAGCCGCTGCCTCTGCAGGCTGTCATTACACTGCCTGCTTTAATCTGCCCGAGATTAACGAAGCTGAATTCTGCATCATCAGGATTTTTCCCTGGCTGGAGCCGCCGGGAACGGGCTTACCGGTGACCACGTTCCTCCCAGGGCCACGTTCCTGATGCTGGTGATGCCATCAGCATCTCATCCGTGCTTTGTTTTGAGCTCTTTAGGTGATCTTCTGACGCTCCCATCTCCTCTCCCCACGCTACTGTCAATCGAATGTGACCTCAGGAGTGTCTCCGGCTGTAGCGGCACGTATGTGTGTCTCTGTTCACAGGCGGGGAGATGCAATGGTGTTTCTCAGCACCAAGAAGAGGCGCCTGTGGGGGGAAAAAAGGGAATAAAGTGAACAGCATAGACAGGACGAGACCACAGATGTGGTTTTGGCAGCGCTTTCTAATGATAACGATGGTACATCAGGTGGCTGAAGGTGAACATGGGATTTTCTCTCTCTGTGTTCTTATTGTATTTTTAAGGATGAATTCAAGGGGCAGCGGTCAGGTGTGGTTTGGGAAGGGGCAGGATGATCTGGCAGCCCTCCACAGTCTCGGTGGGACTGTGCCACCTTGAGACCCCGGCACCTGAGAGCCAAAAGAGCCAACACCAACCAACTGATGTGGTGTTTAACACCGCCAAGCGCGTGGCGGCTGCTGCTGTAATTTAAATGCCAACCCTTGGGGAGGTCACCCGGCTCGACTCATTTGGTGTCAGCTGCAGACTGGTTTTTGCTGGCTCTTCAGCACTGGCCGGGGCGGGTTTTGGCCGGGGAAAGCACCTGATGTGGTTACTGGGGCTGTAAAACACGGGGGAACGACTGTTTCCCAGCTGGGCTTTGCATTGTTGATCGGTGGCGGCTGATGGGAAAACCACAACCAGGGAATTGCTTGTGACCTCTTGCCAGGATGGTTCGGGGGTTGATTTGAGGAGCAGGGCTCAGCCGTGGTGATTTCAGCGGTGGTTTCACTGTTGGCTCTCGCTTTCTAGGTGCGGCTGTACCAGGAGGTGTGTTACAAACAGCGTAAAACAGGCTGGAAGCTGTCATGGGTGGTTGTTTCAGTGGCAGCAGGGCTCAGCGCACTGGACAGACCTGTCTCTAAATCACTTAAACTCTGTTTTTTACTTGCAGTCGATGGCAGATTGGATATGGTTTTACAGAAACAGGGAGTGATGGGATTTTTTCCCCAGAAAATTAGTGATAAAGGCTAAATCTGCAGCCCTTTCCACTTGCTGTTTTTAAAAAGTAATGCTCAGGTGGCCTGAAACCTGTTTCATCCCTTATTCTGTCCCACCGAGGCATCTCCTGAGGTTGGGCATAATGTTATCGCCAAAAACGCCCATTTTTACCTTATTCCTCCCCACAGCTGAAAAATCATGCCTAGAACTGAATGCATAAACTGTCAGAGTTGAATGAATATGACTAAAACAGGAAAAAAATGAACTTCCTTCCCCCTCTTGCCTTAATCTCTATTAGCTCGTTGTTGGGTGGGGCTGGGTTACGCATGGCCAAGAGGAGAGGGAATTGAAATGAAAAAATCTCCTCTTTGGGGCTAGAAAAGCCACTTTCCAATGCTGTGCTCTCCCAGTCTTTTACTCCGGACCCAGATTCCCCCATAAAAATGCTAATCCTTTTGGATTTCCAGCTCTGACGCTGTTCCTGATTTTTCTCCCACTTGAAACAAATCAAATCTGGAGGAGAGGCCCCAAATGCCTGGATTTAATTACCTGGTTTGTTATGTTATCGATAACGCAGCCAACGAACTTTAGACAGAGAACCGGAGAACGTCTGGAATTAATTTCCTGGGACGTGTTGACGTTGAGGATCTCCGTCCTACATTTTATAACTTGGTTTTAAGCATTTTTCCTTTTTTTTTTTTTTTCCCTTTTTTTTTTTTTTTTTTTTTTAAATTTTACAGTTTATTTTTAAGGCCTACATTGCTGAGGTCTAGGAAGACAACCATCTCTTGAGTTGGCTGGAGTTGGCGTGGAAGAGCTTTGCTCCTCGGTGAGATGTCCACCAAGGTGCCGATCTACCTGAAGAGGGGCAGCAGGAAGGGGAAGAAGGAGAAGCTCCGTGACATCCTCTCCTCTGACATGATCAGCCCGCCCTTGGGGGACTTCAGGCACACGATTCACATCGGCAGCGGTGGGGAGAGCGACATGTTTGGGGACATCTCCTTCCTTCAGGGCAAGTTTCATCTTCTCCCCAGAACTGAAGGCAGCTTCGACTCCGACAAGGACAGCCCAGACGCGGCACCGTTTGAGTTCTCCAGGACGGCCACCGTTTCCGGATGTGAGCAGCCATCCTCGGAGACTTCATCTCCCCTCCTCAAAAACGCCATCTCCTTGCCTGTCATCGGGGGGCCACAGGCGTTGACGCTGCCCTCAGCGCAAGCGCCACCGAAACCGCCACGGTTGCACCTCGATGACAAAGCCCCATCAGCGCGAAGCCAGGAAGGTGGGGAGGAGAATGGTGAGGGCAGGAGCACCGCCCCACTGCCGCATCCCTGCGCCTCGCGTTTCTCCGCCCCGACGAATGGCTTCACTGAGGAGAAGGGCAACACGGAGCCATCCTTCCTCTCCCATGCCGGCTCCCTCCTCTCCCTCCACGTGGATTTGGGGCCATCCATTTTAGAGGATGTCCTGCAAGTGATGGAGAAACACCAAGCAGAGAGAGTGGGTGGATCTATACAAGATTCGGGCAGGCAGGAAATCTTGACGTGAAGACAACTCAAGGTAAAGACCTTTGATAAATGAATTATTATTATTATTATTATTATTTTGAGGTGGGGGGTATTTCAGTTTCTTAAATTACAGCTCAAACTCACAAGTTTGACTCCATGCACCTTCCCTGATCGGTGCGCTGACAGCGATGTGGTGTTTCCTCTCGCAGAGCCCGTCATGCAAACGGGATGTGAGCATTTATCCTCAGCGCCGCTCCCCGCAGACCTCCGGCTATTCCCTCAGAAAAAAAACAAACAACACCCTACAAAGCCAAGACGAAACAGGCAGCACTTGCTGCCAGATTATATCGCTCCTTGCCTGTATCAACTTCACCTTTAGCGACGGATCGAACCGTAGGACTGCGCCGACTGGTAGAAAATAAGACACTGCGCAATTATAAACGTTTGTTGTACTGGACGGGATGAAACAGCAATGGTTGAATTCCCACGTCTCGGTCGGGAGGATTTTGGGGGTTTGGGGGGTGGTTTTTTTTGCTTGAAGAGGGGCTGCGCTTTGCACTCAGTCGAGGCGAAGGTGTGACACTCGCTGTCTGCCAACGACCCGAATCATCAGGGTGATGGTCAAATGTCAGCCTTTGACTTGATTTAATTTTTTTAAGATGCCACAGATCAGTAAATTTAGCAGTTACGTGGCAAAAGGCTCCATCGGGCTTTAACGTTGTGCCACCTCTAAGGAGAAGCTAAAAGCTCTCTGCGGAGAAGCTAAAAAACCCTTCTCAGGCTGTATTTTAGCAACTGAATCCGTGGCTGGAGCTTGGGGTTGGAATTTGAAGTCATAAATAAGACGCAAAGAAACAAAAACAAAAAAATGTTAAGTGAAGGGTGAGTGACCACCCGGCCAGATTCCTGCGCGATGGGGTGAAAGTCATTCTCCCGAAAGACGCCATCTCTATCAATTGCAGATTGTTTGGATGGACGGAGGAACGAGGGGGTAAAATGCTTTGGCATGCAGAAAGGAATGTGAATCCCTTCTGCTTTTTAAAAAAATAATAAAAAAAATTACTGGAAATGCCAATTCTGCTGACGTTGTGGTGAAAGACCTTTACGCCTGGCTTACGATCTCTGAATCAAGGACAAGAGAAGCTTGTTGGACTCAGTAACGGTGTGAAAGCAAGCGGGACCTCATTTCCTAGATGCTGTTATTAATTAACTGCATCATTTTTAACTGTTTCTGGAAATTTTAGCCCAGAATGAGGCTGGGAGTCCTCCCTAGTAAGGAATTAAGGCACCTCTTGAAGAGTACACGGACTGTTTGTTGGCTTGCTGGAGCCTGACCATGTATTTCTTTACATCATCAATTGCTGTTTCTTACAGGTATCATTAAGTAACGAGTCATTGGATTAATGAGCTCGTAGCTCGTCACCACAAAATTGTGTCCCAGCTCTTGCTTACTCTTGGTCATCTGTGTCCGGCGGGGCACTCTCGCTGTAAGACCAAAACACTGTTTTGGTGAAAACACCAACAATTTGGGGTTAAACCAAGTTTTCAAGCCTTCAGCATGGAAAATAATTAAGAAAATGAGGTTAATTGAGCTCAGTCCAGGCAGCTGCTCGGTTTAATTTCTATTTGATTTTATGCTGGTATGGTTCAACCCTTACCTGGTCTAAACTGACAGCACTTCCTCCAAATGACACCCATCCATGTGGCGGTGACTTATTTATTTTAGGATTTTTCTTACCAGAAATAATGCCAGTGATGGGATGGGGGAGTTTTAAAGCATCGTTTGTAATTAATTTACACTGCTGACAGCATATTTTGATGGGAGATGTGGCTCCGTTTCCCAATCCCCTCTCCTTGCTAACACACTGCAGCTACTGTTTGGTCAATTTGAAGGAAGAAAGCCTGGAATGGATCATTTGGGGCAATTTTTAGAGTGCTTTGGGGGTTTTTTTGCGGCCCAACATCTTTATGCGGAGTGGGGTGGGTTATGACAACACGGAGGCGCTTGTTTTCATGGATTTCACCTTAATTAGTGAATTGAAGAGAGCCAGGGATGAAGATGTTTGAGTTTGCCCCCCACCTCTGCCTAATTATCATCAGCAATTACGAAACAATCGCTGCCAGATCTGGGCAATGTCGGGCAGCAGCTTCCCCACGTTTCCAAATAACACCATGGAGGTAACGGCCAAGATCCCTGTTTCTCCCCGGTTTTGCTCCTTCCGTTTGTTACAAGCCAGGGGACGGATTTTGGGGCGTTAACAGTTTTAATTTGGCACCTGACTCGCTCTTGATGGCTCCCGCCTGCATCCGAGCAGATCCGTCCCTCCCTGATCATCCTGTTCTGCTCTGGTGCTGGAATCACAGCACCTTCCTGAGCCAGCAGCTCAACTCCGATATCTGGAAGAGAAATGGGAGGTGCTCTTACAAGTGGCTAAATGGAAAAGATGCTTTAATTTGCTGGATTTTGGTGTTTTTCTCTGTGAAAAGGCAGTGCTCCTTGTCTGCAACACACCTCCTCCCTCCCCTTTGCCTGCCGCTTGCCCTCTCTTATCCACCTCTCAGACTATATTTGATATAAATGCCTGGAAATGATCCCAATCCTATTTTTTTCCCCATTTTTCTGGGCATAATCTAATTTCCTTAGCTGCAAAAAAAACCCATTTCCTTAATTAATTTTTAGCTATTAGCAATAAAATCATTTGGGATTCCCCCTGCTTTGAGGTTTTGGCACAGGACGGAGGCTTCCTTCACCCCCCCCACCCCCGTTCAGTAGCTAATTAATCACTCCTCAAGTTGCCAATTTATGCAAACAGCTGTTGCTCAACCCTGGTTTTTTTATACCTTGTTCTAAGAAGCGTGAGTCACTCGGGCAGGAACGCTGTTCTCTGCTATGACTCAGCCAGCATGTGCCAAACAACCTCTTTCCCCCTTGCTTTTTCAGGGAGGTTTGATTAATTCCAGGGCATGCAACAAGTGGATGGTTTGGGGGTACAGGCTGATGCTCGGCTGTTGGCAGTCCTACCTACCCCGCAACTCTTTCGTTATCCCAAGATTTCCGGGCAGCGGATTAACAACGCAATAAACTTGGCAAACGCCTGTGCCAACATTTGGTGTTTGACCCCCTGCGGTGGGGTTGGTGTGCCTGAACCCGCCGCAATGCCTGTAGCCAGAGCGTCACAACTGTTAATCGCAGTGACAGTGTTGATTTTTATTGACGGGGCAGGAAAATAAAGCGGCTGTGTGCACACAAATAACAGCAGGCGTGGGATTAAGAGCAGGAGGAAGGGCGGAGAGAAAGGTTTAAAGTGCTGTATAACCTTGGACATAGCTGAAAAAAAAACCAAGTTCCCAGCAAATAGGAAAAAAAACCCTGTGGAAGTAAGAAGGAAAAATAGAGAGGAATTCAGCTGGAAGCTGTTGCCAGATAAACCATGCTCACCACAGGGTATGCGGGATGAATTTTGAGATCTCTGGTTAATTTAGGTTTGATAAAAAGAGAAAAGAGCTCAAAAATTTAAATTTTCTACATGAATTTCCAGGGATATAGAGGCCGGGGGAGGTTGATTTTGGGGCATGGCTGTTGCACTGGCACCACACACTAAAACCAAAAACACCTGCAGGGAATCTCTACAGAGGTTTGAGATCTGATAGGGAGGACCCCATCCTCACCCAACCCTCATTTATCCCTCATTTCATCCTCCCAACCCTCATCCCTCTTTCCTTGTCATCTCTTCCCAGCATCCTTCATCCTCCCCAGTCTTCCACACTCCCTTCATCCCTCCCCATTGCCCTCACCCCCTTTTCCTCATCTCCCTTGCCATCCCTCCTCCCTCATTCTTACCCCTTTTCCTTCACACCAGGTCTTTACTCTTCCACATTTACCTCCCCACTCCATTTTCCCCTTTGCTCTCCCTCCCCCATTTTCTTCCTGCACCCTTACTCCGCCCTTCCCTCTGATTTTACGCTTTTCCCTTCAATTTCCTCCCCCATCACCATTCCCCCCCACCCTCTTCGCGCCTCTCCCCTCAGGTTTTCCCGCCTTTCCCTCCGCGCATGCGCGCAGGCAGAGCAGCGGGAGGGGGGGGGACAACGCATGCGCAGTGCTGCACTAACGGTAACGCCACTTAGCGCATGCGCCGACGCACGGAGCGGGGGAAGGCGCGACTGCGCGTATCCACACGGACGGGGCAGTCGCACTCCCGCGCAGGCGTAGAGAGGCCGCTCTCCCCCCTCCCCCCTCACCGCTCATACACTCCCCCCCTCCCCTCTCCACCTGCTGCGCATGCGCGCTGGGTGGCGCAGGGCCCCGGCGGCGGAGGGAAGATGGCGGCGGTGGTACAGAATGTGGTGAAGCTGTGAGTGTGTCGTCTCCCCCCGCCTCCTCTCCCACCCCCCCCCGCGGTGGGGTGGGAATGGTGCGGCCCGGGCCGGCGCGGGACGCGGGGTTCCCCCCCCGCCCCGCTTCCGTGTCGCGGGCGGGACCAAGTGGGCGGGGGGGCGGGGGAGGCTGCGCCGCGCTTATTGTTCGGGGTGAAGTTTGCTGTGGGAGGCGGGGGGGTGGGTGTAGACTCCTTTCGTACGGCTCCCTGAGGGGAGACCCCCACCAAATGGCGCTGTAAAGGGGCTTATAGAGCTCTGGGAGTGGGGTCCCCTGAGAGAGGGGCCTATAGAGTCCAAAGGGTGGGGGTCCCCCGTACATGGCCCTATGAGAGTGTCCTATAGAGGCCGAGGCGGGGGGAGTGATCCCTGTGATAGGGTCCTACAGATCCCGGGTGTGCGCTTACCCCCATAAAGCTTTTGGAAGGGCGCCTGGTAGAGTGAGAATTTCCCCCTGTATGGTCCTGGGAGGGGTCCTATAAAGCGCAGGGTGTGTCCCCCAGTGAGGGGTCTCTATAGACCCCTGAGTGTGGATGTTCCCCTATATGGCCCTGTGTGGGTGGCCCTATGAGTGAGGCACCCCCCCTGTATGGCCCCATATGGGTTCCCGTATGTCCTTGTGGGGGAAGGTCCCTGCTTCATACCTCTATACAGCTGTGCCATATAGAGCCCTGGGAGTGGGGGGGTCTCCTCAATATGTCCTTGTGAGAGGAGAAGCTATAGAGCCCTTGGGATGGATGTTCCCCTCCCCATACGGCCCTATGAGAGGGGCCCTATAGAGCCCCAGGGGTGGGGTTCACCCCCTATACAGCCCTATGGGGGGGAGGGCATGTAATGTATACCCTTGGGGAGGTATGTAGCCCCCCCCACTATCCACCCTGCTATAGCAAGGGTGGTCCAGAAGGTCCACTCTGTAGCCCTGTAAGGGAGGGCTGTCCTGCCTGGGTGGGATTTGTAGACTTGGAGATGTTTGTTGACCTTTTTTGGCGTCTCCCGGTGTTTTTGACATTTCCAGGTGTTTTTTGGTGTCCTTTAGCTGGCGGTGCCTTGGCCCCAGCCCCGTTGCATCCCTGCTGCAGTTTCCTCCCGAAACCTTCCTTCTTGGTGGGGTGTTAGTGCAAAACGGGGTGCGATTTGCACCCCCTCGGGTCTTCTCCAATGAGATGAGAGTTCATTAAGAGGCCTTGGGGTCCGCTCTGATGAGCTGGGGTTCATTAAGAGAGGTGATGGCCGTGGGTCTGTCCATCTTGCAGCCTTTCCACCTGCAGACACCTTAGGGAAGCTGCTGGAGAAACTCATGTCCGGCTGAGAGCATGGGCAGATGTGCTGCTGCATTTTTGGGACCCCTTTCTTGGATCGCTTCTGAGAGAAGCACAAACCGTGAGTCACAAAACACCTTTTCAGACTCACTTTGCCCCGAATCGACAAGCCGATGCTTCACAACAGCATGACTTTGCCAGTGCCCCTGCAGGTCTGCAGCTTTCAGTGAAGTTGAGCCCATGAAACAGCATCTTGCCTTACCCACCTGCATCACACGAATATATTTTATTTATTTTAGAAGCTGCCGTTGGGTTTTGAGGCTGGGTTTTTTTCAGTCACAGCTTGCCAGTGAGAACGATGGAGAGGAGCGTGGCAGGATTTGGGGTTTTTTTTACTTTTAAAGCCATTCCCTGGGCCGTTCTCATATCTCATGGTACCGTCGGCAAAGAGTTTGGTCTACCAAATCCCTCCCTGCTTTGTTTTTCTCCAGACGACGGCAGTGGTTGGGTTAGGACAGTCTCCTCCGATGACTTTTTGGGTCTTTAAATCACTCCCCTTCCTGCGCGGGTGCACGTTACCCACCTTGGCACAAAGCCCACCGTGCCTTTTCCTGGTGGTTTTGGGGATGGAGGTAGTCACACCATTTTTTTCAGCTGTTTCCATGCTGCGATCTCTTACCGACAGTGCTAAAACATATAAAACCATCCGGTTATTTCCACAGCAATCCACTGACGTGATGTGCTTTACTGGAAGCTGCTCTTGAGGGCACTTACGACTTGCTTAGCAGCTGTAGAAGGCTCTAAGCCACGCTGAGTCTGCAGGGAACAATAATCGGGTTTGTTAGAGCTGTTTAAAACACATTAGTCCTTCCTGACGGCTTCGTTAGCTCTTTGCTTGTGCATTCAGTGCAGATTTTAAGTGGCGCTTCTCGGCGGAGCTTTCTCGAGGTTGTTTTGTGGTTGCACGTGGGGATCGGCAAGCATCCGTGCCTCGAAACACCCCTTGGTTTTGGGGACAAAGACCTCCAGGCAGCATAAGGGAAGATTATAGGGTTGTACATCGGAGCTGGAGACGAGATCTCCGCTCTTAACATGTCCCATGGTCCCTCTCCATCCCCTCAGCGCTCAGGGAGCCCTTTAAAACGCATTTCACAAAGGTTTTTTAGATGCCGAAGCCAAATCCTGATGCGTTTCTCACCCAGCCCAGGAGTCCTCCGTTAATTTGCAGTTAAAACAACTGCAGATTATTGTTTGGGGGGCTGATTGCCTCTTTTTTGCTCCTCCCCCCAGACTCTGAAATCAAGCCAGCAGGAGAAAAATAAGTTGGACAGCTAAACTCTTTTTGGGTTTGTATTACCATAAACACCAAGTTTTCCTTTTCTGGGCAATCCTTCTCTTGGCAGGGACGTTACAGGGAAGTTTTAGGGCTCCGCATGGTTGGTTATTGGGGCACAAATTGAGCTAGCAAGGATCGGTGCGGTGATTTGGGAGGAAATTAAAAGCTCCAGGAGGGATTTACATCCCTGAACTCCCTGAGCATGACAGTCGCCTGGGCCTGGGATTTGGGCTCCCTCTGCAGTCAGCAGAGAGAAAAAGGCAATTTGGGCCTGTTCTTGTCACTCTTAATTGCTGCTGGGACACAGCTCCCCCTCCCAAAATCGCTGCTGCCACACCGAGTGCGGTGAGACAAACCCCATTCCTCTGACACAGCTCCGGCTGACCAGGCTCCATAAGGAAACAAGTGCGGCAATCCTCATTTGCATTTAATATTTACCAATATCTTCTTCTTTACAGTTATTTCCTCTCTGCCTGTTGGTTTTCTTCTGGCCATCTCCCTGCACGTCCGGCTTTTACTTGCGCTGGAATAAAAGCCCCGCGATGAAGCAATTTCTGTCCCGTCTCCTTTTCTTCTGTCGGGCAAGATCTTTCACGTACCGCACGTGCTTCCTTGCAGGCAACTGAGGCATCTTCCGGCTCATTATTCACTCATCTAAATTAGCTGTCTCAGGAGCAGGGGTGATTATGGGGCTCCTTGGGCTCTGTGCAGTTGTTCCAGCCAGTATTAAAGTGCCAAGATCAGTATGTATCGATATAAACAAAGAGTGCATCTCCTTTCCTGGTACCGGGGAGGAAAAAACGCTGTCTCCGGCAGCCGAACAGACTCTCAGCTCTTCCCCTCTTCCTGCCACACGCGGTGGGAAGAACTCACCATGCAAATAACTGTAATTACAGCTACAGGGCTGCGATGCGGCTGTTGCAGCCCTGACAGTCTCTGCTTGAAGGAGGAGCGTAGGGATGTGGCACGGAGAGGTCATGCTCTTAAAGAGGACAGGGCACAATTAATGCACTTAAGGAAGCTGGAGAGATGCCTGTGGCCGCTCAAGTCCGTTAGTAATGTGTAGATGCTGGTGTGGGCTTCTCACAAAAGGCTTCGGGGGCGTGCAAAATGCCGAGGGGGTCGCTTAATGCCAAGGGCATCTCTTAACGATGCCACATTTTGTCTGCCAGCGGTGAGGAAGGCTATAACCCCTGTTGTGGCCGTCCCCACGTCTCTGTGCTTTTGCTAGATGAGGGGACATCTCCGTCCTCAGTGAATATCATGTCAAGTCATGTCTTCACCTTGCAGAGGAGATATTTTGGGCTGTGCTTCCTCTGAGCAGGGCTCCGGGAAGGAGCGCGGTGTTTCCCTCTCCCAACGGATGCGTGCCGGGGCTGGAATTGAGGCTCAGGATGGTTGGGGTGAGTGCTGAACCTCTTTTCCCCTGGCAGCCTCGGGGAACAGTACTACAGGGATGCCATGGAACAGTGCCACAACTACAACGCCCGGCTGTGTGCCGAGAGGAGCGTCCGCCTCCCTTTCCTTGACTCCCAGACCGGGGTGGCCCAAAGCAACTGCTACATCTGGATGGAGAAACGTCACCGAGGGCCAGGTACGCCGGGAAAACGCCGGGTTGGGGACAAGGGGTCGGTGCATGTCATCGCCTCAGATAATATCGGGGGGGGTTTTATTAAAGGTTTAGCCGCTGGGCAGCTTTACTCCTACCCCGCACGCCGCTGGCGGAAGAAACGCCGTGCTCATCCTCCGGAGGACCCGAGGCTTTCCTTCCCTTCTATCAAACCAGGTAAATCCTTCCCACCACTGCTTTCTTCACATGCTAAGGGGTGGGAGTTTTGGCAATACTGTGCCCAAGTAGCACCAGACGATGGTAAACATCGGTGAGGGTTGGTAAACCCCTTTGCCTGACCCTGCTGCAGTGGGGAAGCTTGCAAACATGGGTGGGTAAGATGGGATCTCAGTGCATGCCAACATTCCCCCCTGATTTTTCTCTTCTCTTTCCCTCCACCGGCTCCTTGCAGACACTGATCAGACCCTGAAGAAGGAAGGGCTGATCTCTCAGGACGGCAGCAGCCTAGAAGCCCTCTTGAGGACCGACCCATTGGAGAAACGTGCCCTCCCAGACCCCCGCATCGACGATGACAGCCTGGGCGAGTTTCCTGTCACCAACAGCCGTGCACGGAAGGTACAGCAGAGAGAGGGTCTCCCCCTCTATGTTGGGAAGGGAAGCTTCAGAGTAGAACACAAACATCTCCGTGGCACCGCTCTGATTTTCCACCCCTTTCCTCTTCCCCTCTGCTTTCTCTGCATTTTTTAGCCACAGAAGAAGGATTTGGGATGGATTTGGGGGGGCAAAGGTGATGCTACCAGCTTCGTGGGGCTACTGGAGAGCAGGAGGCCAGGGTTTGGCTCCCTGCAGCATTGTCGTGTAGACAGGTGGATGTTCCCTTCCTCGCGATCTGGTTAGAAACTCCTCTGATTCCCAGGAAGGAAGTTTCTGGCCCCAAAATTCAGGGGAAGGGAATTTCTGGCCCCAAAATTCAGGGGAAGGGAATTTCTGGCCCCACAGTTCAGGGGAAGGGAGTTTCTGGCCCCAAAATTCAGGGGTTTATTGTGTCCAGGCACCCAGTTTAAGACCCTGTGCTGGGTGTCTCTGCATCCAGGACAGCTTTCATCCCTCGTTGACCCACGGGCCCTTGTGAAGTGGCCGTGGAGCGGGGGCGTGATCTGCCAAGATTTTGAGGTGCCAGTCCCTGACCCTGCCATCTCCTTCCTTTCTTTATAGCAAATTTATTTTTAAAAGAGACTTTTAGCTGTTGCACAGGGGTAGGAAGGCTGTTCAGCCAACACTTCAAAGTGCTGTCTTCTCTGCGAGCCCTTTGAGAACAGGCTTCGGAAGAGAAAGCAGAGTTAGGTTTATAAATGAAGACATGGGAAGGAAGAAGAAGCCATGGCTGAGCATTTAGCAAAGTTACAAGTGTCTGGTTCCTTTTTGCATTGATAAACTAATCCAGGGTTGTTAATAAATCACAATAACTAGTTCTGGAAAGGGTTTTAAGTGGTTGCAAGTTGAAGCCATCTCTCTGCTGCCTGGGAATTTGGGCCACTCTGCTGATGGTTTGGTCTCTTCCTGTTACAGTTGGCTCATGGGGTTATGTTTAATGCCAGGGAAAGGGTGTTTTTCAACATATATTTTATGATTTTCCCCACTGGTGTGTTTCCCTTGTCCCTGCAATTAATCCCTACCTGGTGTAAAAGGGCTTTACATGGCTGCTAACGAAGCTCGGAGCAGAGAGAGCCGTGGTTTGGTGGAGAAACAAGTGAGTCGGGGGGAGAGGAGACTGCAAATAATGTCATCTTCTGCAGAAAAAAGTGGCTGGGGTCTTTCCCCCTTTCCTCCCTCAGCTGGATAATTTGGCTCCAACAGCCCCTTTTCACCCTGATTTGGCACAACTCAGAAGCTTTTTTGAATATTAAGGCTCTACCGGGGTCTGGAGCTGGATAAAAACTTCCCTGCTCTCCATCCTTCATCAGACTCACCGATGCTTTGCTGTTAATTGATGTTGGGATTGTAGGAGCTCCCCCTTTTCCCCTCAGAACTGCAAATCGGACTTTAAACCCACCCCGACCTCTATCGTAGCTGCTTTTTGCTGCTGAAAACACCCCGCAGGCATGATCCATGGGGTGGAAAGCTTTGGCTTAGCGGATCACAGGCCCGGTTGGTACGGATTAGCCCCAGTTCAGGCTGGAGGGGACGTCCTGCACCTCCAAAGCCTTTTTCCTGTTGCAGTCCTCGCAAGGCAAGTAGGTTTTCTTTCGAGCGCTTCGTCAGCCGACCGCTCTAATGATAGACGATATCCCGCAGACTTCAGCTTCACCTCCTTTCCCACCAATGGCTGCAGTTTAATAGATCCCCTGCAAATAAGTACAGGGCAGAGCAAGGTGTGTGCAATATTGCAGTGTAATTTTGCTAAAAAAAACCATATTTTCCTCTTTCTGGACTTTTTACAGCACTTTTTAGCATGAAAAATTTTTCCAAGCCTCGTCTCTTTTTGCCTTTTGCTTGGTGACTCTTTCTTCAAGCGTCTTCACACCATATTGGGCCCTTCTGTGACTTTTTGGGGGATAAAATGTACTGAATCCCATCTCTGTCCCCAGAAATACCACGTCCTTTGTCCTCCTTCTGTATTACAGGTTTGGAACGGATTTGGCTGCTGATTGGCAACCCGAGGGCCGCGTTGACATATCTTGCTTCCTAATTTTTCCTCCTTTTCCCTCAATCCGTGCCAAGAATTTGTCTGCAATAAACCCTCTCCTCTTTCCTAGCGGATTCTTGAGCCAGATGACTTCCTGGACGATTTGGACGATGAAGACTACGAAGAAGATACACCAAAGCGGAGGGGGAAGGGGAAAGCCAAGGTGAGGTCAGCCGGGTGGGTCTGGCTGCGTCACGGTGTTCTTTTGGTGTCGATTCCTGACAAATCCGAGACATTGCTGGTGCTGAAACAGCCCCGACACCTGCCGGGGCTCGACCGTGTCCGTATTGAGCCTCACATCGGGGAAAACTCGGACATGCTTGACCTCGTGAGCAGAATGAGCAGAAAAGACAAGCCGGGGGCGTGGATAACTCATGTCCGTTAGCCACTAACGAACGTTAGTCACCAAAAACAACCTACCACGTGAGAGATACCACGTGGTGAGGGAATGGTAGAGAGATCTCGTGTGGATCTGCCCCTTCCCAAAGTGGGAAAGATCAACTGAGGATTCCGAGGGATTTGGATCATCTGTCGATGCCTTCTGCCCCACGCAGTGGTCCTTGCTGCTGGCATCCAGCAGCCGTTTCAGGCTGTACCCACTACGTGGCAGTGTTGGGTTGCGCTTTTCTCTGATGCCAGATCACAGGTGTCCTCCCCACCACCCAGGAGCCTTTTGGGTCACAATTTTGCCTAACCTTGGCTTTTTCCCCTTGTTTTTCCCAGGGCAAAGGTGTCGGAGGGGCTCGGAAGAAGCTGGATGCAGCTATATTAGAAGACCGGGATAAACCCTACGCTTGCGACAGTGAGTACTAAAAACCTCTCCTCGCCCCTCAGTGCCCGGGAGCGGAGCAAGGCTGCATTGCTTTTGGGATCCATTGGTTTGTCTGCTGGGATCTGGGTTTTAAAACCTCAAAAGGTAGATTTACACATCCAGGGAGGGTGTTTTTTAACCCCTCAGACTCTCAACCCCGCAGCGGTCGAAGATGGCTGGAGTTTTCCCACCGGGAACGCAGTCATCTTGCCCCGAGCGAAGGGCTGTGCAGCCACCCGGCATGTAGAAATGAGGATAAACCTCTCCCGGTCTTGCAGACACCCCCACAAAGATTGGAAACAGCCCTTCCATTTTCCCAGCCGGCTTTCGAGTTGGATCTGTGTCTGTCAGACTGGTTTTGAAGCTGGCCGTATCCCCCCTGCCCCACCTCTTGCGCTATCGTGCCTCATTAAAGCCACTTAAGGAGTTTGTAGCTGTGAAACGCAACACCATGCACTGGTTCTACTCTGGCTAAAAACTTCCTCAGCTCCAGGGGCAGGGATTTTATTTCTGAGGCTGTACCTTCCTGGCCCACTCCTCTGCGAGCTCAGGGTTGACAATGCTTCCTCCTCACCTCCCTTCTCCTCCTCCTCAAGCTGGGGAAGGGGAGGAAAAAAAAAAAAAAGCAATTTAACAGGATAAACGGAGCAAAAAAGGGCAAGTGAGGCTTTGAAATTACCTTTCTCTCTTCTTCCTCCTGTCCTGCAAGAGCTGACACTAGCTTCTTCCAAAAAACCCCACCCCTAAACCCAAAGTAGTTGTGTTTTTCCTCCCCTTTTTTCTTGTTTTAAGAGTCCGTCTGTCGCTTGGCACGGGTGTGTGACCTGGTGTGTGTGTGTTTTCTCACGACTCTCTTTCTGTGTTTCAGATAGTTACAAACAAAAGCATACCTTGAAACCTCCCGATCGAGGTAGTCCACTCTCTGTCTGCTTTTTTTATTTCCTTCCTGCCTTTCTTCTCCTGAAATGTTAGGGTTTTTTTTCACCAAACCTTTCTAGAGCCTGTGGGAAAGGGATGGGGTGGGAGGGGACAAGGGAGAAAGGGAGGGAGAAGCCAAAGGCCACCAAGCGACGTCAAAGCTGGCCTCCCCGCTGGCAGCAGGATTCAGCAGCTCCTCTCTGGGCTCGCCTGACCCTTTTCCAGCGGGGAAGAGCGGTCGTGCGTGCCGGCAGAGCAGCCTCCCGAGAGGGAAAACAAAGATTAATCCCACCACCACCCCCCCGCGCGGTGGCGGGGATGGGGAAAAAACACCATATTTCCACCAAACCCTTTCCCTTGCTCCCAAATCCCATGTGCCTGGGCTGTTCCGCCTTCCTGTTAAGAGATGCCGAAGTATGTTGCTGCCTTGCGCAAAAAAAAAAAACCCAACCACAAAACACCTCCTTTTTGCTTTAAAAAAAGCCTCAGAATGGGTCAGCTGCGGGCACAGGTTGAATCTTGGCGGCGGGCTGCGAATAAACAGCCGCAGCCAAGCCAGAGAGCCGAGATCGTCTTTGTGGCCACTTCTCTTCCTTGCCATTCGGGAGGAGGAAACCCGACTCATGTTTAGATACTGGCTTGCCTGTTTTGGAAGGGAAAAAGATCAATTTTAAACCCCGCGGCGGGGGCGAGGGGGGAGAAAACTCTGCCTGCCAGCTCTGCGTGGCTGCTCACGGGGCCGACCCCATCGTGCCCTCGGTTGGCTCTGGAAAGCCAGATTTTGATGTAATAAGGTTGTAATTGCTGCTTTTCGGGCTGCTTTTCACCTCCTTAGCTGGGCTCGCGCCACTTTGCCGAGCTGCTCTGGCCCTGCTGATGCCAAGCCTTTTTTCCAGGGCGGCAAGCATCCCGCAGAACCCTTTTCCCCGAGGGAATCTCTGTGGCTTTTGTCCCAAATTCCAATGCTGGCTGCTTGCATTGGGCTCTCTTAGTGAGGTTCAAACCCCCTTCTCGGCAAGCAGGCTGAGCTGGGCTGCTTTTCCCCCTGCTCCTATTTTTGGAGCAAGTCGATGGCATGAGAGGGGATGCAAGCCCTGGTGGGGTTTCTCCAGGCTTCAAGTGAGCCTGGAAGCAAATCCAGAAAGGTCCGGGATGTTACGGGAAAAACTCCCATCTCGGGAAATCTCATCCCAAAGTGACTTTTTCCCGATTTGCCTGGATGCCGTGGAAAGACATGGGGAAAACCCGTTGCTAAATCTGTCCACTGGGCCCCGTAAATCCCCCTCTGTCTCTTTCTGGGAGGATTTCAGCCCAATCCCCATCCTCGTGCCTGGCCAGCCTCCCTCCTCTTACCGTGCCAGCGGTAGGAGGGTGCAAGGCCAGTGCTGGCTCTGTGCTCGTCCTGCCTGTGCCTGTACGGGGCTGAAAGGGGGTTTTGGGGTGTCCTCGGAGCCTCACAGCTAAAAAGCTGCCAAAAAAATCCCTGGAAAAGCAGTGACAGTGAGCTGGGAGCCCGTTCAGTGGCAGGGAAGGTGCTTCCCTGGTCTATGGGTGCTCAGAAGTCTCCCCAAGGAAGCGCCTGCTGCCAGACAGAGGGTGAAAGCTCCCGACCCTGCAAGAAACAGTGCAGAAAGCAGGCAAATTGATGACATTTGGGGCGGTGGGTGATTGCACGCTGCGCTCAGGTTTGGAGGAGCCAGGTGGGCCCGAGGATGGAGCGGAGCCAAGATGTGCTCGTGGTGGCTGCGCTTTCCCTCCTCAGAGTCCCAAAAAAAGAAGTTTCCCCTTTGTGCATGTTGAAGACAGCCTCGATTTTTTTACCCAGCTGGTTTAGGAGATGGTTTTTGGGTGGGATATGACCCCCCCAGTGTCTTTCCGACTGGGTTTTGCCACTTGGATTGATCCCCGCATGGTTTCACTCTTACTGAGGGCTGTAAAGATGTGCTTAACGAGCTGCTGTCGTTATCCGGACGTGGTGGGTATGGATCGCCCACCAAATCAGCTTTAGCCTCCCGCCGTGGGATGTGCAGAGGAGGCTGCGGTGCCTCTCCGGCTGCTGCAGACCCTATCTGGAGGGTCCAGCCCCAGACCCCTTCATTAGGGTCTTCTCAGGTGGTTTTAATAAATGCCAGGTGATTTGGGGGCAGAAGGGGAGCAGCCGTCTGCGCTCAAAGCCCAGAGATGGGACCAGGGGATTCTGGATGATTTGGGGTGCGGGGTCTCGCTCCCCACTGAGATGAGCTCAGACTTTTCCCGTTTCTATCCATAGTCTGCGGGAAGCGATACAAGAATCGGCCGGGATTGAGCTACCACTATGCTCACTCGCACCTGGCCGAGGAAGAAGGGGACGACAAGGACGATTCGCAGCCCCCCACTCCCGTCTCGCAGCGATCGGAGGAGCAGAAATGTAAGCAAAACACCCCCCTCTGCCGAACTCCCCATCATAAAAAAGGCGGCAAAGCTGGGAAGTCACCTGTGCCAGGACTGTGAGCGAGCAGCATCCCTTTCACGATGCTTTTGAGCCCTGGGGCTTGGAGGTTGCCAGAAAGGCTGCTCCGAGCATCGGGATTTGCACTGCGGAAGTGTTTTCTCCTGGTCCCGTGCAGAAAGCTTTTGCCCTGTGGCTAATCCATCTCTCCTGCTCTGCTTTTCCAGCCAAGAAAGGACCCGATGGCTTGGCTTTGCCAAACAACTACTGCGATTTCTGCCTGGGAGACTCCAAAATCAACAAGAAGACGGGACAACCAGAGGAGCTGGTCTCGTGCTCGGACTGCGGGCGATCAGGTAAGCAGGAAAACATCCTCCCTTCCGCAGGCATTGCCAAAACCATCCCCAGCGTCTTCACCTGTCTGGAAAAGTTGAGGATTTGGGTGGGAGCTGGGGAGAGGGTAGTTTTCTCCCCGCCGTGGAACTCTTCCGCAACCCCGTGGTTGTGTGGGCTGCCTTCCTCCCCTCCCCTGCCTTCACTTGTGTCCTGCCTGCCCCGCAGGGCACCCCTCCTGCCTGCAGTTCACCCCGGTGATGATGGCGGCCGTCAAGACGTACCGCTGGCAATGCATCGAGTGCAAGTGCTGCAATATCTGCGGCACCTCCGAGAATGACGTGAGTACCCCCAAGAACAACAGGAGTACCCCCCAGAAGGAGCGGGGCACCCTCTGAGGACACCCTGGGGTGTCATCCCGTCTGGCCCCACGGAGGAGAGATGGGGAAAAGCCCGGAGGGTTTGTGAGCAGCCTCTTGCTTTGGGGATGACATTTTAATAATCTGTAGGAGATGTCAGAGTCTTTTTTGGGGTAAATCTTTGTATTTTAATAATCTGTAGGACACAGCAGAATCTTTTTGGGGGGAAATCATTGTAGTGTTCCATAGCACAGAAGTCTTTCTGGGGGAAATTTTTGTGCTCTAATAGTCCATAGGATGTCAGAGGCTTTTTCTGGGGAGAAATCTTTGTGCTTTAGTAGCCTGCAGGATGTGGGAGAGTCTTTTGAGGGAGAAATCTTTGGGCTTTAATAGTCTGTAGGACGTGGCAAAATCTTTTCTTGAGGGGAAAAGATCGTGCTTTTGGTAGTCGGGAGGAGGTGGCAATGTCCTTCTGGTTGCTCCAACCAAGCTTGGAGCACGACAGAGCGGGACCCTCATCCCCTCTGGTCCCCTCCACATTGTCCTTAAGCCAAGGTCGCGTTGAATCATCCGAATTTCCCCCCCGCTCCTCCCCCCTCGTCTTAGGACCAGCTGCTCTTCTGCGACGACTGCGACCGTGGCTACCACATGTACTGTCTTACACCCCCCATGTCGGAGCCACCGGAAGGTGAGTGCCACTCCCCCATCCCCATCCCCCCCGAACCCCATCCTTCCTCTCCGCTTTGGAAATGGGTCAAAACAAGCAAAATTCAGCCCGGAATATTTCTCAGCCGTGAAGACCCGCTTCAGCCCCTGGGTTTTGGGGGGTAATCATGGATCTGTCATGCCATGATTGAAAATGACAGGGTCTGTCTTTCTGGCTGTTCCCCAGTTCCTCCTGTGCTCTGCTGGAGAAGCAGAAGAGCCTTTTACCACCCCAAAATCCGTCACCGACATCCCTTGCCTCCCAAAATGTCTCCATATCAGCTGGTAAAGCTGAGAGGGATCACTCTTCTTTCTCCTCTTCCTCCCACCTTCTCTTGTGCTGACTCACGGCGTTGAAGCAAAAATCCCCGGCGTTCACAACAAAAAAACCAACCCCAAAATCTCAGTGACGCTTTACGGCTGGTTAATTATCCCAGCAGTTAATTATCAACCCCTCTCCTGGCTGCCTTCGCTTGAAGGTTAACGAGGAGGAGGAAGGCTTGCAGGTTCACAAACCCACAAACAGCCCTGTAAACCACCACCACCCCACCCCCTCCCTTGTTCCCTACATGTAATTAGGAAGCTGTGACCCTTAACGAAGCCCTAACGAGGGCAAAACCAGGCCACCCACGTGTCCTTCTCTCCACAGGGAGCTGGAGCTGCCACTTGTGTCTGGACCTGCTGAAGGAAAAAGCCTCCATCTACCAGAACCAGAACAATTCCTGATCCCGCTCCGCCAACGGGACAGGCTCCCTGGTGCCCTTGTTCCATGTGTTTTCCTTTTTTTTTTTTTTTAAGGTGGACCTTTTTTTCTTTTCTTTTTTTTTTTTTTTTAAAGCCTTCCCTCTGGTTTTTTGGTTGATTTGGGGTTGGTTTGGGGGGTTTTTTTTACCGCTTGGGTAGGGAGCGTCGGGGTTTATTTTACTAATTTTTGCCGTGCAAGGGTCTGTTTCCTCACCTCCCCGCAGCAAGATGGGGCACGTCCCCCTGCGAGGACATGGTGATGCTGCCATGTTCCCATCCTGCAGAGTGGCTTTTGGGGTGACACCGCAGTGTCCGTGGGGACCCCGTCCTCACCGAGGGGACATGGACGGGACGGCACAGGGCTGCCCTTCCCATTGCAGTTTCCCAGGTTTCCACCCAAAACGAGGTGCCCAAATCCACTCTGCCACCTCCCCAGCAATGCGGCGTGCCAAAAAACTCCCTTTCCCTCTGCCTTTTCCTGCAAAAATTCAGACCCCTGTGCCAGCCGGGGGCACATTTTTGGGGCTTTTTGTTAATTTCTTGATTTTGGGGGGTGAGATTTTTTTCCAGTCTTATTTTTATTTCTTATTTTTCCCCCCGTTCTTATAATTTCTTTTTGCCCCAGTCTCTCCTGCCTCGGAGGATGCTCGCTGCAGCCCAGCCAATCCCCGCCCCCTGCCCCATGAGGCCTTACACCCCGACATCCTCCTTCGGCTGGCATGAAACAGGGCAAAATCCCTCCATTTTGGGGTTTTCCCCCACCTCCTCCTCCAGCTGGCACAAAATGGGGCAAATCCCCTCACTTTTGGGGGTTTCCCTTGCTCCCACACGGCGCAAAGGGAGAAACTCTTTGCCCCGTCGTCGTCCCCCCAACCCGTCACGGTCGCACAGGGTTTGTTTTGGGGTTCAGGGGGATTTATTTGGGGGGGGGAACCGCTTTCACCCCCAAAACGCCGCTGACAGGGAGAGATGGGAGACACCACTGTTGTGGGGCTCTCCGGGGACACCCCCATATCCCCATCCACTCCCCCAAGGGTCCCATTGACTGAATGTGCCTGTTTTTTCTAAAAATCAACTTTAAAAACCTACCTCCGAACCCCCCCCTCCCCACCACTGCACCCTGAATTTCACCTCCCAGAACCCCCCAAAAAGAGAGGAGCCAACCGGGATGGCAGCAGAGCAGCCCCAAAACTGGGCCCATGAGCAGAAAAATGGCCCCAAAATGACTTAAAATAGCCCCAAAAATTACCAAATCAGCCCTGAAAATGACCGAAATAGCCCCAAATTAACCAAAACTGCTCAAAATTGACCAAGATCCCTAAAAAACACCGCCACACCAAAAAAAAAAAAACAAAAAAAACAAAACCCCGGATCTGGGTGACAAAGCGGCTCTAGCCTGGTGGTTTCTCTCCTTCCCCTCCTTGAGTGTGATTCGGGTGGAAATGAAGGCGTTTTGGTTAAAAATGGGTGGGTTTCCCCCGTTTCCGCGCCCTGACGGGGGCGGGACGATGAAGTGTCCCTAAACGGGTGGGGTTTACTCCAATTTCCCCTCGGCAAAGCTTCACGGTTGTGTCTTATCCGGAAAAAAAAAACCCGAAGTGACACCAAAACGGCTTTTTTTCATAATAAAAATGGATATAAATGCAGCAGTGTGGAAGTGAGGGTGTTTTGGGGCAAAAACGGGGCGTTTTGGGGCACTAGTGTGTTGGGGGGGTACCTGGGTTTGGAGTAAAACCCAGATATTTAGGTGCTGGCTTCTCTGAGGGCTGATATTGGGGTTGTGCTACCCTGCTTTTTGGGGTGGAAAAACAGCCATTTAGGTACTGGGATGGGGCTTCTCTGAGGGCTGATGCTGGGGTTGTGCCACCCTGCTCTTTGGGGTAAATAAATCCAATTTAAGTGCTTGGATGTAGCTTCTCTGAGGGCTGATGTTGAGGTTGTATTATCCTGGTTTTTGGGGTAAAATCTGCCCCATTAGGGGCTTTTGCCACCCACTGGCCCCGGCTTGACATGAGCCTTAATCTCTTTGCAGATTTATTTTGCAGCTAAATCGCCCGAATTAGGGCAAAGGCCGGAGCTTGAGAGCCGGGACCCCAGCATCTGGGTAATATATAGGGGAAATCAATCCTCATTAGCCTCCTTTGGCCGTTGGGGGGAGCCCCAAATGCCTGGGTTCCCTAGGGGGTTGGTGGGTACCCCTGGACTCCTGGGTCCCCAGGAGAGCAGCAGTTTGTATCAAACACCAACGTTGCGATGAGATTTTATTGGGATTAAATAAATAGCGTCTGGGTGGGGGACGTGTCACCCAGGAGGTCTTGTCCCCTGTCCCCACTGGCCCAGCGGGACCCAAGTGTCCCCGATGCCAGTCCTCTCCCCCTCAGATGCCATCCTTGGTCTTGGTGGTACTCAGGGGGACGATGACCTCCTCGTCCTTGAGTTGACCCGCTCTGTGGCCACACCGGGAGAAGAGAAACCCCAAAACCTTCAATCTTTCTTCCCCAAAACCTTCGTCCCTTCCTGACCCCAAAACCTTCGTCCTTTCTTGTCCCAAAACCTTCGTTCTTTCACACCCCAAAACCTTTGTCCCTTCCCAACCACAAAACCTTCGTCCCTTTTCGCCCCAAAACCTTTGTCCCTTCCCAACCCCAAGTCCCTCAACCCTCCTCTTCCCAAAACCTTCTACGTTCCTCCAAGAAAGAAACTTCAGCCTAATATGGGGATTTCACACCCCCCCCTTTGTGTCCACCATGAAAGGATCAGGGAGAAAAAGGGGATCTGGTGGGGATGGAGTCCTTCGGGGTGGCCAAGGCCACTGCACTGGGGAGCTCCTCACCGTCTCTCGACGTCCTTGACAGTCTCAGGCAGGGGCATGTTGCGGGTCTCGGGCAGGAAGCAGGTGGCAATGGCCGAGATGATGGGGGCAGCCCCATAAATGATGAGGGGCAGCACTGGGGTCACGTCAGCTGCCATGCGCACCAGCGGGGCCACCATGCCACCCACGCGGGCCATGGTGCCCCCCAGGCCCATCCCCGTCTGCCTGTGCCAGGGAGAGGGAGTGGTGAGTGGATGGACAGATGGATGGATGGAGAAGTAGGTGGGTGGGTGGATGGATGGATGGATGGATGGATGGATGGATGGATGGATGGATGGATGGATGGATGGATGGATGGAT
>JAVKLA010000061.1:194291-211140 GCA_034782735.1 Sagittarius serpentarius
GGGAGTGGGTGTGGTGAGTGGATGGACAGATGGATGGATGGAGACGTAGGTGGGTGGGTGGGTGGATGGATGGATGGATGGATGGATGGATGGATGGATGGATGGATGGATGGATGGATGGGTTGAGTGATGGAAGGCTTGATGATGAATGGATGGATGGAGAGGTGGTTGGATGGAGAGGTGGTTGGATGGAGGGAGGGAGGGGTTGAGTGATGGAAGGCTTGATGATGAATGGATGGATGGAGAGGTGGTTGGATGGAGGGAGGGGTTGAAGGATGGATGGATGGTTGGATGGAGCAGTTAAGTGATGGAGGGCTTGATGGATGGATGGATGGATGGATGGATGGATGGGTGGGTGGGTGGGTGGATGGATGGATGGACGGACGGATGGATGAAGGGCTTGGATGGATGGGTGGAAAGGTGGTTGGATGGATGGTTTGAGGTGGGGAGGGAGGGATGGATGAGTGGTTGGGTGGGTAGACAGGCTGGTCAGTGGATAGGCTGCTGGATGGGTGGTTGGGTTGATGGGTGGAGGATGTCTTGGTAGGTGGGCTGGCAGAGAGATGAGTGGATGGAGGGACAGACGGAGGGAGGGAGGGCTGTGGTGCCAGCGGCCTCTGGAGGTGACAGCCACCCACCTGATGATGGTGGGGAAGAGCTCCCCAGAGAAGATGTAGGCACAGTTGAAGGAGGCCGCCAATGAACCCTTCCCAATCACCGCGAAGGCCATACGTAGTGTCTGCAGCTCTGGGGACAGGGATGGGAGGTCTCACACCTTCAGCCCCGCAACAGCTCCTCAATGACCCACCAATGGTCCTTCCCTCCAACCTCTACCTCCGCCCCCGAATGTCCCAAGTCCCTCCAATGACCTTCATGCCCCCATCCTTCCACCTCAATTGCTGTCCCCCCCAGTGCATGCCCAACATCCCCCCACCCCTCTGTCCTCCAACCTCCTTCCCTCCATCTTTCTAGCCTCTGTCCCTCCATCTTCTCTCTCCACACTTTTACCTCTTCTTCCTCCATTCCTCTGTCCCATTGTCCCTCATCTCATTGTCCCTCATCCCTCCAACCCATTGTCATCCATCCCATTGTCCTCCATCCCTCCATCCCATTGTCCCTCCATCCCATTGTCCCTCATTCCATTGTTCTTCATCCCATTGTCCCTCATCCCTCCCATTGTCATCCCTCCCATTGTCCCTCATCCCATTGTCCTCCATCCCTCCATCCCATTGTCCCTCATCCCTCCATCCCATTGTCCTTCATCCCATTCTCCTCCATCCATCCCAGCGCCCACCCATTGGCACAATGATGTTGGTGAGGATGCAGATGCCAGCGAGTGCCAAGGAGCCACCCTGGGCCACCCGCCGCCCCACGCAGCTGATGGCCAACACCGAGGCCAGCTTGGCCGGGATGTCCACAGCCCCGAAGACCAGCTGGCTCAGGTAGACGTCCACCCCAAAGCCCTGCAGATCCATGGCCAGCCCGTAGTAGGCAAAACTGGTGGAGAACCTGCCCCCCCAAAACCCAACGTTTCAACACAAAACCCACCAGGTATGACCAAACAGCCCCCCAAAAGGTGAGGGTTGGCCCCAAAAGGATGAATTTTGCCCCAAAATGTGGGCTCTGGCCCCAGAACAGCTCCACTTGCCAGACAAAGGAGACGCCGCAGGAGACTGTCCTCATCCCAGGAGTGCGGACCAGGGCAGCCAGGGCCCCCCCTGGCAGTGGTGGCTCCTGGCGCACCAGCACCCGCAGCACCTGCGGGAAGGGAGATCTTGGAGGGATCTAGGAGGGATCCAAGGGGTAGGAGGGATCCAGGGGATGGGAGGGATCTGGGAGGAATAATGGGGACCTGGGTGGAGCTAGTGGCATCAGTGGGAGCTAGAAGAAGGCGTGGGGAATCTTGGGAGGGATCCAGGTGATCTGGAGGGGATTGGAGGGATCTGTGGGGCAATCTAGGTGGGATCGGAGGGATCTAGGAAGGACACAAGGGGTCGGGAGGAGGGATCCAGGTCATCTGGAGGGATGAGGAGGTGTTGGAGAGATCTAAGAAGGTCACAGGGAATGGGGGGTGGGGGGGTGTTCAGGTGATCAGGAGGGATCTGGGGTGGGGGATCAGAAGTATCTAGGAGCAATAGAGGGAGTCTAGGCTGAGTAGCAAGGAAATCCGGGGATCTAAGGGAGAATGAGGGAGCTTTGAAAGGATTGGTGGGGGATCTAGTGAGATCTGGGAGGAGCTGGGAGGGATCTGGGGGTGGGTGCGAGGATGGACGGGACGATACAAGGGAACTGAGGGATCTAGGGGAGATTGGGGGGATGTGGGGAGGGTCTAGGGGGTAGATGAAAGGGTTCTGGGGGGCATCTGGGAAGGGGCCCAGGAGGCTCTGGAACCACCCATCACCTCCTCGCTGAGTTTGTCCCCCTCCTCCTTCCTCCTGTTGACGCGGGCAACTTTGCGGAGCCCCTTCAGGGCCAGGTCAGGTCTCCCTGAAATCACCTGCCACCGGGCTGACTCCACGAACAGCCTGGGGTGGGGAGCGGAGGGAATAGGGGTTACAGTGGGCCCAGACATTCAAGGGGGTTCCTGCTCCCGCCCTATGCCTCCCACCACCCATTGAGGACCGACGTGTCCCCCACCACACCATGACCCCCAAGGAACCCAGATACCCCAACATCCACCTCCTCCCCCCCCTGCCAAGGAAGATGGGGGTGGGCAGCCACCTGGGTTCCCCATACCAGGAGTAGAGGAAGAAGAGGAAGAAGGGGAGGGAGACGACGAGCTGGAGCCATCGCCAGTGAGGGACGCCGAAGGCTGCAGCCGCCAGCACAAACTGCCCCAAGGTGTAGCAGTAGCCGTTGATGGTGCCCACCACAGCACGCGCTTCTGTCGGGATCCACTCCATGCCTGTGGGCAACCATTGGCATAAGGACGGTGGGGTCTATCTCATGGGATACGGCCAAACTGGGATACCTGGGTCCCTCCCAGGGGTCAGTGGTGGAGCGTGAGTCCCTCCCAAGGGTCAGTGGTGGTAGGGTTGGAGCCTGGGTCTCTCCCATGGGTCAACGGTGGAGCCTGGGTCCCTCCCAAGGGTCAGTGGTGGAGCCTGGGTCCCTCTCATGGGTCAACGGTGGAGCCTGGGTCCCTCCCATGGGTCAACGGTGGAGCCTGGGTCTCTCCCATGGGTCAGTGGTGAAGCCTGGGTCCCTCCCAAGGGTCAGTGGTGGAGCCTGGGTCTCTCCCATGGGTCAACGGTGGAGCCTGGGTCCCTCCCATGGGTCAACGGTGGAGCCTGGGTCCCTCCCAAGGGTCAGTGGTGGAGCCTGGGTCCCTCCCATGGGTCAACGGTGGAGCCTGGGTCCCTCCCAAGGGTCAACGGTGGTAGGGTTGGAGCCTGGGTGCTTCCCATAGGGTAGGGGTGGTAGGACAAAACCCAGACACCCCACCCCCCCCCCCGGGGTCCCCAGCTCACAGAGGGAGGCGGAGTTGAGGGAGACCCCGGCCATGGCCAGGCCCGCCAGGAAGCGGCAGAGACAGTAGACAACGAAGGTGGGGGCGGCTGCCGTGCCAGCCCCCGTCACCCCCAGCTGCAGGTAGCACCAGGTCAGCAGTGCCCGGCGCCCGAACCTGCTGGGACACGGTGCTGGGGACACTGGGATGGGGGACATGGGGCACTGGGACACTGATGTGTGGCACTGGGACAGGGGCTGGAGGCACTGGCATGGGGACTGTGGGGTGCTAGGGTCACTAGAATGGGGACGTGAGCGCTGGGATGGGAGGGATGGGGGGGTGCTGGGAAATCTGGGACGGGGACACAGGCACCGCGGTGGGGACACAAGGCATTTGGAACACTGGGATGGAGAATATGGGCACTGGGAACACTGGGATGAGTGACTTGGGGGCAGTGGTGACAGTGGGACTAGCCATACTGGGACAGACCCACCCCAGGGGCACTGGGGAGGGGAGGACATCCCTGTGCATACCCCTCCCCTCTCCCCCTTTCCAGTTTCTCCCAGCTCATCCCAGCACAGCTCTGGGATGGCCACGCACTTGTCAGAGAGGACCCCGAAGAGTCCAGAGCCCAGGAGTATCCCGGCCATGTAGATGGATTGGGCCACCTGCCTCAGCGTCTTGGACTCACACACCAGGTCCCACTGCCACCGGGAGAGGACACAAGGTCAACACCCAGATACCTGGGTCCCCACCACCCCCCAGGTGGGGCCATGGGTCACCCCTCACCTCGGTAACAATCGTGTGAGCAAAGACACCGTCATGGTAGGTCCAGCCGTCGTGGCAAGGCTCGGTGGCTGCCCCGTTGGCCGTGCCATTGACTGTGCCATTGACCTCCAAGAGGTGCCACTGGGGTTCCACATAGCGACGGCAACGCTGGGGACGGTGGTGGCCGTCAGAGGGGATGGAGACGAGGAGTGGGACAGCCCCAGTACTGTCATTGACCGTGAGCCGAGGCCGGCAGTGGTGCTCGGGGACACCGGCAGTGAAGTTCTGCAGCAGGTTGTGGCTGGCCAGCATGAGCAGCGGAATGGCCAGGGCGGCCACGTAGGTCACCTGGAAGCGGCCCATCCCGCCCAGGCGGGCCAGCAGCTCCACAAAGGTCATGGTGGGATGAGGGATGGAGGTGAGGGCGGGGGGGCCCAGGCCAGCTGGAGGGTGGGAGGAGGAGAAGAGGTTGGAGGCTGGACCGAGGGATTAGCTAGGAATGGCCAAGGGGTGGTTCGGAGGACGGGACAAGGGAGGGATCAAAGGCTGGGCCAAGGGACAGCTGAGGGACACCGTAGTGGAAGGACGGAGGAGCAGCAAAGGGATGGTGGAGGGACGCGCTCAGGGTTGGCCAAGGGTCGGGACCGGGGATGACCAAGGGGTGGCTGGGCCAAGCCGAGGAGGATGAGGGGTGGACCCATGGACAGAGCAAGGGAGGGACAGAGGGACAGGCAGCGGGATGGCCCAAGGGATGGATAGAGGGATCAAGGGCGGCACTGAGGGACAGATTGAGGAAGGAATTAAAGACCCTCTATTGATCATCTGTTGATGGGGCTATCAGTCTATTGATCAGTCCATTTATCCGTCTGTCAATAGGTCTATTGATCTATCGAGTGACTGATCCAGCCCTCAGTCGATCAGTCTCTGTATAGGGCTATAATTTGCTCTGTCAATCAGCCTATCAACGTACCAGTCTATCAGCCTTTCTGTTGAGGTACTGGTTGCTCTATTGATCTATCAGTGCCTCTATCAATCAATCAGTCTATCAGTCTATCAGTCTATTGATCTGCCGATCACTCTAACAATCTATCAGTGTCACTATCAATCTCTTGGCGTCTATTGATCTGTCAGGCTGTCTATTGAGCTATCGGTCTATCAATCTGTCAGTCTCTGTCGTCTATCAGTCATCTAGCGATCTAATAATTGACCAATCTACCTATCATTCTATCAATCGCTGATTATTTCATGCTATCAGCTCTGCCCTTCGCTGCTCTCCCTCCTCCTCCTCCCTCCCCCTCATGAGTGAAAAATCAATCAATCCTCTCTCCCTTCTGTCATACCAATCTCTCAATAGGTTCATCCCGCCAATGATCCCTCGCGATCAATCGATTCCTACCTGCTGTTTGGCTCCTCTTCCTCTCTCTGCCACTTTCTCGGTTTCTGGCTCAGTCTCTCTGGCCACCCGCTGTCCCTCTGTCTGTCTGTCGGTCTGCCTGTCCCTCCCTCCCTCCCTCCCTCTGCCACTCCCACTCTATTTCTCTGGCCATCCTTCAACCCTCGGTCAATCAATCAATCAATCAGTCAATCGATGGATTTCTCTGTTGTCCATGCCAACCATCATCCAGCTGGTGGATCTGTTTGCCCATCCCTCTGCCCATCTATTGACTCCTCACACTAGCAAGAAATTGATTTATCTGCTGATCTACATAGGTCTGGTAATCAACCTATTGATCTCCTCTCTATTGATCAATCTATTGGTCTCCCCATCCCTTAATCCAGCCAGCTCTTTATTGATAAATTATTGATCTTTAGATCTTTATTATCTATAATGTGTTGATCATCAATTAATCCATAAGCTCTTGCTTTATTTATTAATTTCTTGGTATATATATTTCTGTTGTTCTACAGCATCTCTATTGATCCACCTGATGATCTGTGTGTCTCTATTGACAACAACTTGATTTATAATCTACTCATTGATCAATCTTTTGGTCTGTATTTTTCTATTGATGAATCTATTGAACCATGAGCCACCAATCAGTCTCATGATCTCCTTCTCTGTTGGTCGATCTATTTGTCTATTGATCCATTTATTGATTTATATTTTTTTTGTTGATCAATATCTCACACTTAATTGCTCTATTGACCAGTCTACTGGCCTATACTCTTCTATTGATTGATTTATTGACCTTTAATCTCTCTTTGTTGGTCTGTTGGTCTCTGTCTATTGATGAACCTATTGACCTATAATCTATTGATCAATATAGTGATCTTTATCTATTGACTGGTCTGTCGGTCTCTATCGATCAATCTATTGATCTTTAATCTCAATCTATTGACATATACTCTTTCTGTTGATCAGTCTTTCTCTCTATTGATCAGCCTATTGAGCTTTGATCTCTCTCTTGACCAGTCCATTGGTCTCTCTCTCTCCCGATCAACACATTGATCTCTCTATTGGTCCACTCACCTGTCCGTCGCTCCAGCTATTGCCCGACCTCTCCCAGCACCAAATCCTGCTCCTTGGAGCTGTCTACCAGCAGCTACCACCCCTTGGCCCTGTGGCTGCCCATGGCCACAGCCCTGTCCCTGTCCCTGTCCCCACTCCTATTTAAAGCCACCCTTGGTCCCAGTTAACGTTTGACTCCAGCGGGACCGGATCCTGCTATGGGTCGGTGGAGATGATCATCAGGTGGAAATGCCGGTGCCGGTCACGCTGGTCCCCAACCAGAGATGCCCAACAGCTCCCATCCTCTCCATCCTCTTCCTTGCTGAGGAAGTCCCTGACCCCAAGTGGATGGGGACCCCACCCAGCCCCCTCCAGCTTGTTTTCACCATCCATGGTGGATAATTCATGAGCCAAAGTCCCTGAGGGCCCTGAACCGGATCCCTGGGAGCCCCTTGGACCCCGGGCAGGAGGGCAGCGGGAGGCAGCGGAGCGTAGGCAGGATGGGGCAGCAACCAGGGGACTTGAGGGGTGGCTTGGCGGGGGGGCCGGGGGAGCAGGATGCCTGGGTCCTTGCTGGCTGGGTTGTTAGAGAGAAGGGTTCAGTGTGTGCTGGGTGGCAGGATGCTTGGGTCTGCGGGACGTCTGGGTCCGCGGGACGTCTGGACACCTGGATCCCAGGGTCCTTGGGATCCCTGGGCACCAAGACACCTCGGTCCTTGGGACTCCTGGGTCCTCAGGGTGGCCGAGTTCTCCCTGTGCTCTTGAGTGTGACTCTCCCTCCCTCACAGCTTCAGCACGGGCAGAGGGGAGGAGGGGAGAGTGGAGCGGGGGGATGCAATGCCGAGGCCTCAGCACCCCACTGGGTCCCATATTTGCCTTCGGGGCGGGACAGCCAGGCTGTGCGGGACCCCCCGCGGCCGTGGGAAAACAACCACCACCCCCACCCCGTGCCCTCCCACCGGCTGCATTTCACACAATTTTTGCTTTTATTGTTTTTATTCCAGCACAGAAAAACCATCCTGCGAAGCAGCGGTTGGAGGGGACACACCATCCCCCAACCCTGTGTGGACAGGAGGACACCTGGGTCCCCTTCCTGGCCATGCATGAGGGTGGCCATGGTCATTTCTGTCCCTTTGCTCTTCTGGGGGGGGGGGTGTGTGCACCTTCTCCCACCCCGCTCCTGCTCTGTCATCCGCTGGGTGCGTTGAGGTGTGGGTGGGGTTGAGGGTCCCCTGGGGTGGCTGGCACTAGCAGGGCCCTGTGGTGCTGCTCGGCTGGGTGGACTGAAGTGGGACCTGGAGATGTTGCTCATCCTTCTGGGGCCGGGTCCTGGTGGAAGAAGGAGTATGGGGGGGCAGTTTTGGGGGGTGCTAGGTGGGTTTTCATGTTGCTGTTCCCCCTCCTTCCCCATTGACCTGTCCATCCATCAGCCAGCCATCTTCACAGACGTTCATCCTTTCATCCATCCATTGTCATACGCTTCTTCCTATCCATCCATCTATCCACCCACCTATCTCTCTCCGGTCCCATCCACTCCTGTCCATCCATCCCCACACATAACCAGTCTTCCATCTGCCCATCCCAATGTCCAATCAATCCTCCTCTCCCACCAACCCTCCCTGGGTCCACCCCTTCACCTGTCCCTCCCCTTGTCCTTCAGTTCCTCCAATCCCACCTGCCCTCCACCTCCTCCACGGTCTCAGGCAGTGCCATGTCCCGTGTCTCTGGCAGGAAGATGGCCACCAGACCGGACACCACAGGGGCTGCCCCGTAGATGATGAAGGGCAACGCGGGAAACACCTCACCCACCATCTTCACCAAGGGGGCCATGATGCTGCCCAGACGGGCCATGGTGTTGGCCAACCCCATGCCTGTCTGCCTGTGGGACACCGAGATGCCCTGAGGGACCAGCCTGCATGGTCATGGCCACCCCATTACCCCCTGCAACCTGCACCCCACTCCTTACCGAATAACAGTGGGGTAGAGCTCACCCGTGTAGAGGAAGACACAGTTGAAGGCTGCGGCTAAGCAACCCTTCCCAAAGACAGCCAGGGCAGTCCGAAGTGTCCGCAGGTCTGTGGGGATGAGGACAGGACATCTGGGACTCACTTTGGTGTCACTACTTGGTTGGGGTGGCAGTGGGTGATGGAGACAGGAGATGCCAAACACCAGGATTTCAGGCAAATTGCCCATAAAAAGCTAAAATTGCGCAGCCTGTGAGTTGCGTTAATGGGTTGAGCTTGTTTTGGCCCTCCCAGATGGTGCCTTATGGGCTGGAGATGAAGGGGACACCACTGCCACCACCCCCAGCCCTCACCTCGTGGCACCAAGACGTTGGCCAAGATGGCCGAGCCAGCCAGGAGGAGGGCAAAGGACTGGGTGAAGCGTCGCCCCACGAAGGTGATGGTGAGGATGGAGACCAGCTTGGCTGGAATGTCCACGGCCCCAAAGATGAGCTGGATCACGTAGATGTTGAAGTCAAAGTTTTGCAGATCCATGGCCAGCCCATAGTAGGCAAAGCTGGTGGAGAACCTAGGCCAAGGGAGGGGGAGGAAAAGGTCACCTGTGGACGGGGGGGGGGGGATATGGCAGTCACACACCATCCCCTGGCCTGTGGGATCCAGCCAGGAGATCTCTGTCCCTTTCTGGAGCATGTGCGGGCCAAGAGACCTCTGTTGACCGAGTGCTGCACCATGACTAAGTTTCCCTTTCCAATAAGGACCCAGCTACGGTGGGTGTTTGGAGGGGTGGAGAGCAGGATGGGTGGATCAAAGAGTGGGGGGAAGGATGGACAACCACCCACTGATGTCCTCCACTGCTGGGCGTACCATACGAAGCAAAGGCAACAAGAGATGCGGCGCACGACAGGTGTCCGGACCAGGTCAACCACCGTGTGATGACTCCTTGATGAAGCCATTTCCTTCTGCATGTAGGACCTCAAGACCTAGAGGGAGACAGGGGTTCTGGGGTGGGGACAGGGTGCTGTGGTCCCTCTTCTCCCTGGTGGGGGATAGTGGTGGGAGGAGCAGAGAGGAGAACCAGGGTGGAGCGGGCAGGGGGTGGGATTAAGGTCGGGGCAGGATGGGTGAAGAGTGGGTGGGAGGAGGGATGGAGGAACAGATGGATGGACAGATAGATGGATGGAGATGGGGGATGGATGGATGGATGGATGGATGGATGGATGGATGGATGGATGGATGGATGGATGGATGGATGGATGGAAATGTGGCCGGGTGGATGGGATGGATGGAGACAGAGATGATGGCGATGAATGGATAGACAGGTAGATGGTTGTATAAGGGGATGGATGGGTGCAGATGGCGACAGAGGGACAGTTATCTATGGGGATGGATGGTTGTTTAAGGGGCTGGAAAGACGGGTGTAGGGGAGCCCCACTGTTGGCCCTCTACATGAGGGCCAGGAGAGTGGGGCCACTTCACCCCACCCGCTATAAAACACCCCAGAGATGCCCTAGGGGACCCAGTCAGAGCCTTTTACTTCTATGTCGAGCTTGTCCCCTTCTTCTTTCTTCCCATTTATCCTGGCCACTTTCTGGAGCTCCTTCAGCGCCTGGTGGGACTTCCCCACCATGACCAGCCAGCGAGCTGACTCTGTTAACCACCTGTGGAGGAGATGGGGACAGGATCCCCAAAATCATCCCACCATCCATCTGACCCTGCCATCTCTCCATCTACCCCCCTGTCCCTCCAGCCATCTCTCTGTGCTTCCACCCATCCATCCAACTCTCCATCCATCCTTGGACCTTCTACTCATCCCTCCATCCATCTTTGCACCTTCTACTCATCCCTCCATCCATCTTTGCACCCATCTTTCCTTCCACCTGCCCATCCATGAAACCCTCCATCAATCCATCCATCCCACCATCCCTCCATCTGTCCATCCCTGTATCCATCCCTCCATCTACGACTCCATTCCTCCCCCTTCTCCTCACCATGAGTAGAGGAAGAAGCACAAGAAGGGCAGTGACACAGTGAGCTGCAGCCAGCGCCAATCAGGGATGGCATAGGCGACCCCAGCCAGGAGGAACTGCCCGGTGGTGTAGCAGTAACCCATGAAGGTCCCCACGAGTGCCCGGGTGTGAGTGGGCATCCACTCCAAAGCTGCCGAGACACACAGAGACATGAAGCAGACCAGGAGGGTGCCTGGGGCTGGTACTATGGGGCTGGTGGTGGCCACGTACAGAGGGAGACGCTGTTGAGGACAATGCCAGAGAAGGCCATGCCCGTGAGGAAGCGGAAGAGGCAGTAAACAGTGAAAGTGGGGGCGAAGGAGGAGCATGTCCCCATGGTGCCCATCTGAAGGTAGCACCAGGTGAGCAGCGACCGGCGGCCGAACCTGGGCGGTGAGGCGGAGGAAGAGGGGGTAAGGCGGAGGAAGAGGGGGTGAGACAACCTCCATGATGCTGCCTCACCTCCCCACCTGCCCACGGGCATGGGGTCTCCACCCCTCACCTGTCCGAGAGACCCCCAAAGATGATGCCGCCCACCAAGATGCCAGCCATGTAGAGCGACTGGGCCAACTGCTTCAGACTCCGGGAGCTGCACACCAGGTCCCACTGCCAAGGGGCAAAGACATGGGGTGGGGCAGAGATAGGGGGAGACCCCTCTGGCCTTCCTCCTGCCCCCCAAAACCGGCTGTGGTGGCTGGTAGGGTTGATCCAACACAACAGGCAACAGATGGCCAATGGAAACACCAAGAAGGTGCCACTAAACACTTGGCCACCCTTCCCAGTATCCCCACAGTTGGAAGCTCCTGCCAGGGGTCATCTGGCCCCTTTTTGACCCCTTGTTGATAGCCATCAGCTCCCTCAGCCCCCCTCTTTCTTGTCCTGAGCTCTCACGGCACTGAGTGCCTCCACCAAGGGTTGAGTGGGGAAGATGCTCCAGTTGGAAGAAGTCAGCATTGTGATGACAGCAGACCCTTCACAGGTGCCTCAAGGTGGGAACTGCACACAGAACTGGGCGAAACCTGACACCCGCCCCAAATCCCACCCAGCTGCCGCTGCCATCCTACCTCAGTGATGATGGTGCTGGTGAAGACGCTGCGGTCATAGGTCCAACCATCACGGCAGGGCTCTGTCTCCAGCCAGCTGCTGTTGGGAACCGAGGCATTGGCCTCCAAAAGCCACCACTGTGGTGTCACGAAGCGCCGGCATCGCTCACCATGGGGAACTGAGGCCCTCAGCAGGTCCTGGGGGTCAAGGCCAGTGGCATTGGCCTCCCAGTGAAGCCGGCAGTGATGGTCGCTGGTGGCAGCCGTGAAGTTCTGCAGAAGGTTGTGACTGGCCATCATGAGGATGGGCAGGGCCAGGAGGAGCACCGAGGCCACCTGGAAACGTCCCATGCCCCCCACATGCTCCAGGAGGCTGGCAAAAGCCATGCTGCCACCGTGAGACCCCAGGAACACCCTGCAGCCATGCACACCCACCCCACACTCGCAGAGCCCCAAAAGGGATGGATTTCACCCCAAAAATGCTTCTCCTGCTCCTGCAGTATCCTCACTCCACAAGCACCAGGGGTCATCTCCTATATAACCTGGCCAACTGCACTTATGGGTTAATGTTTGACATCTGGGGTGGGTTTTTTGGTGATTATCCAGCAGGAGAAGGCAAAAGTGCAGGCAAAGGCAGTGCAAAGGTGTCCGGGGCGGGGGGAGCCACTAAGCGCCAGCAAAGGGTGGCCAGAGCCAAATCCATGGGCAGCACTTCCCTCCCCTCATTGGTTCAGCAAAAACGTCCCCCAAATGGGGCAAAACTGGAGCAATCTGGGGCAGGAAGAAAATAAATAATTATCGGTTATTTTACTATTCTCCAGCATTGCTTTTTTGAGGGGAAAAGGCAGCTTTTGGAGAGGCACCATCTGCAACCAACCTCCTTCACCCGGCTCACGGAGAACCCTCAGGTAGGCATCCCGGAGCGTGGGGTCTCCTGCCTTGGGCCAATGTATGGCCTTCACTAGCCCCTTTGGGTTAAATTTTAGTGATTTTTGTGGTCAAAAGAGGACCGAAAGGTGCTGACAGAGGTGGCCCTGCTTGGGTCAGCGCATTCTCTGCCTGGAGAAGCCGGGGGTTAATTTTTGATGGGGTCAGACCAATGAGGGGATTGATGGGGCCAAGGGACACGTTGGCAGTGGGAGCAAGGGCCAGGGTGATGTGGGAGGGACGGAATCCGGGAAGAGGCATCATGGCAGCAGCACCATGAGTTGTTGGGAGGGGGGCTGGGGTGGGATTTGGGAGCTCCTCGCCCTTCTCCCCCTTCTCTGGGATTTGGGGGACCCCTCTCCCGGGACAAGAGTTGGATAGTTTTGGGGTTATTGGGTGCCATCCTATTGGAGGTGACCCTGGGTGGGCCCAGATAACACCCTGAGACGTTGTCCCCACCAGAGCTGCTTTATTCCTTCAAGGACTTCCCCTACCCCACACAGGGAGGTCAGCCGTGGGGCAGGAAGTGAATTTGTACCCATCCCCAAAACAAGGCTGGGGGGACCCATGGGGAAGTGTGGTTGCTGGTGGCCAGGCATAGGGTGCTGTCCCCCCACCCCACCATAGTCCTTCAGGCCTCCTTCTGCGGGGCCTTGTCCTGGGGCTGGAGGGGAATCTTCTCTTTGGGGTCATCCACCTTCTTCCGCTTGGCCCTGGAGGGAGGATGAGGAGGAGGAGGAGGGTCCATAGGGCACGGCAGGATGGGTCAGCCACCGGCAGGGTGGGAAGCAGCCCAGCCTGCACTGTGTCCATCCATCTGTCCATCTGCCCAGCCGTTCAGCTACTCATATCGCTCGTTCTTCTGCCAAGACACCCATCCACTTGTCCCTCAACACATCCATCTGTCCCTCCATCCAAAACCCCTTCATCTTTCAGTCCGTCCATCCATCCATCATCCAACCATCCATCCATCATCTAAGCATCCATCTATCCATCAATCCAACCATCCACCACCCAGCCACCATCCAACCATCATCCATCCAAAACCCCACGCGCTTTGTCTATCAGCCTATCCCTCCATCCATCAGCATATCCATCCAGTTCTTCATCTCTCCATCCATTCACAAAATCCAGTCATTCATCTACCACTAGATCCATCCATCCCTCCCTCCATCCATCCCCCCATCCCCCCATCCCTCCCCTCCCACGTGCCCACCTGCTCTCCACCTCCTCGATGGTGTCAGGCAGCGGCACGTTGAGGGTCTCTGGGAGGAAGCCGGCTGCCACAGCTGCCACCACAGGGGCCACCCCATAGACCGCAGGGGGCAAGAAGGGGTAATACTCATCCATCATCTTCACCAGCGGCGCCACGATGCCACCCACTCGGGCCATGGTGCTGCCAAAGCCCAGCCCGGTCTGCCTGCCAGTACCACAGGGGGTCGACATGGGGCAGAGACCACCCTGGGGCTGTCACAGGTGGGTGACAGGGGACCTGCCCCACTGTGGGGTCATGGGGACAGGGTTTTACCTGATGGGAGTGGGGTAGAGCTCGGTAGTGTAGAGGAAGACGCAGTTGAAGGAGGCGGAGAGGCAACCCTTGCCAATGACAGCCAGCGCCGTGCGCACCATCTGCAGCTCTGGGGCAGAGAGAGGAACAGGCTGGACCCTGCGTTCGGGCAGGAGCCACCTCAGGGATGGGGTAATGGTGGGAAGGAGAAAGAAGGGTGGATGTAAGGATGGATAGCTAGATAAGTAATTGGATGGATGGTTGGACACGTGGATGGACGGATGGATGGATGGATGGAGATGTGGACGGACGGATGGAGAAGTAGGTAGGTGCTTAATTCAATGGCTGGAGAAGGGAGGGATGGGTGAAGAGCAAAGTAGAGTTGTGTGATGGACTGGTGGGAACATCGGTGGCTGGACAGAGCGGTGCAGAAGATCCCCATCACCCCATCACACCCACCTGTGGAGACAAAGATGTTGGCAATGATGACCAGCCCCGCCAAGAAGAGGGCCACCATGAGTGACACCCGCCGGCCAACGTAGCTCAGGGAGACAGTCACTACCACTTTGGCCGGGAAGTCAACAGCGCCGAAAATCACCTGGATGAGGTAAATGCTGACACCAAAGTTTTGCAGATCCATGGCCAGCCCGTAGTAGGAAAAACTGATGGAGAACCTGGAGTGGGGTGGAGAAAAGCAGGGGCCTTGAGGTGGCGTGACCTCGCTTGGGATGTCACCATCGCATGGGACAGGGCAAGGATCGCAGATGGTGGCGAAGAGGGCTGTGGTACAGTTGGATGGCTGGATTCACTGATCGTCTGTCCGTCTGTCCATCTGTCCATCCAGCCAGCCATACATCTGACCAGCTCTCCAACCGTCTGTCCTTCCAACCAACCAACCAACCAACCAACCAACCAACCAACCCACCCTCCATCCATCCATCCATCCATCCATCCATCCATCCATCCATCCGTCCCTCCGTCCCTCCGTCCCTCCGTCCCTCCGTCCCTCCAGCTCACCACCCACCTCTCCATCCCTCCACTCCCTCATCCCTCCCTCCCTCCTCCTCCTCATCCCCACCAGACTTCCCCATCCTGGCCCAGCCCCACCAGACAATGGAGAGGCAGAAGAAGATGTGGCGGATGACTGGGGTCCGGACCAGGTCAGAGATGGTGTAGGAGGACTTTAGACCAGCCAACTCCTCCTTCATGTTGGACTTCAGGATCTGGGAGGGGGGAAACAGGAGAGGTTGCTGGGGGACCCGAGTGGGAAACTGAGACACCCCTGCCCCACCATGGGGCCACCATACCTCGACCGTGATCTTCTCCCCTTCCTCCTTTCTCTTGTTAATCCTGGCCACTCGCTGCAGGACCTTCACGGCCCTCTCAGCCTTCCCCGAGAGCACTAGCCAACGGGCAGACTCAGCCAACCACCTGCAGTCAACAAAGGGGAAACTGAGGCACAAAGAGAGCCTCACATGTCCCTGTGGCCTTCCCCAGGGGACCCAAGCATCCTACCAGGAGTAGAGGAGGAAGATGAAGAAGGGCAGGGAGACGGTGAGCTGGAGCCAGCGCCAGTGGGGGACAGCGTAGGCCACGCCAGCCAGCAGAATCTGGCCCAGGGTGTAGGCAAAGCCAGTGATGGCCACTGTGATGGCGCGGTAGGGCGTGGGGATCCACTCCACCACTGCAAGGGACCACAGGGACACGTCTGACTTGGTGTCCCCCCCTCTCCGTGACCCTCCTTGTGAATGTGGCCTCCCCATCATGTCCAGATGCATCCACACCACATGGCCCCATCCATGGCCACGGCGATGTCCCCATCAGTGACCACTGGGATGCCCCCATCAGCAGCCATAGGGACGTCTCCATCTGTAGAGAGGGGGATGTCCCCAACCATGGCCACTGGGGACATCCGCATCCATGGCCATGGCAACGTCCCTCTCCATGGCCATGGCGATGCCACCGCCCGTGGCCATTGGGACATCCACGGCCGTTGGGTCATCCCTATTCACAGCCGTGCCGATTGTCCCCACTCAGAACCCCGTGGTCCTCCTCATCACGTTGCCCAACCAGGGCCGCTGGGGACATCCGCATCCACGGCCATGGCAACGGCCCTCTCCGTGGCCACGGTGACGTCCCCGTCCATAGACATCCCTATCCGTGGCTGTTGGCTCGTCCCCATCCGTGGCCATGCCGATTGTCCCCACCCAGGTCCCCACGGTCGACCTCAGCCCCGTCCCCTCACCCAGGCAGGTGATGCTGAGGCCGAAGCCAGAGAGGGCCATGCCACCGGCGAAGCGAAAGACGCAGTAGGAGGCGTAGTTGGGGGCAAAGGCCGTGCACGTCCCCATCACCCCCAGCTGCAGGTAGGACCACATCAACATGGCCTTGCGCCCAAACCTGCAACAGGGAGGCACTGGGTGCCGCTGGGTGCCACTGGGTGATGGTCTGTCGAATACCCCACGGGGAAACTGAGGCACGGGGCGGGTATCTGCTGCCTTTACCTGTCCGAGAGGCCCCCCAGCACCAGGGCGCCCACCAGGACCCCAGCCATGTAGATGGACTGGGCCATCTGCCGCAGCTGCCGGTAGCTGCAGACCAGGTCCCACTGCGGGGACGAGGACGAGGTGAGGATGACCTGCCCTCTCCTCCCACCCATCAGGGCCTCCTCTTTCCTCCCCCCGCCCCCCCCCCGTTCCACCACCTCCATCCCCATAGCCCCCTCCTCCCCACACGC
>JAVKLA010000061.1:504145-516343 GCA_034782735.1 Sagittarius serpentarius
CCAGCCCCCCAGCGCTGTTTTGCTTACTTGTCGCTTGCTTTAATAAATCAAATTTTGGAATTGGCCAGTTCTCTGTCATTTAACTGGACAGGTAAACTGCTTTTGGTGCCACACAGAGAATTTTACAGTTCAGATGCTTCTCACTCCCTCTGTCTCTCCTGTAGCTCCAGTTGCTTGGCTGTCATCCACCTATGAGAATACCTTGGTGTCTTAAAGCTCTTCAAATACAAGGCTTTATAGATACATAGTGTGACCCACACACAGTACATGGACATACTTCTCTTTTGGTTATGCATACAGCCTGTGTTACATGCTGGTCATCCGATCTGCTGAGGAAAGGGATGAGGAGCCAAACAGAAATAGAGAAGAAAAAAGAGGGACAAGGAGCAGGAAAGAGGAAGGAGATGCACAGGGAGACAGAGATGGAGAAAGAAACATAAGGATGAGTAGCAGGACAGAGGGCTGGAGGAGAGAAGGAGGGAACTGGACCAAGCCCTGGAGCTACTCTGGAGCACATGCTCCAGGAACTCCACAGCCATGTCTTGGGGATCACCACCCTCTTACCCTCTATGCCAGAGAAACAGCACCCTGCCACCCTGCACAGGCACCAGAGGAAGGTGCCTCCCTGCAGGGGCTGAAAGCCTGGGCAGTGAGGGGGCAGGAGAGAGGGCAGGCAGGAAGCTGGGACCAGGCTCAGGGCAGGCACCGCAGCAGCCTGGGGTGCCCAGGAGATGAGGCCAAGCCTGGCCTTGAGGAGCCATTGTGGCCAGCACATGTGGCAAGCCCCCACCCCTGGGCCCTGACCAAATGTGCCTGGCAGCACAGAGCTGGGAACAGAAGACGTTTTATTCAGAGTTCACCCTGTGGACTCAGGGAGGCCAAGTCCTGCAGAGACTTCAGAGTTTGTCAGGGACCTCTGTCAGGAGGGCAGCAGCCCCTCGCAGACCAAGGCCTGTCTGTCCCAGTCAGTGTGCCAGACAGGCATAGCTGTGCAGTGGTAGCACCAATGGCCTCACGCAGTAGAAGACCTCGGCATCATGCCATGAGCCATGCAGCACTGTGGCCCCTGGCACCAAGCTGACAGTCAGCTGCAGGCAGGCAGAGGGTCCTGGGGGACAGCACCAGGAAAACCCACACCAGGGAGTTCCCATCTGCAAAGCCCGCAGCAGGCCAGCAGCTCCCCAGCAGCCTAGGCCCACCAGCTTAGGTGCAAGGCATCCAGCCCATCCCACCCATCACGGGAGCCCAGGTGCAGGCCCTGGGGTGCAGTTGCTGCTGCCAGAAATTGATGCTGCATCTTCTGGCCTGCACATCCCTCTCCTGTGGTCCAACAGAGAATGCGGACACTTGTTGGGTCCTGGACCACTGGTGATGACTCCAGGATGGGGGCTCTGCATGGGACTGCATGACATCCCTCTGCCTCCGCCCTGCACAGGCGCACAGCCCTGGCCTCAGCCAGGTCCTGCATGGACCCTTCTTGCCAGTGAGACCCTGCCAGCTGGGGCAGGGCTGGCACAGGCTCTCCCTCTTGCCAGCTGCACTTCTACTGCCTCTGGCAGCACAGGTACCTCAGTGTCCTGCTCCGTTTGTGGCTTACTGCAGGCAACAGGGCTTGGCTGGCTGAATACAGACCTCCATCGTACCTGCCCCATTCTCAGGACAGTAGGTCTCCTGTCATACCTCATGCTGCACAGACCCCCGCAACCCCGTCCCCAGTAGCACCATCGCGCTGGGTGCTGCAGCAATGCATAGCACACCACAGTGGCCACAGGCAGGGAGGGAAGAGGAATAATCATGAGGGTGCCTGGGTGCCCCCCAGGAGAGGGGCTGGGCTAGGTAGGGGCAGCCCCACCATGACCCTGCGGCTGCCAGGGACTTACTACTGTGCCCCTGTGGCCTGAAGTGTGCGCGCGCGCATGTGTGTGTGTGGTGTCCCTGATGAGCTCGTGCCTCCTTGGGTTCCCTTAGGGCCATCCAGCCTTTGCCCAGTGCTCGACCCCCTCCTCAGAGGGGAGCTGCTGGGGGGCTCCAGCTGCCCCTCTGGTCCCCAGGAACCCCTGGAGCCTTCCCGGGTGCCTGCCTGGGACAGGGGAGTGGTGTCTGGTGCTGAGGGATGTACGTGTGGATGTAAGCACCTGTGCAGGTGTGTCAGGGGTTGCGTGTGCACAGGGAGGTGTGCATCAGGTTGTACTCAGTGTCAGCGTTCAAGCGGCTCGTGCTTGCTGGTGGGTTTTATATGTGTGTGCTTTGGGGGGAGTGTGCATGTGGTGTGAGTGCTGAGTGTGTTCTGCGTGCGGGGGGGGGGCGTGTGTTGCGGGGTGCAAGTGCTCACACACGGGTGTGCTGGAGCGTGCACGTGTGTTACTGCCACTGTTGCCTCTGTGTGTCTGTGTCCGGGAGCGCGTGCGCGCGTGTGCCTGAGTGTGTCCAGCGACGGGCTGGGGCGGGGGCGGAGCCGCCGCCGGCAGCGGGCTCTGCCCGATGGGCACAGGCAGCGGGAGCTGCGCAGGGCAGCGGCCCCGGCAGCGGCAGAAGCAGCAGAAGCAGCACCGGCAGCGGGCAGCTGCCCTCGGCGGGGCGAGCGGCGGGGCGGGCCGGGGCCAGGTAGGGTCCCGCCGGCGTGGGGGGCAGCGCTGGGTCCGGCCGGTGCCCCACCGCGGGCAGAGCGGCTGGGAGCGGAGCGGGGCGCTGGGCAGTAGGATCCTGCGCCAGGCTGAGCCGCTGCCTCTCGCGGGCAGGGCAGGGCAGGGACGGGCAGGGGCGGGCGGCGAGCGGAGCGGCGCCGGGGGACGGGCAGCCCCAGCGGGGCGCCGGCAGCCGTGCCCGCTGCAGGACGGGGCAGCGCTCGGGCAGCTGCCGGTGCAAGGGAGGGGGCTGCGGCCGGGCTGGGCACAGGTGGGGTTGGGTGCTGGCAGGGTGCTGGAGGGCAGCGGTGGCTCCCAGGCTGAGCCTACGAGCTGGCCAAGCAAGTTGGGGGCGGGGGGGGGGGGGCTCTGCCTTGTCCCCCTGCAGAGCGAATGAGGCGCCTGATCGCAGCTTTGCTGCGCAAGTGGGGAAGTGGAGGCACTCTACAGCAACGGCAGCAGCAGAAGAGCTCGGGGCAGCTGGCTGCCAAGCTCACCGAATCAGGGAGTTCAAAGTGCCTGCTCCCTGTCCCCCCTCTCCCCTCCGTGCTCCTGTCTGGCCAGACCAGCAGGGTCTGTGGTGTTTCCCCCAGCACTGCTGTGTCTGTCCCCTTACACTGCTGCCTCCTCCCCTTCCCTTGACACACGAGCTGGCTGCGCTGCTTCACAGGCATCCCTGGCGTGACCTGCTGCCTGTCCCCACCAAGGCTCTGGGTTGGTCCTTTCGTTACCCTCACCAGATGGGTACTGGGGACCATTCTCCCTGCTAGTCCTTTACTGAACCCTCATTAGAAAAATCAGATTTCTTGAGTCCCAACTTTGCCATTGAGTAGGTTCTCATCCCTGGGAATATTACCTCCTCCATCACATCGCCTTTACCCCTGCTAACCCTGAGTAGCAGATGTGGGAAAGGAATTTTGTTGCCCATGCTCTCCATTTTCCCTCTGCTCAGAGCAGCTGTCCCTCTCACTGCTAGTGAAGGCTATTCAGAACTAAGTGAAACTCAGAAGCATTGTCATAAACCCATTCACAAAATGGCAGGGTGTGAAATGTTTGCAAAATGCTTCCAGGGGACAACAGAGCCACAGGGGTGAGTGGCAGCTTCCTGAGAAGATGCTAAATAGGGACTTGGAGATATCCCACTCTGCTAGAGATGCTCTGAATGACTCTGTGAAAGTCTCTTAGCATCTCAGTGCCCCGGCATCAATGTCACAGTTCGTATATGCTGCTTAAGAGACCCTGCTTTCACTCTCTGCCTGTTCTATCGCTGTCCTGTCTGCAGGCAGGACTGTGCACAGAGGGTGAAGCAGCGCTAACCTAGCAGAGATAGATTTGTTTCTCTGCTGCATCAATGAGTTCCCTGATCCAACCAGTTACAAAGCCACTTCTTGATGCTCGCTGTGTCTCAACTCATTTGTAAAGAGGACTGAAGCACTACTTTGCCTTCATGTAGATGGGTCATGAGCCACAGGCAACCAAGGAGAACCTCAAAGCTGTGGCAAGTGTACAATTACCAACCTGCCACCACATCCTTCCTGGCACTCTGCTCCTGGCCACTGGCTGTCCCTGAAAATTACTCACCAGGCTCCCCAGATTCCCATTCCTATAGCTCAAGAAATAAGCTTGGAGCTGAGAGGTGAATGACAACAGTAGTGGCTCCCTGACAGCCAGAAACAATTTTTCCAAGTAAAGCATGAGCTGCTTATGTGCACATCAAGGGATGTCAAATTTGGACTGCAAGCAGGCTATGTGATGTGCCAGTACTCCACAGTGATTTCACTGCAGGTCACACCAGTGAGGGGGACGTTTGCAGGGTTGCCTGCCTTAATTTGCAGGGGGGCTGCAGAGGTCTTCCCTGTCTTTTTGTTCTCTTTAGAGCAGCCTTTGAGAAGGGCTTGCCAGAGAGAGCAAAGAAAGAACACTTGGCAATGAGAAGGGGGGGAGGGATGCAGGATGACAGCCAAAGACTCTACCAGGCAACACAGACACTGTCTGGGTGGATGATAAGATGAACTTGGCTTCTGGCTGAGCTGTCAGCTCTTCTCCAGCTTTGCTAATACCTTTCTCACCCCCATGGAACAAGGATCCCAGTGCCACAGTCTTGCATGGGGTATAACCCCGAGCACAGTCTAAGCCAGTGCAATCAACTAGAGGTAAAAATAAAACACCAGTGGCAGCATGAGTTGCTCTCCCCTGCATACAGGGAAGCTCCCTGCTCCCAGAGGAGTTAGGCAGCATGAGAAGAGACCAAGGTCCTCAATTCTGGCAGACTCTGGCACCAGACCCTCTGGCAGGCCCCCCATCCATCTATGTCTCCCACTTCCGCCAGGGCCTGTGTAAGCTCCCCTGCGTCCTGTACGTGGGGTACTCTTTTCTTCAAGTGGCTGCAGGGGTACTTTTGCCTGTACTGAGAGCTGACACCATCATTTGAATTGGCTTTGTTCATGCACTGAGGCAGAGCTAGCAAAAATAAGTAGCATGCACTTCAGTACTCATCCCTCTCCCACACAAGCATTCACGGAGCTCAAGCTTACTAGAAAACAGAAATGTCTCAGCCAGGTGTAAAATTTCTGTGCTGCACCTGCCACAAGGCAAATTCACATTCAGAACAACTGAAGCCAGCCCTGTGAAATCCCTGCTGCTTTTGAGATGGGTAGGTGCTATTGGAGCAATCCACGTTCACAAATGAGGTGCAGAGAACTTTTGGGTCCCAGAGAGCAGAGTCCAGCTCCCAGATAGATAGCAGCATAAGCTTCCTGCTGCCCAGGCAGAGGAGAGGCTACCATGCCAAGTGGGGTATTTGACTTGTACCAAGTGTTGGGCGGTGCACAACAGGCCAACCAAAAGACCGCATCCTGCTTCCTAGACTTTATGAGCCTTTGGCACTTGCCTCTGGGGATACTTGCAACTGTACGGGAATGGTCTCATTATAGCTGGGGTAGCATTGAACAGGGCTCGGTGTGATTCCAGGCAGTTCGCTGGCATCCCCAAATCTGCACTGACACTTGTAGCCAGGGCCCCATGTTGACATGCCCCTTGCAGTACTTCTGCTTCAGGCACTCGCACTGTCAGTGCTCCCCAGAGAGCACCTGCTAATTCCCCAGCCTGAAAGAGAATGCACAAGCTAGAGGCTGGTTTCTTGCACAGGCTGCGATCTCCATACTCACGGCGAGACGGCCTTGGGCCACATGCTGGTAACCACAGCACGTCCCTACAAACACTGCAGAGGGGGAAGAACCCAAACCATGTCTTTATTCAAGGGAAGCTGCGCCTCTATCTGTATGTGATAGTCCCCCAGCTCCAGAACTCAAAAACATGCAGACAGATTTCTATGCCTGTGACAGGGAAACTGGTGTTTCCATGCACAACTTCACCTTCTGCTTTCAGTCCAAATGCTTATTTTGGGGGTAGGGGAATGATACAAAAAGCCCAAGTCCTGGGGAGAGCTGCCCTGTGAAACACAGAAAGGGAATAAGTATCGTCTGGGTCACTGAAACCAAAACAGGAATGGTCCCATCAGAGCTGTCCTTGTCAGAAAGTCCCTGCATGGGCACAACATGGAGCTGTGTAGTTGCCGCCAAAAGCATTTGCAGCCCTGTGCCTAGTGTGTGAGGTTTATTCTAGGAGCAGGTACCAAAAGCAGGTACCCTGCTGGGAGCAGGAGAGGGATAAAACTCTGCATGTCAGTATTGGGGGAGCAAACATCTTGGCTTGTCCAGCTGGTTGGTTTGGGGCTGAAGCCCCATAGCTGTGAAGGGACGTCACACCCCTCCTGCCAGCAGCTGGACCAGCTGGGAGGTGGAAATCCTGGCTCCATTCTCCCACAGAGGAGGAAGCTGGGGACAGATGCCATCCTCTCTCCCCCAAACCTCACCTCCAGCATTATCAGTCCAAGGCAGCATCTGAACATGGGCTGTGGATTCATTCCAGGGCCAGAATGGGGGAGCAGGGCAACCCTTACCCCCCCAACCTAATCCTACCTGTCCTGCAGGCCAGCAGCATCCAGAGGAACCTGCTGAAAAGATGTGGGTCACAGAGCTGCAAACGGGGCTCTGTGTCTCCAGTGAGCTAACAGGCCCATGATCCAAGCTAACAGGCTAAGCAGTGTTTCTCCAGTCTCTCACATCTTTCCCTGTGTTGCCACAGGCTCCAGCGTCTCACCACGACACAGAATGACAGAGCACGAGGACTTCACAAGCTTGTCTGGGTACTGGAACTCCTCCGACAGTTACCAGTTCAGCCCTGCCAGTGTCATTGTCCCTGTGGTCTTCTCCCTCATCTTCCTCGTGGGCACAGTAGGCAATAGCCTGGTGCTAGCAGTGCTGTTGCGCAACGGGCAGATGGGCCACAACACTACCAACCTCTTCATCCTCAACCTCAGCCTGGCTGACTTCTTCTTCATTGTCTTCTGCGTGCCTTTCCAGGCCACCATCTACTCCCTTGAGGGCTGGGTCTTCGGCTCCTTCATCTGCAAGGCTGTCCACTTCTTCATCTACCTCACCATGTATGCTAGCAGCTTTACTCTGGCTGCCGTCTCTGTGGACAGGTAACAGTCTAAAGACACCCTTGGGCTGAGGAAGGAGGGTAGTCTGAGAAGCTGGGCTGAGTGAGGGCATGCGATGATGGTGGCCCACCACCATTAGACAGATGGTTCAAACCCCAGTGGTATCGATCCATGCCAAAGGCAGTTTGGGGACCAGTTGCGTCTCCCTTGCCCTAACAACCACCAACCAGCACTTCCAGGTCTCGAGTGCAAAGCTGGTGCTGTTCCTGTCCATGCTTTCTGCAGGGAAGAGCTGCCTTGCAGTTAGAGCACTTGACACCCCAGCTCAGCTCCCTGCTGTGCCACAGACTCCTGCTGAGAGTCACCTAGCTCTGTATTAGAGATGCCACTCAGAGGGTAATAGCTATCCCCAAGCCACACTTTCAGAAAAGCATCATGTGCAGGCAGCAAGGTAAACAGAGGGCTCCGTAAGAGAAGCAACATAAATGCCCAAGAAATCCCAGTCCTGCAGTAAACACATCTCTCATTCCCCGGGGGCTGCCAGCCCAACACAAAACCTGTCATCTGCCAGTTCCCGTTCCCCCACTGCCCCCAACCCTCCTGCACCCTGCACAGATAGGCAGCCACACCGTGAGCCTAGTCCCTTCTTGGGACATCTCCCAGGACACTCTGTCCCTGATAAGTGCCACCTACATTGTTCCCAAGGGCTCTGTAAGGTGACGGTGTCGACTGCCCCACTTCTGACTGAGCCCACACTTACGGTCCAGGATGAGGAAGAGGTCCCCACTGGGGTAAGCTCCAGCCTTGACTGCCACAGGGAACGTGTCTTGGCCCATCTTGCTCCTTGTGCTTACTTCCAAGGTACAAAGACAAGACGGGGCCAAGCAGGCCTCTGCAATGAGGAGGTCCGCAGCACTGCAGGCAGAAGGAAACTTCAGTACCTGGGAATATCTGGGGTGGGCTAAAGCCCAGCAAAATGTGTGGCTGGGCTACTTTTCCAGCCTTCTTCCACTTCATCCTGTCCCCAGGTGCCACCTGCAGAAACAGGCACCTGGACTCAAACAGGAATCTGACACTTCAGCAATTCACCCACCCAGAGGTGTCAGGATCCCCTGGTTAGGGCAAGGGGTGTCGTGCAGAATCCCTGACAAAAATATCCCAATCCTCTGAAAGTCCAGTGGTTACACAGTTTGGCTGCTGTCACAAGGAAGACCCAAGATTTCTCGCAATCTAAGCCTCTTGCTTCCCTGCACCTACATCACGTGCATGCAGTCTGGCTCTCCAGCCAGCTCAGAACCGGGGACAGTATCTCAAAAAAAATGACATTTTGTCAAGGTGCTAATGCCTGTGTTTTGTCCCTTTCTGGTGGCACTGTGCTGTAGTGCAGTGCTCCACCCAAGAGGTGGCTGCATTTCAGCATGACATGAAATGATTCTCACAGAGATGCCAGCAGCTTTCAGGATGACATGACCACCAAGCAACAAGGGTTTTGTTACACATGTGACCCTTCACACCAACTGCATGTCTTATCTACCTGCTCTGTTGGCCTTACAGTGCATCAAATGAGCGAGCATCCTTCTGTGGATGCTGGAAGGCTGAGGCTGCAGCAGTTGCACTCTTATCTGTGCTGACAGCTCCTCTCCATCCCCTACCCACAAGCACCAAGCCAGCTTCTCTCCTTGCTGACGTCTACATCTTTGCCCTATGGTGTTGCCTGGAGGTGGGGGAGCAGAGCTGGCCATCACACCGTATCTGGCCACTGTTGCTGGGGGGAGCAGACAGACCATCATTGCCTGCTTTGGGCTGGCGTGAGAAAGCAGAGAGTACTAAAAGGCAAGGGCCCACCTGGTCCCTTTGGTACCAAGGTGGAGGCAGCTGCAGCTCCAGTGAGCAAATCTCCCCCCTGCCAGGATGATCTGAAAGCTGGAGAGGGCTGGAAATATGGCCTCAGTGGGCAGGAGCCTGCACAGTGCCCATCACCCAGTGACGCCTCCCCAGGTCTTGAATCCTCAGTTCAGACCTCTTTCTGCTGGAAAAATTCTGCCAAGCAGTGGTTATCTGCATGGTCTCCACAGCACCATCTCCCTGGCCCTAGCTCAGTGGCATAACTCACCTCACCATGTACGGAGGGCTGAGCCAGCCTAAGTCTGTGGGAGGAGAAGCATCCTTGCTTGAAAGAGAAAAGCTGCTTTACCCAGGACTGTATCTCAAAGAGGGTGTGAGATAACATGTAGGGCCACTGCTCAGGGACCTTCAGGAGAATGAAGGTGGTGGTGTTTAACCCCAGCCAGCAACTAAGCACCACACAGCCGCTCACTCATTCCTCCCTGCTCCTAGTGGGATGGGGAGGAGAACTGGAAAAAAAAAAAGTAAAACTCGTGGGTTGGGACAAGAACAGTTCAATAACTAAACTAAACTAAACTAAACTAAGCTAAAATAAAATAAAATAAAATAGCAGTAATAATACAAATATAATAACAACAGTAATAATTGTAATGAAAAGGAATCTAACAAAAGGAGGGAAATTAGACCCAAGAAAAGACAAGTGATGCACAATGCAATTGCTCACCAGCCACTGACCGATGCCTGAGCAGCAATCCGCCCCTTCCGGCCAACTGCCCCCAGTTTATATACCGAGCATGACATTCTATGGTACGGAATATCCCTTTGGCTAGTTCAGGTCAGCTGTCCTGGTCATGCTCCCTCCCAGCTTCTGGTACACCTGCTTGCTGGCAGAGCATGGGAAACTGAAAGATCTTTAACTTAGAATAAGCCCTACTTTGTAACAACTAAAACATCAGTGTGTTATCAACATTATTCTCACACTAAATCCAAAACACACTGTACCAGCTACTAGGAAGAAAATTAACTCTATCCCAGCCAAAACCAGGACAGAAGGAAACTCTCTTGTCCCTGGATTTTAAGTGGCCAGGAAGACCTTTACTGAAATTTCAGTGCTGGTTGCTTTGCTCTCCCCTCCAGGTACCTGGCCATCCGTTATCCGCTGCGCTCCCGGGAGCTGCGGACCCCCCACAACGCAGTGGCTGCCATGGCTGTGATCTGGGGCCTCTCCGTGGTCTTTGCTGGGCCCTACCTAAGCTACTATGACCTGATTGAGTGGGAGTCCAGCTACATCTGCATGCCTGGCTGGGAGGAGTGGAGACGTAAGGTCATGGACACCAGCACATTTGCCTTTGGCTATGTCATCCCAGTGCTGGTCATCAGCCTCTCCTACACCAGGACCGTCAAGTACCTGTGGACAGCAGTGGACCCCCTGGAGGACATATCAGAGTCCAAGAAGGCCAAGCGGAAGGTAACCAAGATGATCATCATTGTAACCATCCTTTTCTGCCTCTGCTGGCTACCGTACCACGTAGTCATCCTCCGATACCTCTATGGAGACTTCCCCTTCAATCAGGCCACCTACGCCTTCCGCCTGCTTTCCCACTGCATGGCCTATGCCAACTCCTGCCTCAATCCCATTGTTTATGCCCTGGTCTCCAAGCACTTCCGCAAGGGCTTCAAAAAGGTTTTCAGCTGTCTCTTGCGGAAAAAGCACCGCAACAAGGTGCATGTGGTGCACGCTGCCCACATTGTGCCTGGATTTGAGGCAGGCTCCACTGAAGTGTCCCAGATGCATGAGGAGAATAACAGGTGCGAGCTGAACCCAGCCTCCATGCCAGTGCCCCCCAGTTCCTCCAAGCCCCTTCATATTTCTTAGTGGCCAAGCTCCACACCATCTGCCAGCTTGGCTGTATCACCAGGTGCAGGCCACCCTTTCCCACTGGGTGAGAAAGGATGCTGGAAAGGCAAGCCAGAAACTGCTATACACTGCTTCTGGCCTTGTTGTTACTTCCCATTCCATGCACCAACTGTTATCCTGAGCCATCTCCCCACAACATGCTACGTGCAAAGGAAGGAATGGACCCAGACTTGCCCCCGATTCTCAGACCACCTGGACTCCAAGGACTAAGGATCCAGCTCCTCTGTTGGCTCTCATCCTTTGAACTCCTCTGCTCCGTGGCCCCACTGCTCTGGACACATTGGTTAGCTGTCAAAGAGTTCCTTCTGCATCCCAGTGCCCCATCTGGCCAGACTGGCTCCCACAGCAGGAATGGCAAGGGAGATGGGCAGTGCAGGCAGGGCCAGGCAAGCAAAGGTGGTGCAGAAAGCACCCGGCACAGCGCATGGATGGTTGCAGTGATGGCTTTGGTGCTGGCTGCGCTGCTCTCCCAGTGACTGGGTCCTCCCCTGGGATGTAGGGTGGGATGTGGGCTCTCTGCATGTGTGGGATGTTGCTGCTGTACATACTAGAGAAATGTCTTTCTAACCCAGAGCAAATAAATGCACTTCCCTCACCCAGGCAATAGTGGGGCCTGTGGTGGTCATCTGGGGTGGGAATGGGCTACCCCATACCTCAACAGGGCTTTTTTCCTAACTGGTGTAAAGCACAGTGCACCCGAAAAACAGCACTGAGCAAAGTCTGCAGAGCTAAACCCTGCCTGGTGTCCCCACTCCTTTCTCCACAGCCATGTTTACTGACACAGTTGACAGGTTCCTGTGCAGGTCAGTGCACAGCTGGTATTTTTCTCCCAAGATAAATGACCTCCACCCTTCACAGTTAGAAGTCTACTGTCAGTGCATAAAAGCTGCTTTACCTGACCACCACACTTCAGAGGTCCCATGGGCAGGCAAGGAGCCAGTGGGCAAAGGCAGGGTTAAGTGGTTAGTTCAGTTACAGTTCCTCCTGCTTGCATGGCATAGTCTTTGCACAGGGGATCGAGGAGGCTCACTCTCCATAGTGGAGCAGATGCTCTTCAGAGCAGCGCAGCAGAGAGATGCTGAATCTCGTCTCAGGATCTAAGCATGCACTTGACCCCCTGGAGCTTCAGGAAGGAAAACTCATCTCCCGTACCAGGGCTGATTAGATGCAAGTGCGTGCCTTCCTGCCATTGCTAAATTGCTGGAGGTCATAGAATCACAGAGTATCTCGAGTTGGAAGGGACCCACAAGGACCATCAAGTCCAACTCCCTGCTCCTCGCAGGACTACCTAAAAATAAACCATATGA
>JAVKLA010000061.1:517562-544211 GCA_034782735.1 Sagittarius serpentarius
CATAATTTTACCAGGCACTGAAGTGAGACTGACAGGTCTGTAATTACCAGGGCCTTCCTTCTTAATCTTCTTGAAAATTGGGACAACATATGCCAGTTTCCAGTCAACTGGGACCTCTTCACACTCCCAAGACCATTGAAAAATAATGGACAGAAGTCTTGCGATAACATCGGCCAGCTCTTTCAGTACCCTGGATGAATCCCATCGGGCCCCATAGATTTATGCACGTCCAGCTGGAGCAGCAAGTCTCGAACAAGTTCAGGGTTGGCTGGGAGTTAATCATTCCCCAGGGGCCCCAGAGCTCATCATCGATGTTAAAGATGGAGGCAAAGAAGGCATTTAACGTCTCTGCTTTGTCTATGTCTCTATTTGTGAGGTGACCGACCTCATCAATGTTATCTCTGATCCTCCTTTTGCTGTTAACATATTTATAAAAGCCCTTTCTGTTGTCCTTCACAGTGTTGGCCAGCTTGAACTCTGAGCTTTGGCCACACAAATTTTCTCCCTACAGTGGTGAACAGCATCCCAGTAGTCCTCCCCTGCTTCCTGTCCTTGCTTCCAATGTCTGTACACTTTCCTTTTCTGCATAAGTTCAAGAAGATCTCTGCTCAGCCAAGCTGGCCTTCTGCCCCACTTGCTTGACTTCCCACACTTTGGAATTGCCTGCTCCTGTGCTCTTAAGAGATGGCCCTTAAAAAGTGACCAGCATTCTTGGACCCAAATACCTTCAAAAGCAGATTCCCAGGGGACCATACTGATGTCCCCTCAGCAGCCCAAAGTCTGCTCTCCCCATATCCAGTGTTGAAGTTTTGCTGGCAGTTTTTCTGCTATCGCCAACGTCTTGCAACTCAGCTACTTTGTGGTCACTGTGACCAAGCCAGGCACCAATCACGACTTCGCCCACGAGTCCCTCTCTGTTTACAGATGACAAATCTAGGAGGGCACCTTCCCTAGTTGGCTCCCTCAGTACCTGCACCAAGAAGTTATCTTCAGCATGCTTCAGAAATTTCCTGGACCTGTTTGTGCCCGCTGTATAATATTCCCAGTTGATGTCTGGGAAGTTAAAATCATCTGTAAGGACAAGGGCAGTTGATCTAGAGATATCCCTTAATTCCTTGTAGATAATAATTCATCGGTGTTGTCATCCTGGCTGGGTGGTTGAGAGTAGACTCCCACAACAACATCCACTTTATTTGCTTTCCCCTTCATTCTTACTGAGAGGTTCTCAACCAAAAGCCACTTCAGGTGACTGAGAAGCCAAGGAACACTTGATCTGAGAAACATATTTCTCATTGTGACTGATGGCAACTCACAACAGCCAAGCTTTACAAGGCCAAAATCTGCAAACACAAGACACTTCCACACCAGAGGCTAGCACCTAGGCAGTCAAAAGTAGGAATAACTTACCACTTCTTCCTTGCTGTGCTCAGTATAGTCCAACCAACTCTCCTCACTAACTCAGGGGCTACCCTAACTTTCCAACAGATGATCCCAGTCTTGTAGAGCTGAGCGAACACTGGAGTAATGCATACCTTCCTTCTAGCTCTAAGGCTGGCACCTATACAGAGCAAAATATGTCTGGGCCTCAAAAGCAGCCTGCTACATTCTCCACACACCTTCTCAGTCCCACTGGTAAAGCCCTGCCATTTGTCCAGCATTGCTACCAGCTCCATTGCAGGACAGCTTGGAAATCCCAGCTGTGGTCCCTCACCACACATGCACAATGCTGCAGGAACCCAGAGCAGAGGTGGTCCCTGTCCCAAAGACTTTACACTCCAACCAGAGCCAGGCAGCAAGAGTCTGGCTGGCAGAGCAGGGTATCCAGGGCAGTGGCTTGCCCAGCAAGCATGGGTGCAGGACAGTGCAGAGCACTTCCAGCAATGGAGTGCCCTCTCACAGGTGCTTCTGGCAAGTCCCCATCCTGATTCTTAAGGATATATCTTCTCGGATATACATGTTGAAACCCCTTCCCCTGGTACAAGGTCTTACTTTCTTCTGTCCTCTGTGAAGAACGTGTTACTCTCCTTCCTGGCTCCTCCACCATCAGGGCAGCCTTTTGAGGCCACTCTAGTAAGGCAAAGTGGATGAACAGTGATTTACTCTCCTTCATTCACAAAAGAGTTGGACTTAACAAGCTGGAGAGCAATTTCCAGCCTGTTTGAAATTGATACAGGACTTTCAGGATTTGCTCTTGGCTGCTGTAGTAAATTCACCCAGTGGTGAATGCAATAAACAAACGACTTACTGGTTTGGTTCCTGCAAGGGAAGAAATCCCCTGGCGCCTCTGCCAGGTAGCTGTAATTAGTGACGGAGAGCTCCTCCCAGCCCAGAAGTACTTAGTCAATACTCATAAAGCAGAAAAGCAGTAGCCACTCCAAGGTTTACAACTCCCACCTCCAACCAGTCATAACATGCCTGATGCATCAATGCTACCAGACTCAGCTCAGGAGCAAGCCGGGTAGAGGAAACCCTGGGTTCAGGAGAAGTGGAACCAGTTGCTACATAAGGCTGGTCCTTTAGTCCCACTGAGCTCTTGCTAATGAAACAGGATCTTCCCCTTCCACTTTAAGCAGCTGCCTCCTCCCAGTCTTGATTGACTGTAAAGGGCCTTAGCAGGAGATGGGGGCTCTTTGGGGCTCCTGATAGGCATTTCATGTGGTATGACCTGGTGGTGCCTGCTTTGAGACCAGTGTAATTCATGCACAGCAGGCAACCTCTCCTTCGGCTGATCACCAAGGACTGCTGTTTCTGGTTAAGGCTCTGAGGTCATGAACACGTATGAGTTTTCCAGGAGACAACTCCAGTGCAGTCCCTCTGCATCCCATCCTTCATTAGTGTTAGTGAAGTTCTGCAGCCAACCACACTTCTGCAGGTAACCACACAGACTCCAGCTGCTCCATCTCATCAGGAAACACCTTCTCTGCCTCACCTTCATCATTAAGGAATCAGGTCTGATTTTCCTTGGCTTGAATCAGATTGATAGCCATGGCCTTTAGCAAAGCTCTTGTTACTGCTAGAGCTTTCTCACCAGAACTCTTCTCCTGGGAAGAAAAAAATAAATTTTCCACGCAGGAGCCACCAGACAAGAACTTACCAGACTGGGATGCACCTATCATTGCTCATTAGCTCTGCTGGTGAGCTCCAGGCACAGACAACAGTAGAGGAAAGACACATGCTGAGTGGTAGCTGCATTTTAGACATCTTGCTCTCTGAAGAAACGTGACTGCAGATTTTCCAAGGAGTTCATCTGGACTTGTTCTCCTGTGGGATTCACTCCATCACCCCATCCCCCAGAGGAGAACATTGTGTCCCTAGATCTCATTCACCTAAGCCTGTTAGATGCATCGACCCTGAGGGGTGCACACCGAGTTCAACTGCTAATCGCAATTTCAGACACTTTGCTGTCAAGCTAGTGCTGGAAGTTACCTGGGAGGTGATGGGAGGAGACAAAGTGGAATGGATCGAGTTGGGGCCTGGGGTATCAACCCTGGCTGGGAAGAAAGTAGCCCCCTATTTACAGTGCACACAGACAGTTAACCTGCATCGGCTCAAATAGAGGAAAAGCTTTTCCTCTCAAAATAGAAATCCACAATTGTTTGCAAAGATCAAAAGAGAGCATTTTGGAAAGAGATCACAGCAAGATGGAGAAGACCCTTCAGGAAATAGTACCTAATTCTTTTTAAACACAGAAATGCTCTCAAGATGCTCCGCAAACTGACTGAAAATTCAGCTTGTAGCACAAGGAGAGCTCCTGGTGTGCTCAGACCAGGTGAGACATTTCAAATGTGATTTGGATGGAAGAGTTCAGTCTAAAGTAACTGTGGATTTGTTCCCACCAAAAGAAAACTGGATTTAGTTTGTTTGTTTTGCAGAAGATAGATAATCTCCTTCCTCCCAAACCCAAAAGCTAGCAGAAAGTGTTCACTCCCCGTATAGATCCCAGCTCAGCTACAGTCACACTTGCTCTTTGGAGAAAACCCAGTCACAGAAGTGCTTTATCCCATGCAACTAGCCACGTTGCCCCTTGCATAAAAAATCTCTGCTGGCAGATGCAGCTGTCAGAAAGGGACACATGCAGGGATTTCAGGTTCCCCCCAGAACTGCTGGCAGGTACTGACATGCTTGGCCTTGTGCATGGTCTGGAGGGGCTGAAAACAGCCCTGCACCCCAACCCCAGTAACAATGCTGAGCCAGGACGGCAGGCGGAGGACAGGAGGCTACAGTGAGAAGCAGAGGCACGTGTTGTTGTTTGGATGTCTTTCTGCATCAGCTGCTGTAATAAATAAGGCAACTGTGTTTACTGAAAACTGGGCCCAGCCAGAGCACTTGAAAGCTCTCACTGAAGAGAAGCAGTTAAGCGCTATCTCCCACATGTCTCAAGACAGCACATGCCACCCCTTGTTGTTTGGCTTGGGGGGGACAGCAGACCTGGTTTCCCGTATGCCTTGGTCACACACAGCTCTCTCAGGAAGCTCTGGAGATGACAAGAAAGAACTGCCCCAGGTCCCTTGGGTGCATGACTGGCATGGTTCTGCTGTCTTGCTAACGGGAACCACGCAAGCAATTATGCCTAAATGCAAAGATTTTCATCAGGGGTGAAAATCCATAGGTATTCTGTAGGTATCACCTATAGTTCCTGTTACAAAGACTCAGTGCTGGGCTGACAGGCGGCTTTGTACCTACAGAGCGGCTGCTATTCCTCTGTTCTTGCTCTACCTGCCCTCCCTGGAGAAAACTGTTCCAGCTCCTCCATGCTGGGGAAGGGGTGCTCAAGCAGGGGCCAGGGCCCAGCAAAGATGCAGAGGGGCAGCAGGTGAACTTGCTGTCATCAGGATTGATGCCATAGCCTATTTTACACAGCACCCCCAAATTCAATCCTCATGTATGGAGCAATTGCAGTAAGGCGAGCTCCATAATGACCAGGCTTGATCACCAGTAAGCAAGCACACACTTGTTGGCTCAGCAATTAGAACTAAATCAGACACGGACCCAGAAAGAGGAAGGGGATGTTTCCTTCCTTGGGGCATTCCATGCAAAGACTTAACCCTGCCAAACCCTGTGGCCCAAAGTACCTCTCTCCAGAGCATAGTCACCTGTACAAGTGAGGTCCCCATTCTGAGCCCAGGCATATGGACCACCAGCCAGCTCCACATGGGGCTGTGTCTGCATGCCAGCTATGGGGCAAACACCACAGGCGGCTGCCAACAACTGCAGAGACCTGTCCTGAGTGCGGTGGGGGATGACTACCAAACCTCAGGTCGGAGTAGCCAGCAAGTAGGAGAGGCAGAGCCATGAAAGGGGTGTTCCAAGCATCAAGCTGTAAAATCAAGATTATAAATCAGGATTTGAGGGTGCCAGCAAAGGTGCCCTCTCCTATCTGTGCTAATCTGTCTGTGCCTGGATGTATCTGTGCATACTTGTGCTCATTCTTGTGCAGATTCCTCTTGGGTTTACCAACTATGAAGCTATTTTCTACTTGTTTTCTGGTCATTCAGTGTTTTTTTTAAGGTATGGAAGATACACAGGGGCTAGGGGAGGTCTGAGGGACTTCACTTTTGTCAGCAGAGACATTTTTCTCCTAGAATAAAATCTCTTCTCAGAGTGCCTTTGTACCAGAGCTAGTGGGGTCAGAAGACCAGCAATATTAAATTACAGAGAAAGAGCCTCTTAGTTCTGCAAAACCTGCCCAGCACAGCCTCCGCCACCTCCAGCATGGGCTCCCTAGCCAAGGGCAGCTTCCACTGCCTGCAATGCCTTCATCAGCTCTCTCTTTGCCTGCACATCTCTCTCCTCGGTTTGAAGGATCAAACCAAATCAGCATGCCTCAGACTTGACTCACTGCTCCCAGGGTGGCACTTCCAGGTCTGGCCCAAGTGCCTCACCACCAGGAGAGATCACCACCTTTCAGTGGGTTTTGGACCATGCTTTATCCCTGTGTTTGGTTCTCCTGTATCGTTCCCACATTTAGCAGAGGGAGAACTATATTTCCATTGCGCAAGTAGTCTACAAGAGGATCCATCTCCCAAAAAAACTGAGTTTGTTCACAATCCCAGTTCAGTTCACAGCAGAAAAAGACATGCAGAAAGGTGACCATATTAATGTAGGATCTGTACAAAAGTCAGTGGTGGGTGCTAACAGTCTCCTACTGCCTGTCTTGCACACTCAGCTCAATTCAGTGTTTCCTGAACTGCAGTAACTCAATCATCAGCACATTCAGATGAAGAAAATGGAAAAACATGTTAATGCCCATTAGAGACAAAAAGGGACAGAAATTGGTTAGGAAGAGAATAAATCAGGAGAGTAACAAGCTCTGAGATTTAAAAGGCTATTCCTAGTGGTGGAGAACACTTTGTACAGTCCATGAGTCATTTTATGTTTGGCTGTTTGCTTTAACTGGTTTTCACTATTTTTTGTTTTTCTTTCTAAATATGACAGAGAGCGAGATCGGGCAGAACATCTGAAGTGAACAGAGCTCCAAGAAGCACGTCTATTTTGGGAATCCTGATAGAAATCAAACTAGACACCTGCCCAAAGCCATGGGGCACTGCCAGCAAGGGGCCGGCACAAAGGGGAGCCCCTGCGCATGGTGCCCCAGGGGAAAAGACAAACAAGCTGGTCATAACAAGGCCTGACTGGCTTTCTCATTTGTATTGATTATCGAGGTGTTGTGGTTTAACCCCAGCCAGCAACTAAGCCCCACGCAGCCACTCGCTCACTTCCTTCCCCACCCAGTGGGATGGGGGAGAGAACTGGGAAAAAAAAGTAAAACTCGAGGGTTGAGATAAGCAGAGTTTAATAGGACAGAAAGGAAGACAATAATAATGATAATGATAATGATAATAATAATATGGCAATGATAATATGACAATAATAATAATTATATGACAATAGTAATAAAAGAATTGGAACATACAAAACAAGTGATGCACAATGCAATTGCTCACCACTGACCGACTGATGCCCAGTTAGTTCCCAAGCAGCAATCTGCCGCTCCTTGTCAACTCCCCCAGTTTATATACTGGGCATGACATCCCATGGTATGGAATAGCCCTTTGGCCAGTTTAGGTCAGCTGTCCTGGCTGTGTCCCCTCCCAACTTTCTTGTGCCCCTCCAGCCTTCTTGCTGGCTGGGCAGGAGAAGCTGAAAAGTCCTTGACTTGGTCTAAACATGACTTAGCAACACCTGAAAACATCAGCGTGTTATCAACATTCTTCTCCTACTAAACCCAAAACACAGCACTATACCAGCTACTAGAAAGAAAATTAAGTTTATCCCAGCCAAAACCAGGACACAAGGGTAGCTGGCTTAATGTACATGAGCTGCAGCCAGAACCATGGGGAACAAAACTATAGAGAGGCCCCACATGCCTGGGCGACTGACAGTTGTTCTTCAAACCTTTGCACAAAGAGCTCCTCCTGCTTTTGCATCACAGGGTTTATTTTTTTCAGTGCCTAATCTGTCCCTCAGTAAATCAAAGCCCATGGACTTCATCTTACTGACTAAAGGTGGAGAAAAGATACTGCCTCCACATTGCAGCAATGACTGCCATATATGAAGACTTTAGCCTCAAGAGAATAAGGAGGACAGAAGCAAGAGAACCCCAGTTCAATCAATCTTCCCTCACATATCAGATTTGGTTTAGGCTTTTGCTTGTTCTACCTCTCTCCATCCTCACATGAGGTTTTAATGATACCCATCGAACAGGCATCTCACACACTTTTCCTACAATGCCACAGCATCTGCTGTTCACATACGGGTGCTGACCTTGGCTCATGCGGTCAGTCAAAATAATTTTCTACATCTGATACAAAGGGTCATGTCTCAAATCTCTGTGCCCAAGTACACCATCCACTTCTACCTGGGCACAACAAACCAGGCACAAAGCAGCTTCCACCAGAGACCTTTGAGACGCAGGGGTCCCTCCTGCTCCCTGCTGGGGAGAACATGACTCACACTCCCTCTCCAGGGCAGATGTCTTCATTCACTGCAAAGAACCAGGAGTTAGACTCTGGCAAGGTCTTTTAAGGTGAGGAGGGAAGGGCCGGGGGGGGGGCGGAGAGAGAGACTGAAGGGAAATAAACGCAATTTGGGGAAAAAGCAACTGCATTTTATCTACACAGAGTCAATTAAAAGTAAAGAAAATAACCCCACAAACAGCACAATACTGCCAAGAGAAACCTTCGGGTAACACCTTAGGGTCCAGCAGACAAACCTCAGCCACAACCATTCAAACCGATGGCAGCAGACAAGACGAGTCCCTCTGCACAGCAGCGCATTGAGGCAGGGCTCTGGTGGTGAGGATCCACAGGCATGCTTTCAGTTCAAGCAACAAGGACACACAGACTACAGTTGTGCATAACTCGATGTGCCTGAATCACTACTCCAGCGAGGCAAACCACAGCTAATGGTGGGCCTCCCCAAAACAGAGCAACTACTCCAAGCACCAGAGGTGCGTGCACGTGACTCAAGGCCGCATCAGCAAAGGTCCCTCCAGCACAGCTGCAGTAGCAAAAGAGTGGTCAAGTGAAATCCCCTTTCGGACCCAGGGTATGTTTGCTTGACATGGAGATGCAGGAGCGATTTAAGAAGGAGATAGTAGTTCCTCCCTCCTGAGCTAGAAGGGAAGGCCACAGCAGCACTCAGCAGTTCAGGAAGGTGTGTTAGTAACAGAAACAGGCAGGGAGCCCACAAAAGAGAGAATCTGGCTCTGTTTAGCACATCATTAATTTCTGGGAGATTCCTGTCTCCCGCAGGGAGTTTTACAGCTCTCCAAGGGAGATGAGGCTTGCTCGCCAGCCAAGGAGGGTGGTACAGATTGCTGTGAGGAAGCCAGAAGCAGAGCTGGGAGTGGATCTGGAAGCATCTATGTGTCCTGCCCTGCAAGGCACACCAGGGTCATCCAATGTCAAGCACAACAGTCCCAATTCCCAGCTACTTCCCTATGCTGCTGTGAGGATCAGCACCCACCTAGGGGCTCAGGACAAGTGTTGTCATCAGCAGGAGCCACCAGGAGCCCTGCTGAGACATGGCAGGAGCAGCAGGAGGTGAATGCCCAGCCCCAGGCATCATCCCACAGTCATCTATATCAGCAGCACATCAGGTAAGCCCTAACTGTTAGGTAGGTGTCCTCTGTGACAGAGGCAGTCACTGACCATGCCTGGCAGTCACCCCCTGTGACTGTTCACTCAACTCCTGCTCAGATTTTGGCTAACCCAGCTCATGCTAAGGCCTGATGTATGCTGACAACAGCACCGTTAGGTCAGAGTGAGAGTACACTGTAGGCAGGACAGGTGGCCAGAAAGAGCTATACAGAATTGGTATAGACCAAAACTCTAAACTGGAGGGTATAAAACATCAGCTTACCCAAAAACCTTTTGAAGCAGATCCAACAGCAGCCGGACTGCTGAGGCTTTCATGCTTCCTGGTGGGATACAGGGGACGCTTGCATTGTGATGGAGAAGGAAGGATGAGCACACTCACCATAGGCTAGGGAACTAATTCTTTTTGTTTTGCTCATAGGTACACGATATCAACAGCTGTGGGTTATGTTAAGAAACATTATGACTTGAATGGTAAATAAGTGAATTCACATGATAGACTAGCCTTGGCAAAAGGGGATTGAGCCCATTTGTTGTGGTTTTTTTCCGTATTTCTTAATGAGCTCATGAAATAAAGTTAAATCACAGAGTATGTTGTCCTGTAAATTTGAGAGATCTGAACAGACTGTGACATCCCCCGTAGCAGACTGTACCCTGAGCTTCCAACAGGCTCTGCAGTATGCAGCTTTCTGGACGGCAGCTGTGGCACCCAGCAGCGCTCAGAAGGAGATTGCATTTGTCAAGTTATTTACAGATGTCTTGGCAGTTGTAAATAACTTCACCAATCTCATTTCTTCCTGACGTGCAGGAGAGTGAGCAATTTTCTTGAGCTTTTTTGTCATCTGGATCTATTTTGTTGGACAGGATGAATTCATCGTCATTAATACCTCAAGATTTGCCCAGGCACCCAGACAGATGACCGCACCACCCATATCAACCCCTGTGCCAGCAATGAGCCATGGCAGAGCCAGGAGTCACCCCACTCTGAGGGAAGCTCATCTGTTTCTGGGGGTCATGTTTTGGTTGTCTAGGGACAGAGCCCATGCAGCACTGTTGGCAGGGGTTTCTCCTTAGGCTGCCTGGAGATTTCTGGGTTTGCTCTGTATTGTGATGGTTTGGGCAGACTAACAGTGTTTTTCTCATGTGAAAGACAGTTTGCTCTCCCTGACTGATACTGAATGACTTGTAATTACCTTAATTATACCTCTCTCTCCTAATGTCAGACAGAGACCAAGTATATATAATTCGAGTCTATTGGCACAGACACACCCCATCATTTAGGTGGGTGGCTCGTGCAAGGACCTGGCAGCACCCTTAAAAAGTAAGTGCAACAGTAACACAGTCAAGAAGGAGATGCGAGTCCTGGAGATTTCAGCTGGAGTCAGCAAAGACATGAGCAGCCAGACATCTCCCTTGAGCATGGAGCCCATCTTCCACGTGGGCTGGGCTGCATTCTCCCATGCCTGTTTCTCCATCTTCCCAATATATCACTTATGTAAATGCTGTGATTAGGGAGCCTGTAGCATGACCTGGCATTAAAATTACGTAGTCTGTGCTTCAGGACAGGAGTCACAACACTTCCAGATGCCTTCAGAGCAGTGAGTATCAACCCAGGCAGAAATAAATGGCTCCATCTGCTCTTACAGCAAGTCCATCCTTCCCTGTTGACCAAGAGCATTCAGCTTTCAGAGAGCAATAATTTCATTTGGATGAATAACGCTCCAGTCAATGGAAAAAGCTGTGCTGGGGATACCAGGGTTGTTATTCTGCTTGATGTTTCTGTGTGGACACATAATTTCTTTACACAACTGCACTCGGTGGATGAGTTGGGTTTAGCTTCAAGGGCCACGTGACTGCCATATACATAATTCTGTGCTAGTCACATCTTTTTTTTTTCCCACGTAGCCAGAAAGCATCAGTGGAAACAGTCAAACTGTTCCCTGATTGCCAAGTCTTGAACCAAGGCCAAAGAATATAACATCAGGCTTGGAGGGGACCTGTGGGCAGATGTAATACACTCAAGAGATAGCATGCTACCAGCTTTCCTCTGGGATGGACAGGTGGAGGGGTTGCAGTGGGTATAAGGGTGGAATTACTGTATAGCAAGAAAGCATCAGAGTCTAAGTAGTCTACGGGACAGTACTAAATGGGCAGCAAAGGCTAGGAGTGGGGGGAAAGAAGAGAAGAGCTAATTTTCTCCTCTCGGTAGAGAAGATGATAATTCTTCAAGTCACAAATGAAGTGCAAGACTTTAGCACAAGCCCGGATTCATTAGGTCTGTCTGCAACAACTATGTAGCCAAGCACACCCAGGAGCTACCTGGATTTCGCAGGACATCAGCTCAGCCAGAGCATTGTTTTACGTTACTTGCACACAGATTCCCATCACCCAGCCTATTCTGGGGACAGTTTGTCACCTCCCCAGTGCCATCATCCACCCACTATCTTCAACCACTCCTCAAAAAAAAAAAAAGCAGGGGGGGATGACTTCACTTGCCAAGGGCTGGACCTTCAGAGAGGAGTCGGGAGAGGGAGATCTGCCAGATTCAGTGCCTGGGGGCTGCTCACATCAGGCATTAGGTCCCTGGAAGCAGCAGCTACAAGCACCATCCTTGCTCTGCAGCTGGCCTTGGGCACTGTCACACATCTGTGGGGAGGATAGGACTCAGCCATTCAGTCCTTGCTGCTGTTAGAAGTGGGGGCACTTCACAGTTGCAATTAATCTGTTTTATAAGCCAGCTTGGGGGAGCACCAGGCACACAGTGAAAGGGAAAATGCCCTGCCTTGGTGCTAGCAGAGTTGTGCCCTGCATCAGTTTTAGCTTGCAGTGTCCCTCTCTCCTCACCTTACCTTCCCTTCCCTTCCCACGTAGCCCACTTACTTCCCATCAGCACCCCAGGGACCTGACACGCCTCCTCACATGCCCTTCTTCTTGCCCCTCAAGAGGTCCACAAGCACCCATGGGCACCTCACAGCAGGATGTTACTGCCAAATGTACTGCAGCAGGCAGCTCCCCGAGTTAGTCTAAAGGCACCAGAGCAAGCAAAGTTGTGGCACTAGGAGAGAGAGGTGAGGATTTACAGCTCTGGGAGCAGCTGTAGAGGAGGGAACTGTGAGTTCCTACTAGAGCTGGAGTCACAGGTTTTTTGCCCTCCAGTCGCCGATTTTAACTTCATCTTCAATAACATCGATGAGCACATGAGAGCTGGTCCCACGTCTTCCATTTCTTCTGCCACCACCTGCGACTGAGCACAAAAGACACCAGCCTCCTCAAAGGATAATGCCATCTCAAGCCACCCACGCTCCTCTTCATCTCAGCAGCCACAGGTTAACATGGGACCTTCCCCTTCTTGGAAAGCCAGCAATCGTTAAGCTCATTCCTCGTGCTGGGGCCTCCAGACACAACTCTCCCTGCAAGACTGAACCAAAACAATCTTCTCAGCCCTACAGTCCTGGCATCCATTTGTTCTGTGGGCTGAGACTGCCTGAAAGTTCACACCAACTTGCTCTACTGCATCAAGAAAAGGATCCAAATGGAGTCCATTGGATAGGCTCTAATTTGCTGGGCTGTATTCTGGATCAGGCCCTCCCAGAGAAAGGCACGTATTTCAAGGGATATTTAAACACAATTTTTTTAGTGTTATTTAATAGACTGATGCACTGTAATCAATTCATGCCAACAGCTTTGACACATGAGAAATATTTTCCATTAGGGAGTATTCTCCGTTAACAGAATTACTTCCTCTTCTGCTCAAGCCATCTCATCAACTGCTCTTGCCCAACAACCAGAAACAGAAGACATTTGTCAACAATGGAGGGACCTCACAAATGAGAGCAGCAGAGGCTGGGGGGAATATGTGAGCACAAAACCCCTGCGCAAGGCTCACGTGGAGCAGGCTGAAGGCTCTCCCACGTTGCATCTCCCCAGTACCTGTCAGTGCCCCGGCCTCTGAAAACTGCCCACTGGATGTCTGAGCAAAGGGACTGCACCCCTTAGCACAGCTCCACACTGCAGGGAGCTCTGCTAGTGGCAGCCCAGATCCCTGTGCTCCCAGCCTGGCACACAGCCTGCTCCCAGCGCAGTCAGACACGTGGATGCTGTACAAAGCTTGTGCACAGCCTGCACAAAGGCTGCAGACAGAGCAAGGTGTTTGCAGATTTGCTAATATTAGAACATTACACAGTTTGCTTCTAATGAAGTGTTCATCCTGACTTTGTGCTAGACAGAAAAATCCTGGTACTGTGTCCTGTACGGCTTCCTGCCCATAACACCTACCCATGTCCTTCCTGCTTATACTAATGGCTCCTAGCTGGCTGTTGCCCCAGCCAATAGCTAAATCTAGAACAAATTGATCTTAGCTTAAATTTTTCCCAAATGTTTGCTGCTGTTTTAGATGAAACCACTTACGTCTCTTCCTTGACGATTTTAATTAAAAAGCTTTCCTGGAGAGAGATGATTTTAAAGCAGAGGAAGAGCTAAATGCACACAGTTAAAACAACATGAGTTTCTCCCCTGAGCCTTGACTCCACCATGAGCTGCTGCCTTGTGCACAGGACCTGATGCAGAGAAGGAGCAATCCCAGCTGAACACTACAGCTTGGCAATGCTCAAACTACCTGAGAGCTGGCAGCACGCTCCTGAAGGTTCTCTTTGTCCCGCAAACCCAAGGAGCAGCAAACATCTCTGCAGAGCAGGAGGTCCAGCCAGGTGCACAGGTTTGCTCCCACCAGGGAAAACTACACTTCAACTGTTTCCTTCACCCTTCTGACATAGGCTGAAGAACTGCACCATCAAAAGCAGCTCTCAGCACAATGCTCCCAGGACAAGCTATGCCTTTGTGGTGGGGAGAAGGCCCAGAGACGCAAAAGAGATTGCCACAGAAGAGCTTGGACTTAAGACCACATGCTCAAAACCCTATTTTAGCTGTTCAGAAGTGCTGCCCTGCTCCCCGACATATGACTTGTATTGCCCCAAAGGCCCTTGGTCACTCTGACAAGTTCAGAGTCAGATTTGAGGGCTGATGCTGACAGATATACGCATATGAAATATTCCTGATCATATTCCTGATGCTCCTTAGAGAGGCCAAGGAGAGAAAGCTCTTCCTTTCCCCCTGGGGAAGAGTGATGAGCTGAAAGCAGCACCACCTACCCTTGTGCAACCCCCAGCCCCACACAACCATCTCAGCTCAGGGACTTGAGACTCTCCTCAGAAGAGCTCAGCTGCTGATTGACCACAGGGTTAAATGTACTTTCTCACATTTTCCCCCTTGATAGGAAGAGTCCCCTTATCTCCTCTAAGTGCTGGATCAGGCCTGTTTATTGTCTTCAGGCAGACAGACCCAGTGGACCAGCCGCTTGACCAGGCTTAAGCAGCAGCATCCCCTTGACTTGCTTAGGACAAGTTAGTGGTGTGGGACAGAGCTGTTCCCTTCCAGTGACACAAATACTCCTTGGGATGGGAACCTCTACTTTCACCATGCATCAGTGCTAACAAGCACCAGCTTGCCCACAAGCCACTGACACGGCTCACCCCGCTTGCTCCACAGAGCCTGTTACTTGTCAAGTCCTGTGAGAGAGAACATCCCCATTAGCTCAGGATGCTCTGCTGCCCCAGGGCTCCTTTGGGATCACAGCTACCTTCCTCCAGAAGGCAGCATCTGTCACTCAGCCCCACAAGGCTTTGCAAACATCTCCCCAAATGACACAGAGTTAAGGCAGAAAGGCTTACTTCAAGAAGGGTACAGGATTTTCAGGCCTGCAGGTACTTACAGTGTAAGTCCTCCCAGGTTCCCCCTACCCAGCAACTGCAGGAGCCTCCCAGGCAATAGCAAACCACACTTTGGAGTCTTTTGGGGAGGGGAAAAACAAAACAAGACCTAAACCAATGCAATCCTAGGACAGCTAAGACAAAGTTACAGGCCAAATCTACCTCCACACTTCTTCTGCAAGCTCTTGAGCCCTAGTGCTCAAAGATGAGCCTGTAAAAGCTTGCCAGAGGGCTGCTCTGCTTTCAGAGATGACATCAACACATCACTTTTCGCAAGAAGGGGGCCACAATATCTACAGTCATCACTCAAAAGGTTTAAGGCTTACCTGTAGCAATGCAGAGCTCTCCTTGACCAGCCCCAGCCGGGGGCTCTACCCCAGACAGGGACAAGCAGCATCATGGGTCCATTACCTCCTCCCATGCTACACCACTGAGCACAGGGAGCCTCCCAGTGAGGGCTGTGCGTCCCCCTGCCTCTCCCCAGGAGACCTGTCAGCAGCGCAGCGCAGGTAGAGCTCTCCAGCAAGGACGGAAAGGGAAACCAGAGGTTTAGTTCAAGACTGCCCAGCTTTATGTTGTATTATTGGCTATGTTGCAGAACAGAAACACTGTGCTTCCTGAGCGTCCTCTTCCGAGACCAAAGAGGACAGGTATGTCCTTTGAGACCCTCCACCAGCACATGCTAAGATCCTTCCAGCAGTGCCCCATGGCAGCACTACCTCAGCACCACTCAGGTCACTACAGAGTTTGCAGCTGCCTTTCCTGGTTTTTCCACCACTAGGCTTTCCATATATACATATATATAGGGAGCAAGGGGATGGGCATGGAGCTGAGGGAAGCAAGGGAATCTGGCTCTGCTGGTGGAGGAGATCCAAGCACAGCAGCTCCCCGAGCAGGTGCCGTCAGAGAGAGCAGAGCATGGTCCCATCCCTGGCTGGCTCTGGAGCAAGCGGTAAGCAGCCCTTGCTGCTGGGCTGTGCTCCAGGAAGAGTCAGCGTGTTTGCCCGAAGAGAGAGCACCTGGCAGGTGCAGAGTGCAACCGGGTCCAGCCCCAAAGGGAATGGGTTTGTGAATTAACCGCAGCACCAGCTAATGGCAGAGAGCAAGCAAACGAACACACTGGGCTCCTGTGAGCAAGAGTGAAGTGAGACTGCTCGGCAACCGGTCATCCCCTAGACCCAGCAACACAAACCCTAAAACCACTCGGGAGCAGCAGTGTCCTGGCCTTGGGGCAATTGCTTCTCCTGGGCAAGGACTGGTGTGGGATTACAGCTCTCCAGCATCTCATCCCAGCTGGCTTGGGAGGGACTTTGCTGGGAGAGCCGGATTTTGCAAGATATCTTTTCTTCTGATTAATTTAAAGCACAACGAACAGAAGATTCTTGAACAGTATTTAATACACGCAGCTGTGACTCCCCCTGTCTTGTGAACGCCCAAAACAGCCACTGCATCACAGGAAATTTCTGCTCTGAGCGGCAATGCTAGCATGCTCTGCCTGCCAGAAGTCAAATATCCCTGATCTTTCTAAGAACAGGCAAAGATAGTTTCCTAAATTGAAGCACTGCATAAGCAGATTATATATCACACTTAAGCTTGACAGAGCAGCATTCAGTCTTAGAAGACCTGTCAACAGCTTTGGTGTGTAGAAGTGCGAAGTGAGTATATTTATTACAGTGCAACAGAAGAGTTAAATGTAGTTAGATGTATAACCAGAAGATATCACTCATTTCCTCTGCACAGAAAATACTTAAAGGCACCAGACTGACAGAGGGAAAGAACCGAAAGAGAAAAATAAAATAACTGGATTTTTTTTCAGGATGTTTTACTGTTGGCTAAAAAATACATGGTTCCACAATCAGGAAAGACTACCTGAGGAAACATGAAAAACCAAGGGAAAGGAAAATACTCCACAAAACAGATTGGTTAGGAGAGAAAATGAAAGCAGTTAAGAACGAACTGCTCCCCAACCAATGTAATAATAAATAACCAAAGTCAGAAAACTGATAAGGGAAGGAAGAAGATTGCTATAACCAACCTATAACCAACAGAATTACCTTGAGGAGCTGAAATACTAGCACAGACAGGACAGAAAAGTTAATGAATATTTCTGTTCCCTTTTGGCAAGTGGACATAATGTGTCCCTATCACAGGATGCTAAACTACTCCCCAGCAGTAATGAAACCTGGCAGTTAACAGAAAACCCAGAAACAGGCTTTAATCAGCAGAACCAGAAAACTTGCATCTAAATTTTCTAGGAACTCTGAGGCCAGCCAACACCAGCTTTCAATAAATTGTCAAACTCTTTGGAAGGTCTCAGGGCTGGCAGAGAGATTTGTAAAAGGAACCAGGAGGACACAGGTAACTATACAGTCATCAGCCTGATGCCAACTCAGGAAAACAATGGAAAACCTGAAGTGGGATTCTTTAATTAATATGTCATGTGATGGTAGCACAGAGCTTTTACAGATGTCTTCTAACATAAAATACCCACTTGCACTGAAAAATACAAAGTGACTTTGATGAGAACTATTTTCTAAAACCCCACTTTGATTGGCAGTGTCTACCAGACCATCCCTGAATGCTTGCTTAACACACCAGAACAATACCAAATCAGAATAATGCACCCTAAGTGGGTTAAAACCCCATTAAAATGTCTGTGCCACAACCACAGCTAGAAAGGGAGAATCATTGCTGAGTGAGTACCGCTACTGATGCAGGATCACCCATCTTGTTTGGCAGGCTGGGAGAAGGCAAGCACTTGTCATTTCAATCCAACTCAATATTGCTTTGCTGTGTTAAGAAAAAAAGAGAAGCCCCATTTGCAGGCTGGGATCTCAGACCTAGCTGGAAATGGAAGTTGCACACACTCTGGCTGGAACCAAAGCATGCATTTCTTTTACCAGGCAAGATGATAGTCGTCAGAATTGGCAGTAAATCCTCCATCCCAACGGTGGAAATGTTTGAGCTCAGGTCAAAGGCTTTCTTAAAGAAAAGCTAAAGGTCAGCCCCAGTGATGGGGCTTGCAGGAACTTGTACAATCCCAGGTTTGCAGAGGAGTACGGCATGCTGTCTTACAGCTCAGGCTTTCTGGGGTGAGCTTAGGGCTAGAAATATCCTCTGATGGGCAGATCACCTGAGCAGAAAGTCACCGAGTGGCTCCCTTGGCTCCTCTCATGCATTGGTATGAGTGTCTGTATTCCCTCCCTGTCTCCTTCGCTCATGATCTGACCCCCTACATGGCATTTGACCCCCAAATCTGTGTTGTTAGTGTGGGCTGATCATGCTGATAACCTGAGCGGCATCACCCACACCACTACAAAGTACACAGAGCCTGGAGATGTACTTAAAGAAGGAGAAAGTGCTCTCGCATTTATCTTGCACTTCCAAACACCCAGCAGTCATAGCTGCTGAATGCACACCATGCTGTCCTGGGGGTGCCCAGCAAGAGGGAGTCCCAGTCCCAAAGTTTAGTGGGGAAGAGGGCAGCTCAGGGACAGTGAGAGCAGCTTGACCAGCAGTGGGAATGCAGCAAGGGGCAGCAGAATGAGCATAATGGGGAGATGCAGCAAGATGCTGAATGATTTGGTTGCTCAAGAGCCAAGGACTGCCTCCCACACTGGCTCCAGCATTTTGGAGACCATGTTTTCTCTAGGACCACAAATCATTTTTGCACCCAGAGGCATGTGAAGCACAATCTCTCCATTTTCATCAGCTGCTTAACCTAGTTCTTCCTCATGTCTATTTGCACCTATCCAGCCACTCAGCAAATAAATGCAGCATTTTGCCTCTCACTCATTCAAGCTTTCAACCTCGCAGCTAACTTTCCACCTGCCTGTAAAACCACCCAGTCACCTAGCTGGCCATACGGGCAAATTTATCCAGCTACCATCTCCTCTGTATTGCTGCCCCCATCCCGGTTCTCACAAACAGCAGCCCAACAACGAGACATAAACGTCATTCCCTGGGCAATGAATCAGTGCATATGAATGTCTTTCAGGTGAATTATGGACCCTGCTGATAAGAAGCCAAGAGGTAAAACATTCATTTGCCCGAGTCGACTGAAAATGCTTCTATTCTGACAGCATGATTTGAGTGGTGGTGGAATATGGCTCTAATTAGATTGCAGGAGAGAGAAGAAGGGACATATTGTATGTCCCACTGTTCGCAGCAATCAGGACAAGCAATTCCACCTTCTGCAAAGATTACCAGCAACCACAACAGGTTCTGTCTCCCACCTCAAATACGCCACATGGGTGTCTGTGTTCTGCACACCTAGGTGCTCCCTGCTCCTGGGGTGTTGTACATAAGGAATGAACCACTGAGAGGACAGCCAAGGGACAGACTCCATGTGCACCCGTACACATCCTCGACAGAGAAGGCAAGTTTTTACATCTGGGCAATACATCCTTATCCATTTCAGACCATAAATTCTGCATAGAAATCTTGCTCTCTGTAGAAAGATTTGTATTGATACAGTGGAAGTTCTCCTCATCCCAGATGGGACAAAATTTCCCCCCAGATCTTACCCCAGGTAGACATAAAGCACCAGATTTCAGCTGCAGCCCTCCTTCAGGGTGATGGTGTCCTTGGTAGCCTGGTGCCAGCCTGCAGCAGGGATGAGGGTGATACCACCCTGTGGGACACACAGCAAAGTTCCCTGCAGCAAGTTGTGTTTGTCCCTGCAGGCAAAGCTGTGCTCTTGCTTCTGCCAATGATTTCCCCATGGGGAAAGATGTCACCAGAGCAGATTGGAGGAGGTGGAGGCAGGGCAAACTCAATTCTCACTGTGCAGCCAAGGCCGACCAATGAGATCTTCCCTCTTATTGCCCCAACCTGGGGGGGAAGTGGATGTCTCAGGGAATTACAGCCCACCACAATTTGGGAATGGTGTAACTGAGGGACCTGCAGTGGAGAGCAGGCGATTCGGAGACTACGGCTGCCACAGCAAGCAGCCATCTGGGTATAAATTGCAAGGACCAATATATGAGGCACATTCAGTGAGTCTCTGTACGAAAAGTGTAGGGTACCTGGTTTTGAAGCATTCCTATCCCCTGTGGCTTCACCACAGCCCCTGGCTGATGGAAAGGAATATTAACCTGTGGGTCCTTATGGAATGGTGCATCTACCTCTTTTTCAGACCACCCCAGACACAGGCAGGACCTAAAAGACTGCCCAAGCTTTCAAGGACTCAGCACCATATCAACACAAAACCTCACCCACTGCACATGGGTCCCCTGCCTATTAAAACGAGGACAGGAGTGGGACCAGTCAGCAATCCTTCCAGATCACTAGAGAGTGAAGAAATCTTACCACACTGAGGTCTGAGCCTCTCCAACAGAGCCTCTCCCACTGCAAGCATGCACCAAGGATCTTCATTGTTCCTCAGCTTCTCTCTTAACAAAAAAATAGCAGAAATAGCATCATCAAAATAGCACCCATAACAGTCCCCCTACCCACTTTGCATGGGGCCTTGTAAGGTCTTGTTGACATTCCTTAGTCTTTCTTGAACACTAATAATTTTCTTGAGTCAGAGCTCAGTCTGGAAACAGGTGTGCTTTATTAAAAATAAAAGGCAGCTGGGAATTTTCAAACCATAGAAGCAAGAAATCAATGCTTAAGACTTTACCTAGTACATGCTCTGTTAGAGCATCCCCCACCCACACAGACACTCCCTCTCACCAGCCGCCCCAAAAGGTCCAGACACCTAGGCACTCTTGGCAGGCTTTGCAGTGGGCCTTCCCTCTTGACCCAGCTCTTCCATTACTTTAACACTGCCGCCTTGGCTTGCTGAAATGCCAGTAGCTCCCTCCTGTCTCAGCCATAGATTAAGGATGCAGCCCAGCACTGTCACATATTCAGGCTGAGCACCTATGGATTCATGTATTCTGACAGGCTCGAATGTTTAGAGGAACAAAGCCAACGCACATCTCAGCCCTGCACCTCTCTCCTTTGATGCCAGCACAGTGCTTCATGCACAGGCCTGTTGCTGACCAATGCTCCCTGGGAGCAGTGTATACTGGGCTCTTCCTAGCTCCAGTCCCTAGGGACCCACATGCATCCTCCCCTGTATCCCAAAGCCGATGACATAGCCCTGCCATGATGCCTTCATCCACTGGACTGCTCTGCAAGAAGCAAGCAGGGACAGTCCCCTGGAAACGAGCAACAAACTGAGGTTTCCCTCCCCAGTGCCCCACCCCAGGAATGAGAGCCAGGTCCTGAAAATGGGGGACACTAGAAGGAATAGCAGCTCTGCTAGAGCAAACACCTTGAGACCTGGGCATTGGCTCTGCCACGCAAGTTGCCTTCAGAAGCAGGAGGCTGTGCATCAACCTCTGCACCACCTCCTCCCTCCTGCTGAGGATCAGGGAGATGGGACCAGACAGGCGTGAAACTACACCTCACTGTGAATCTATGGAGCAAAACCCCAACTGTCAAATCAGCTTGTCTACTGCCAGTTCAGATAACACAAGCACGTCAAGGCTGGGGTGTGCGTGAGCAAAATACTTGTCTCAGCCCCAAGGCTTTCTATGAGGAGGCACAGACTCCATCCCAGGCGTCATGGGAGACTGTGCCCAGGCGGTGCAGCTGCCAGCACTTGGCACTGCTGCAAGCAGGCGGAGCCCCTGGGTGCCCCCCATCATCGGCACCAGACCAGCACACGCTGCTGAGAATTTTCATCCCACTTGCACTTCCACAGCACCAGAGCTGTTCTGACCCCACGCTGCCTTCCTGAGGAGTGTGCCATCCATCTCCAGCTGCCTGGGACACACAACCAGAAAAATCACACCAAAAACATTTTCAACACTGTTAACAAAGGCTATGAGATCTAGCCCTTATAAACCGGAGTCAAAGCTTCAGCTAAACTTGCAAGATCTCAGGACTGCTCAGCTTAGCTCTAAACCCACATCTTTGCCTCACACAACTCGTCCAGTCCTATCCTTGCTCTGTCAGGATGGCTCATTCTAGCAAACTACTTTTGCTGTGTGATTTTTTTGTTGCTGTTGTGCAAAAATGAAAAGCAACTCTCAGTATTAGACATTCCTGTCTGTAAGCAGCATTCCCTCAGGACTACTGTACTGCTCAGTAATATGCACAAGGTTCTTATAAGGAATAGATTATTATAGCCTCGAAGAAGAGAACTGTGGTCTGAATTTCAAAATTAGTTTTGCACCTTTTAATGTACAACAGCAGTAAAGGCAGAATACATTGTCAAGAAAGGGGAAAATAAATAGCAGCAGGGCCTGTGGGTGCTGCTCTCTGACCCTGCAAGAGAGGGGACATGGGGGTTTCAGGGGCCGACCAGCCAGAGCAGGGACTCCAGCCTGGTCCCTCCAGTCTGGCCAGCGGCGTTATGCCACTGATAATCCCAGCCTGCACTAGAAAAAGCCCTTCCTTGGGAGCTGCTTTAGGACAGCTTCAAAAGCAGAGAGCCATGGCTTGGAGAAGCTCTCTGCCAAAGTACCTCAGCCCCAGTACAGTGAGGACCACATAAATGGAAATCACGTCAGGAGCATGGTGGGAAGCAAAAGTGACTGCGTTTGGTGGAGGCAGGTGGGGAACACTGCGGAGGTGTGCCCCTGGATCCCACAAGCCTTTAGAGTGGCTGGGCTGCTTCCACTGATGGTGGTGGCCCCAGCGAGACCCCTGATAACACCAACCCAAGGGGAAAAATGTGACTTCCTCAACCACTTGCCGCTGCCTGGCTGCTCCCTGCCAGCCTCCCCCATCCTGCCAGCCCCAGCTGGTCCCCAGGCCAGGCTCATCCCAGCAAGCGTGGCAGGACCATGGGGCCCAGGGCTGCTGACAAAGAGTGAGGACCTCCCTGCTGGGCTGACGTCTGAAACCAGGGTCTGCAGCCCCCATTCCAGCAGCGCAGGGCTGTAGTAGAAAGGAGCTGGCAGCAGGGTTTGCTTAGGCTTGAATTGCTTTCCTCCAGAGGTACGAAGAAAAGGTGGCGTGGTCTATGCACAGCTCTCCCCCAACCACGCACCCAGGCTCCTTTATTTCCTCTTGGGACACTGCTAATTGTAATCTGTCCTCACGCTGCTGGACCTGGTCCCTGCTGCCCCAGGCTGGAGGACTGCACTGGTAAATCACGGCATCAGCTGCTTACTTTAGGGCCATAAACTGCCAAAAGCAAGCCCCGTCCTGCTGGCTGGTTTTGGCCTGTGCCCAGGTCCCCCCATGCAGTCCTCCCAGCTCTAATAAAGACACTTAGACCCTGGAAGGGCATTTCTGCAACCACAGAGGAGGTTCGGGCCAAGGTTTTGAGCCAGGCAGGTACAAGCAGCTCCCAGTGAGGGCTGCGGGTCACTGCTGCCACCACAGATGGGTGACAGCAGCAGGAACAGCGTCTGCAAGGGCTCCTGAGCATCCAATGCTGGGCTAATCCCTTGCAGGACGTCACCTCCTGGCTCCTCATCTTCCTTGTTGCCCACTGCAATTCAGGAGCCAGGAGCCCTGCCTGACCTGGAACTCCCTGTGCCCTGTGGCCAGCAGGCAGCTGGTGCGCAGATGCCCGGAAAGGGCTACCTGCAACCAGGCCTGGAGCCGGGACAGGACTTCCACTCTACACTAGGTGGGTCCTAGAGGCCCTGTCCCTCTTGCCCTGACCCACCCCACAGTGCTGTGGGAGGACAGCTGGAGAGAGGCTGGTTTGCTGATGGGCCAGGGATAAGGTGAGCTCTGCAGTTGGTGTCCCTCTCCTCAGCTGGCTCCCAGAGACCCACCCTGGCAGCACACGCCCACCGACCTGGGTAGAGGGGTTATCCGCCACCATAGCATCCTCTGAAAGACTCTTCTTTAAGACCACGTGCCTGGTCAATAATCACAAGGACCTGAAAGATCATTTTACGTCATTAGGGATTTGCTGCTCCCGGGCGTATACACACAGACATCCTTACATAGGGAGCATGAGTGCAGCTACAATCCCTTTATGTAGAAGTGAATTCAGCAAGAAAAAGGGAAAGCAAATAGCATGCAAGCACACAAAGGGAAACTGAGTCAGGCCAGCAGTGAGAGATCCTCGCAGGACCTAGGCAGGAAGGCTAGGCTGTTTTGCAGCCTGCAAGATGAAGAGCAGGCATGATCACACCGTGCGCCCCTGAACTACATAGAATCACAGAATATCTCAAAAGCTGGAAGGGACCCATAAGGATCATTGAGTCCAACTCCCTGCTCCTCACAGGACTACCAGTTTAATAAATTATCATGATTCAGAAAAAAATAGGCTCATTCTACAATATGGTAGTTAAATGATTTGCCTCAAGCTGATAATACTGTTCATTTTTAACTGTCTTTATTAACAACTTGTGGAAAATACATTTTCAGTATTGCATTTCTTTCACTCTTCCGTTTCTTTCGTTTCACTCAGATGAGACAATGAAAGCAGTATGCCTTATGGTTCAATCACTTTGCACTTTCTGGTTGCCTTTCACTAACATGATGATACACAACATCCACGCAGAGAAGCAAAAGGTATCTGTCACGTCTCAGCCCTTCAATCCCACAGTTTGGGCAGAGGAAAGCAAGGCAGGAGTGTCTGGAGGTCAGGTGGAGCAGAGGGGCCTGGACCCACGCTGACAGGGAGCCCAGGCACCACTGGTGGAGGAAGCTGAGTACTGGGCTGGAGAGGTCTTCTTCCAGAGCAGCTCCTCCGGAGCCCCGTGGGACAGCCCCTGTACGCTCGGGTAAGGGCAGCGCAGTGGTCAGCAATGAGGGACCCCATGTGCTGCCTGTGACCGGCTCTCCAGGGCCACAACCCCAGAGGCCCCCAGCATGGCTGCAAGTCTTCCCACTCCTCCCCATCCCACACTGTGATGCACTGCAGGACAGCACAGCCACAGTGTGGCAGAGCTGGGTGTCCCCATTGTCCCCTCCCAGGCCCCCAGCTCACCCTGTCACTCCTGACCACCCCTGTGGCCGAGAAGCTGGGCATGGACACCTTGACCCCAGGGAAAGGGCCACCTTCTGGGGTGCTGTCATGGGGCCAAGACAGGCCTGGCATCACGCTCCCCTCTCCTCAGGTCTCAGCCAGGAGGCAAGCTGGACTGGGCCTGCAGGCCCTGCAGCCTTTGACCCCCGGGGAGGGCGGGAGGGCTGGGGATCCACCTCCCCATGCCGGGAAGGCGGGCCCTGGAGCCACCCTTGTCCTGAGGTTTCCTCCTGCCGCTCCCCTGCCAGCCCCTCTGCCTCCGTGCCCGGCGGTAGGTGCTGTCTGGGGACAAGGTGGGGGCCGGGGCTGCAGCAGCCAGCTCTGCCCTGGGCGCCCGCGAAGGAGACGTGGGGCAGAGCTAGCGCCCAGGCAGCAGGGTAAGGCCAGACCTAGCAAACAGGGAAATGGGACTGGGAGGGAGGGAGGGAGCAAGGCCAGGGCCTGGCCGCAGCCCTCGGCCATTTCCTTCGCCTCCCGGGTGCCCCAGGCACAGCCCAGCCCTTGCGTCAAGCCAGAGAAGGTGAAGCACAACCCAAGGCCCTGCGCTCCTGCGCTCTCCCGCCTGCAGGCAGGGCCCCACTGCCCTGGCAGCCATGGGGACAGGGGTTGGTACCTGCTTGCTGCCTCCTCCACCCGTTCCTCCTGCAGCAGAGGCAGCCTGTGCTTCTGAAAAGCTGGAAGCCCTTCCCCTTGCCATGCACTTGCCCAGCGCTGCAGGCTGGGTCCCACTTCTCCCTCCTGCCAACCAGGCCTGTGCAGGAGAGCAGGCTGCCGCGCTGACGCTACAGCCTGTATCTACAGCAGGTGCATGAAACAAGGGCAGCTTTCTCCTGACAGAAGAAGTGTTGCCAAGCTCCTGCTGTAGCCTGGGTACAGTGTTCCCCACCCTACAAGGCCAGCCCTAGGTCAAGGCTCACCTCTGGGGTTAGAAGGATCACCCTGCCCCCAGGCGACGGCCTGCGTCCTCCAGTGAGGGACCAGCACCGTGGAGCCACATTTCTCTTCCAGTCCCCCCTGCTAGCAGGGGCTGTCTTGCTGTCCAGCAGGTCCAGAAGTCAGCCAGCCACCTGGATAAACTCTGAGCAGAAATGGAGACAACAAGCCAAAGCCCAGACTGGGAAAATGAGATCTACAACTTCCTGAGCCAGCTGGCAAGAAAAAGGTTCTTTGAGACTGAGTGGGACATTGCTGCCTTTGCCATCTTCTTCATCTTTGTGGGTGAGTGCATAGGTCAGCACGAGGCATATGCCAGAGAGCTTCAGTCAGTGCTGGGCTTGGCAGTCAGCTGCCCTAATCCCAGGAATTTATGCAGCCCCCCAGCAGCACAGCCCTGGAGGAAGAATGGCAGAGCGCAGCCACTGCATTTACATTCAGCAGACAAGGGCAGCAACAGCAGCAAAGATAGAGGGGCTCAGGTGAAATATTTCCTGTGTAACCTCCCCTGGTTGCGAGACCACTTTCATAGCCATGCCACCATCTTGCCTAACACTAGCACAGTTCGACCAGCCTGGGCTCAGATAGTGTTTGTGGGGTTGCCATGCCCTGTGTCATGTACAGCACTTCACACAAAGTGCTGTAATACCAACGGGGGAAAAAAGGGAGCAGACAGCCAAGAGGGTACTTGCTGAAACACAGAGTGCTATCAGGGAGACATAGAGGCTGATGCTGATTAACGGCTCACTTTTCTCCAGGGACTGTGCTTCTGCTGCTGTTCCTGGTGCTTATCCGCTGCTGCGACTGTGACTCCCCAAAACAATGCAAGGTGATAAACCCCAGCCCCTGGTCACCCAAGAATGACCTGGGACACACGGGAACTCCCAAGGCAGCATCTGTGTTGCTTGTGGAAATGGGC
>JAVKLA010000061.1:544311-561722 GCA_034782735.1 Sagittarius serpentarius
GGGGGGGGGGCAGGGCAGGGGAGGAAAGCAGGCCGAGCACTGGACAGACCCTGCTCTCCCCTGCGGAGACACATTCATGTCTTAGGAGAAACAGAGCCCAGCCACCAAGGCGGGGGACATTCACAGAGGGAAAGCCACGGGGAAGAGAGAACAGGCTGGATGTGCTCGAGCAGGCACATACGTGCCCACCTTTGCACTGTTCTGGGGGAGGGAAGTGGTACCTGGCCTTGAGCACAGACAAAGCACAGAGACTATTTTAATTTCTGTGTTCATGCGTGTGTGAACTCCTTCCTCTCCTCTTTACAATGACACATCCTTTTCCAAAACAACTAGATTCCCAGAAGAAAAGCGGGCATAGACAACCTAGCAATGGAGCCCTAAATGCCCCTCCACTTCATGGCTGGACAGAACGACTCTTCCTGCTATTTTCCCTCTGCTGCACATACAAATCAGACTATCTTCGCCTTGAGTGCCAAGAGCTGCCCAGCCACTTTGATCCTCCTCTACCACCTCAGCAACAGCCCTTCCTTATTCTCTGTATGTGGATGACCACGAACCCCTTGCACGGTACCTGCAATGCCATCCTAGGCCAATACACCCACTTGAGTCAGTCCACCCCACAATCCCCGTAAGATACAGTACCTTAATGCAGACTTTTCAGCTAAAAGCCACAGATCATTCTCAGCTACTGCAGCCAAAGTGGAGAACAGATGCTCCCCCATGCAGAGCCAGCACCCATGGGAACCGCCAGAGAGCAAGGGCAAGGAGAAAGCAGGAGAAACTATTGTTTCCCCCTAGCTAGAAGCTGGAATCCTTTTCCACGCTCACACTTGCCGATCACCAAAACATGCTCTGGAGCATCCTCACACTAAGATCCCTTCTGGGTTGGCTGAATGGGAGGCCCCGCTATGCTGCTTTTCAGGGTTTTGGGCTCCAGCCCTTCCATTACAGGCTTAATTTCCAGCAGGAGTGAAAGCAAAGCATAGCACTGTCCCTGGCTGTGAACATCCATTAAAAAAGGCAGCACAAGACTCTAAAGATGCTTCAAAGCACAGCCACAGCTTCTGGGAACCCTTTTAGTACCTGTAGAGACATTGGAGCATGTCATTAGTGAGCCAGCTTCCTTTATGTGCTGCATCAACTTTAGAAACACTTTGCCTCACTCTTCCCAGGGGACACAAAAGCATATGAAGATGAAACTGCTCTGTGCAAGGAAGCAGTGGCTCCCTCCTCCCTATGGCCTTTGTACAGGATGCTTGAGGCACCAAAGAGAAAGCTTGTTCTTCAGCCTGAAGATTAGCAATGCCTCCAATTTGAAAAGCATCACCCCCATACCTAGCATCCTTACAGTCCCAGGCAGAGCCAGGTCTTCAACTGGTATAGTCCCTCTGCTTCAGGGTGATACCCTGTGTCCCCACAGGTGATCCTATGCTGGGGCAGGGTGACCCTTTTTGCTGGGGCACATACAGAACAAGAAAGGTCGAATTATGTCCCAAGAACACTGACCCCAGAAGGCACCACCCTGAAAGCCAAGCACCTGCTCATGAATGGGAGTGGTGGTACATGCCCTTCCAATGTTTCCACCATAGTTGGAAGGCAGGATGAGGCCAGGGATGTCGGACGCCATTCCAAGCAAGTCCTGGCAGTGGCAATACTTCAGCAGACTGGCATCAGCACACACAAATACCTGTAGTTTCAACTCCAGCTCTAGGAAAAAAAGTGATGTATCTTTACAAGCATTTAGCCTTAACTGAGCCCAGCAAGGAGACGTTCTTGTCTGCTCAGTGCTCAGATGCTGGGAAGAGCAGCATGGGATTCTGCTTGCTATCTGTCACTACTCTGTGGACAATGCAGAAATAGCTGCTCAGATTGAGATAGACTAGAGGCAGTGATAAGATAAACTTTCTTCATTACTCTCTTAGTCTATGGTTCTGCTCTGTCATTAGCCTGCTGCAGTGCTGCTGTTGAAAGCTGCCCAGCAAGTCTCTTCTCCATCTTAGTTCAGGCAACTCTAATTCCTTTTCGAAGAGCATGTAGAAGCTCAGCAGCAGAGAGGCTCATGCATCAGTGTCTTCTGTGGTTCCAGAACCAGCAGCATCCAGGCAGCAGCAACTCAGCTGCTGGACCCATCAAGAGCAGGCAGCCAGTGCATCTAAGCAGCAGACCTCTATCCCCTGAAAACTAAATAGAGATTCCCTGGGTAAAAGGGAAAAAGAAAGGTGCCACCAGGAAAGGTTTTGCTCATGAGAACTATAGCTTCCCCAAAGGAAGCTAAAAAAAAGAGAATAAAAACCCAGCCCAGGAAAAGGCAGACAGTCCAATTATTTCATTCTGCTCCAGTCGCACAGCAGCATTCATCAGCGCACATACCAACAAAAGCCCTTGCATTACTGCAGAGCAGCCCAAACTTCACACACACCTTGGGCTGCCAAGCACTTGCCAAAGATTGTGGCCCACAGCACATTTGAGTTGTATTTGCAAAGGAGAGTTGGGCTGCCAGTAGCTATCCCAGCACCAACCTCACTGGGCTATAAAAGCATAGCCCTTAGGGCCTTGTAAATTGTCTTCTGTGCTCAGAGGTTTAGTGGGGAAAAGAGACAGACTGTTAAGTATCACAGGGTACCAGCCGAGGGCTTTGGGCCTGTAGCAGCCACCACTGCCACCTAGCAGTCCTCATGACAGGGCCACTGTGCATCAGAGCTGGAATCAGGACAGGATTCCCATTTTGCACACTCCTGTCCTCCAGAACTGAAGATGACAATTTTAATCAGAAGAGAACAACACACACTGGGTTGCATGTTATATCCCTAGCAGCAGGAAGCTGAGATAAGAGAGGATGTGGCAACATTGATTGGACTGCACATACCAGTGTGAATTAAACAAGAAGCCTCCTCCACACACAGGGAGGGTTAAAGAAAAGCACAGAGAGCTCCAGAGAGATTATTAACCATAAAAATACTCTCATCCAAGAAGCTTTTAATGGTGAGCAGTTCCACACATGCACAATCACTTTCTAAGCAGAGAACGGTCTGGAACAGAGCAAGGGTTGCTAAATGCATACCCAGGATCATGACCGCAGCGAGTCATAAGGCTAATTGACTGGAACCAGTAATGAGTCTGCTATTGCTTCACCCCATCCAGCCCTCTCTACCTTCCACCTTTCTTTACTTGCTAACACACACATTTATCAGTCACAGCCTGATACTCATTTGTAGGCTCTGTTACTGCCTGCAACCTGTATTATTAGCACACATTGGACCAAGCACAGCACCAGGTGTCAAGTCCTCAGAGAAGGAGGCTGCAGCAGTAACAAGGCTGGCACTAACCTACTCAGGATCCCCGGGATCTCACAAACGGACAGAAAGGCAGGCCGCAGACAAGGTAGGCCACGCATGCCCAGAGCAGAGGTCTATGCAGGGTGGGGGGCAGGGAAGCAACATACCTATCTCTAGTCTCCATCCTCGGAGCTATTCAAAAGCCATCTGGACATGGTCCTGGGAGACCGGCTTTGGGTGGCCCTGCTTGAGCAGAGGAATTGGACCAAATAGACCCCAGAGGTCTCCTTCCAACCTCAACCGTTCTGTGGTTCTGTGATCTCTTCCTTTTCAGCACAGCACTCTGGATAGCACTTGGAAAACACCAGGATTCTGGTGTTTTCCAACCATGCTGTCAAGATAGGCTCCAACAGCCCTGACATTTTGTAGGGACGTCGGTGAGCCTGCAGTCTTCACTTCAACACACATGTAGGCTCCCGGGTAAGGTATTCCAGTGAGGAAAGCCACCAGAAACACAGGCTGCACAGGGCTAGCTGGAGCCAAGCAGGAGACTTCATCAGTTAACAGCCAGCTCCGTGAGCCAACCCAACCCAGTCTCAGTACCTACAGCCTCTTCCAAACACGACCATCAAGGGAAGTTTGGAAAAGTGCTTCAGGTAGTACTTGGGTGTCAGACAGCACCGGGCTGAGGCTACACAAACCAGGGCCAGCCTTTGAGGAGCTGCCCAGCTCTGCCCTCAGAGACCACTACTGTCCTCCCAGTAAGGCAAACAGTAATCCAGCATGTGTAACTACAAAGAGCCACTCACTTGTAAGAGAGCACATAATCTTTGACACTCTTTCATTCTCAGCACTGACAGCCCACAGGAGCATGGCAGGTCTGAGGATCTTTATTTCACAGTTATCAGTGGTAGAGGGATGAGTTACATACTGTAGCATCCATAGGTAGGCAGCAAATCAAAGTAACAACATGGTACTCACTTTGGGTTTAATGACAGGGTGTGAGACTGCACAGCTGTGCTCAAGGTACCGAGGCAGCTCCAAAGGCTGGCAGTGAAAACAAGATACTAAACCTGGAAAAAACCAATTGGCCCAACTAGGGCTTAGGGGAAAAAAAGAGAGGTATTATCACATTGATGCCACGGAAAAAAGAGTTCAAACAGCAGCAAGTAAGAATATCCCCAAAGGGGAATCAATGACATGGGCATGGACAGAACAGATAGGAGAGGGAGAAGCTCAGCACTAGTGATAACCACAGCTGTACCAGATCACAACATATTTCACTGCATGGAGCAACATGCCCTACACTTTTTGTGGTGTGTTAAATTAGTCTGTCTTCATCCCTTCCCAGCCAGTCACAGTCCAGCAGTTAGTTACAGCACTGTGTGCAAATACAGTTAGTGAGAGTAGTCCACAGCTCCCCATCCCTTGTAATGGACAGTGTAATTCATCAGAGGCTTGGAACATGTAAGCCACAGAATGCACATGAGAACAAAGACCGGTGGAAGCTTTCAAAAACCACACAGCATTGCTTGGTGCCCTGCTTATGCAGCAGTGCCAGACAAGGCTACTGAAGTTGCGTCTCTGGATACACTGACCCAGCCCTGTGGAGGGTCACATGCTAGTGAACCACCGCACTCCTCAGGCTGACCTGGACTCAGCTGGCATGTTGAAAACAAACAGAGAGACACTGGAAGTACTGTAAGGGCTTGGACACTCCGCAGAGAATTAATATGGCCTGTAGTTCCAGTAACTGAAGAAAACAGATATCTGGAAAGCAAGAAGAAAACCAAGTAAGTTCCTGTATCTCTTGGGCCATAGAAGAAAGAGCATATAATACGTGCGTGAAGATTGAGCTTTACAGCATTACGCACTCCAGCACTGCACTGCACAAGGGCAGATTTGCTGCTATTGTCACTGAAGAGGTTTGGAGCACAAAGTTACTTGCTCAAGGTGGCAGCCAGGTCAGCTGCAGAGCTGGAACTGAACACTGGTCTACTACAATCTATTTTGCTGAGGTCTCTACACCTCCCCTCCAGTACCCTGGCATTTCCTCACATCCAGCTCATGACTGAGAATAAAAAAGCGTCTACCTGCTCCTCTCCATCAGGTCACTAGTTCAGCAAAGACATTAGCCACACTACTACGCTTATCCCAGATGGCTGTCTGCCAGGCAGTGCCAGCCAGCTCCCTGGCTCCAAAGCATTGACTCATCGCTTGTTTTCAGTTTATATGTAAGTTGTACAGAATAACATCACATCAGATTTTTAGGAGATCCGAGGTCCTCTCAAAATCCAGAGTTAAGAACAAAGCCCCTTCTCTAAGGCCATTACCTTGTCTTTCAGTTGCTGGCAAAGCTGCAGTGAAACTGTGAAGAAGACAAGGGCATCATTTAACCACGGGACAACACATTCCACTTTATGGACATGGCTGACTTCATACCGCTGGTTGCCAAACTCACTGGAGCGGGGGAAAAAAGAGCACAGCTTCACACACAACAGTACAGAACACAAAACTCAGCTGTCCTCCATCGTCACGGAATAGATCACTATGATTTCTACTACATTTGAAACAGCACCTGGTAAAGTTATTCAATGCAAACTCTCAGTCTACCTCTGCTCTGAGTTAAGCTAGATCTAATAGGTAAAAACTTTACCACTTTCCAGAGAGGCACAAAGGCAGGAAATGCAGATGGCAATGCCAATAACCTAATGTTCATTTTGGCTGACAACTCTCATCTCTAGACAAACTCATGGCACTGTATAGGTGGGCTGTATCCCAAAAAGTCACATCTTTGGCCCTTTATGACCGAGTCATTAAAGAAACACTATTATGGGCACCTGTGCATTCATAGCCACAGTTAAGTGGCTCAGTCCAGCTTCTCCACTTAACAGATGCTACAATCAAAATGTGTACAGCCATTTGGATCTCATCTTCAGCATACACCTACACCTGTTACACAGCCCTTGTAGTTACTGTACTTACAACATGGCTCCAGGGTTGTGTAAAATGGATCCTCCAGCAGGCTTGAAGTTCTAGAGGAAAAGGAAAAGGTCAATAGGATTTTGACATAGTAAACAAACTACTTAGAAGGAGGACATATAAGGTTTGCACTTTTAGTAGCCTGACATCAAGAAATGCCTATACTGTATATGCCTGAATACTCCATTCACATGGAATCCATGTCATTTGATCCCTTCCTGCTCCTTCATGAAAAAAATCCTACACAGTGGCTGAGTCCAACTTAGCTCCAAATTTTAGCACCACGAAAATGAGAAGATCCAGAAGAAAAACAAACGATAGATTTTAGGAAAAACATTCTTATGGAAGTACTGCATTTCATAAAGCTTAAGAGTTTAACTCTGTTTTTAAAGGACATCAAGCTGACCCAAATGCAACAGGTAAAGCAGAAACATATCCATCAAAACTCCATTCAGAAAACCCAAGATGCTACTTCAGTGTAAACTGTATTAATACAATTATGCCCTTCCAAAATTATGCAAAATTATCGAACTATATTGTAAGATAAAGCACTACTCGGCAAAAAAATAGTTACTGGCTTTCTCCAGAGCACTGGTATTTTCTTCTGGGCTAAGTGGCCATGCCCCAAACTAGCTTTAGAGCCAGTGTTCTATCTGCAGCAGATCTAAACACAGACACTTAACACCAGTTACAATCATTTCTGCATTATCTTATGCATATAACATTGCACCATGTAGCAGTGTGATCTCCTCCTCACAGTGGGATGTAGGGAGAGGTAAATAAACAAGGCTTAAGAGATAGTAGGCGTCACCTTGGTTGTGCTGGGCTGCAGCACATGGAGTTGGTAGACAGTCAGGCACAGCTTATTCAGGTTAATATAGAAATTCACAAGGATGTCTGGAGGCAGAGCAGGGGTGAACATTTTCTGGTGAGAAAATAAGTAGTTTCTTTGTCAGTGAAAGGACCATTATTTCTAATGCTGGGAAATCACTATATTTTTCTAAGCCATACTACAGTTACCCCATAGTGAGAAGGACATTAGAAAAGAAACAAAGACTGAGCAGCTTGCAGGCAACGGTTGTTCCTCTTGCTGCACTTGATCAAATGGTGCGTGCATGATGGTGACAAAAGAGGATGGAACAGTGCTCACAAGGGCAAATCATCCCTGGGCAGAGAATAGAACTTACTCTCTGAGAACCAGAGTCCTCAATGCCCAAGTCATCTGATTTTCCACAGGAAGATATAGAGCAGCCAAAAATGCTCAGTTTGCACCTACTTCAGCTCTCTTTCTGCCTCAGGAGACACCTCAGAAATCCACTTCCACCACGATGCAGCACAATATCCTAACTGTTGCATGCTGCCAGACTGTATGGAGATCTAGACCACCACATACTTACTGTGAGACCACTGGAGGCAACCTCTGGCAGAGTCAGTGTGGCGGGAGTGGTAAGCCGATTTCGGGCTCTTGAGAGCTGTAACATCACAGCATCCATAAGCTACAAGATAATGTACAGTACGCTGCTGAGTGGCAATACCTGGAGAGCTCTGGATAGCATGCTGCGGAATCCTGCAGCCTTTTGCAAATGTTACAACAACAACCAACTCCACCACCACTACCCCCTCGCCCTTCCAGGAATTCAAGGACTTATTGGGAAGGGGTGGCTCCCACATAAATGCAGTTTAACTGTTACCACTGTCATAGACACTTGCGAGACAGGCCAGGGGTGTTTAATACCAGGAACTGAAGAGAGAACAGCTATTCTTTAGAAGAATAAGAAGAGAACATGAGATCAATTACTTATGCCCCAGAAGCATCGACAAACTCATCACCAGCTCTTCTGAAGAGCAGGCATTAAGGAAAAAACAACAAGCTGTGTTCAAGTTCTCCCCATTCCCACACCACGAGTACAACAACTGCTGAATAGGCCCCCCTGTTCACAACCATCTATGAGCTAGGACACTAGGGAAAAGAACCAGCTCACTGAGTCCAGTCCTGCCAGAAACCACAGTTCAAAGGCTCTATTCGGGCAGACCTCCTTTTCCAGAAAAAAACGTGGGCAGCAACATATGTCTTTTACAGAGCTCATGACTGCTAAGATGAAGGCATTTTATATTATGACTAATTTCTCCCCACTACTTCCACCCGAAAGTAAAAAGGAAATAGTTTTATTACCTAACTTCTTCCTATTAGTAGCCCTTGCCCATGTGGAGACTAAAAAGGTTTAGCTTTCTCATGTTTGATATTATGATGGATTCTAACGAGTAAGTCGAAACTCTAGTAGCTTCAGAGAGCGTTTCCAAGCAGAGGGCTGGGCTTTATTGTCACGCAGCCGCTGGTCTGTATCAGACCGCATCAATTACTACCAGCAAGTGAGAAGTCACTTTCAAATCGTCAGTAAATCACAAGTACTAACTGTAACCTTTTGTTTGCTGATGACTGCCTCATTTCTTCTCTCACCAAAAGCACTGACTGACAGGGAAGAGCATAAGCTGTGTAACCACATCATCCAAAAAACATCAAGGGAGACATTCCCAGACTATCACTGCTGTGCAACGGGAACCGACTGCTCCAATTACCATTCACCATGATGTACAACCCTGTTACTGATGCTAAACTGGTATAGATTCATATCAAATATGAGGTACCATGGATACTCCTTGACACAGTACATATGGGTACAACTGGGGAATCCTTTTCCAGTAAGAGACTCAAGACAGTAATGTGCATTAACTGTGTTTAAAACAACAAACAGAGGGAAGAAAAATGCACATTCCTACCCAAATAGAGAGGGCTTTCTCCTCACCTTGAGAACTTCCGAGCCTGTTTTGAACTGGTAGTTTACATCTCTGTTCATAAGCAGGTAAATGGCTTGGTTAACGTGGTTTCTAGCATCCTGGATCTGCAAAGGTACAAATGCAGCCCTATTAAAGAAACACTCCCTACAATACACACTAGGAAGCAGAGGTTTCCCTGATTATCTCATTGGCCCCAAGAAAATGGTGACTTCTCAAATGTTAAGGCCATTTCTCCCTGAGTACCAGACACTCGCTAACACAAATCTACCACTGCTGCCCAGATGCATTATTGGGTTCTTCACTCAAGGACTGGCGATGCAGAACAGTCTGATAGCTACAACCTGGATTGTCAATAAAAATAGTGCTGCTGCCCTGAAGGAACAAGTGACATCAGGCACTCTCATGCTGGGAGGACTCTGACCACGACTGTTCAGGTAGGAATCCTCACTGTTGATGGTATACGGCAGTCAGGTCTAGCAACAAGAATAATGATTTCTTCCTTAGGAACTATTAGACCTAAAAACAATGACGTAAATTACATCAATAGCAGCAATGAGCAGCAAACATTGATTTCTAATATAGTGTCTCTGGCAATATTCCAGAGTCCTTCTAAACTATAATTGTTGGAGCTGAGAGTTATCTCCAGCATGAAGAAGCTGTCATTGTGCCGCCTGTGTGGAACTTGACCAGACTCAGCTAGCTCAAGTCCCTCTCCTGGTCACTTGCAGCCAGGAGACAATTATCAAAGCAAGGCTGATAGGTGCATCCCAGGGCTTTCATGGGAGCAAGGACAAACCAGAGGAAGAAGAAAATTGCCCTGGGAGAAAGTGACTTGTGTTCAGTTCCAGGCAGCACCAGAAAAATTGAAAAAAAGCAAAGGGGTAAATCAGAGGATGCAATAAATGGAAGAGGTAAGCAGGGAAGCCTGTATGAGAGGTGGCTGCTGGGAGATGCATAACACAGCTTGGGATATTTGTAGTTCGATAAATCTACACTGCTCCCCAGCAACCCCAAATCCCAGCTCAGCCTTGTAGAAGCCTCCCTGGCACAGATCTGGTCACTGGTTCCTTCTCAGCCAGAGCTCAGGGATCACAGACTAGGTCTGCTCTTAGAAAGCACAAGGCACTGGAGGCTACAGAGAGAAGAGAGAGATTAATAAAGCCCACTGTCAGACTACAGACTCTGCAGGTCTTTGGGCATCTCCAAACATCACCACTTCCAGCCTTTACATGTCCCAGATGCTTTCAAGCAAGCTAAGTTACCCTGGCAGTGTTACCCAACTGTGCACTGCCAATCCTGCTATTACAAGGACTTGCTTCATTCCTATTCCCTCTTGATTTTGCTGTTTTCTAATCAAGTTCCGTGAAACTTGTATGCCTGCACTTGTGTTCCTCAAAAATGTGCCTATACTACAATTTATTATCGATGACTTGACTTTGCATAGAGAAGCAAAACTCCAGCTGGCACCACTCACTAAGGGAAGAAACTCACAATACTTCAAGATGCTCTTTTTTAATTCAAATAGGGCAAAGATCTCCACATAATCACTGTAAATGCTTCTGCACAGGGTCCTTTAGGCACTCACATTCCACATCTGAACAACATTACAACACAAAACTCTTGCAAGTAAACAAAGGCGTTTTCCATAATAGCTGGTAGAAGTCTATCAACCAGGCAGCAGTACAAAACAGCCACAAAACAGGATGCACTGCTGAGTGTTAACACAAAAACTTCCTTGTCTTGTTGCGACATATAAACAAACTCAGTCAAGTTTGTCATTAACATCTTAAGTACGCACTTTTCTAGATTTCTGCAAAGTTCCAGGTAGAGCTTTCACTTCGCTGCCAAAGCGGCCGTTGAAAGCTGCACTCAATACCAAATGTACTGATCACCTAGAAAAAGCTGAGCCATGGCATAGTGAAGTACATGGAATACATCTTTCTCCAACCTACTTAGCTGTGACAAAGAAACTGCAGGAAACTGCCTTCAAGATCAGGCACTAGATCGGGTTCTGAAATCAGGTATCTCCCACCATTTTGCTGGGAAAGAGATTCAATGTTCTGGATAGCCACATCCCTTTAACTCCTTAACTAAGGGAACTCAGCTATGCTACAAGAGCACAATGCAGTGAGATTTGTTCTCAGCATAAAGAAATGCTTCCATAAGAGAATGAGAGCAAGCTACTCAAAGCCTCCAAATTTGCTCTTTGCCCTGCTAGCCTGGGTTTTACAAGCAGACAGAAGGTCAGTACTGCACAGGCACGCTAGGCACTCCTTTTAAAGGATTGACTGCTATGCAGACAGCCTTCAGCTCGCTGGTGTTTCAGGAACAAGCAGAACCCACCTCTCTCTCCTACCACCACAACTGAATTTAACTGCATCTGTTTCCTCTCTTAGCTTTTACCACTGGAGCCAATGTGGGATGGACATAACCTTCTCTCTCAGAAAGCGAGGTGCTACAGCTACTGCGTGGGGCGCACAGACGCTACAGAGGGGTAGGCATCTATATTTAACAGTACCTGCTGCAATTTCCACTGCTTGTCTTCCCGAAATGCAAAGTGCAGGAGCTGATTATTTCTGGGCATTTTCAGATTAACGTCCTTGAAGAAAGAAACAAACACATGAGAGCAGGCAATCCCCATACACAGAACATGGAGACTGCCAGTCCCACTCCATTCTGTCTCCCAGATCATCCTGGCAAGCTGCTTTCAGCAGTCCTGGCACAGCCACAACTTCAGTCCTCCTACAGGAAGATGTTAATACAAAGGACAAATTGAAAGGCATTTAGTGAATCAAGATCCAGGCAGGACACAGGACCTCATCTCAGCAGGCCCCCAAGGAAATTTGGTATTACACAACAAAGGCATTAAAGGCAAGGAATCCCCATGGAAGTCGACTCCACTGCTCACCACAGTGTGTGCGGGGGGTGGGGTTAAATGGTGGGTCTTGACAAATTTTAACAGTTGCTGAAATGTTAAGGATTTAAGGCCTATTAGGTAAGACTGACAAAGAATACTTCTTGATCACTGGTAAAGCATAATAAGGATGACCTCTCCTTTGAGGTCATCAAAGTGTAATAAGGAATGACTCCCACCCCTTGACAGCAGTACAAAGCAAGAAGCACGGCAAGTACTCACAGCTTGACACAGGGCATCTCCCTGCAGCGTCAACACACCTTTCACTTGGTCTGTGCTGGAATGAGATGGAAGATCTGGGCAATACAAGTCACAGGAGGCAAGAGACACGTACCGAAACGGCCAGCTCGACCCTGCCCCTCCCTGTCCCATGTAGCTAGCTAAGTTTCCTTACTTCCAGGGGTCAGCTGGGGGATGCAGATGAACACACACTTTCAAGTCCCCAGCTCTTGGCCTGCAGCCAGCTGCTATCATATTCCTTATGAGCCACCTTACCCCAACTGCCCTGCCTAAAACATTACATTCATTTCTGATCCCATGCTTATTCCATGTATTACTTATCAACAATTTGGTTGCTGTTACAAATAGCTCTAGCAGGCACAAACACAAGATATTAGATGAATTACTGACATTGAAGTGCTGGTTGGTTCATATGGGAGTTGAAAGCTACAACCCTCTCCCGCCCCGCCCACCAAGGAAAAAAACCCTAAATAAACAAAAAAAACCACACCCCATACGCTTTAAAAGGTCCTGCAAGATGGCTCACATCAACAGTAGGGGAAGACTGAAGAACCTAGGCCTTCAAGAACTCAGTTTAGCCATATCTTACATTTTAATACACTAGACAGACTCTTTAGATCAACACTTTTTAAGACCCACCTTGCAACAACAATGAATGAAAACTAGAATCAACTTTAATACTTTAAGATCTGAAGAATGCAACCTTCAAACCCAATACAGAATCACTGCACCATTCTATAAAATGCTCACCGTGCTGTTTCTAAGGCCTAAGGTCTGCTACTTTGCAACAAGCTTGCGACTTCTGTCAGAGTGCAGCTATTCAGACCAAGGCCTATGTTGAAGATCAAAAAATGGACAGCTATTTCAGAACTGCACTTCAACAGCACCTTCTGCACAGGCCTCAGTTTGCCCTGTGTGAAGTAGATTTTTTATTGCTATTTTAGGGACATTAGGACAAAGGTTAAAATTTGTCCACAGTCAGAGTCAGAAACTGAGCTAAGAGCAGAATTCAGGTCTTGTAGCTGCAACTCCCTGCACCCAGAATTAGAAAAAGGCCCCTTGGCAAAACTGCTGACAGCAGCACACTGATGCAACACACCAGCATGTGGTCGGGAATTAATGACTATATTATCGGTATCAGTAGGAAACAGCATGAGTCTGGCTAAGGCAGCCCCTGGCAACATGGCTACAGATTGTTATGTTAACCTGCCATGAGTTTGTTCCTTTGTTTTCCTTAAGGCAAAATCTCCTATGAAAGAAAACCCCTTTACCCTGGGGGTGCTGTAGAGACTTTGCCACAGATGCCCGAGGAACAGTGCCCTTTGCTACAGGGGGAAGCCCCCGGCGCAAACACAGACACTGCTGGGAGCGGGGGCGGCAGCCCCCACCGGCGCGGCAAGGCAGAGCAGCAGCGACCCGCTGACCGCCACGACCACTTACCCGGATGTGCTCAGCACAAAGTTCTCCTGCTTGACGGCTCCTCCCGAGCCACTGGCGGGCAGGGCGAACCGGTGAGAGGCCTCCTGCCCAAGAGAGGACATAGTGAGTGCTGGAGCATCCACCTGGGCCCAGCCCACCACAAGCCAGGAACAAAGACAAGGCAAGAGCAGAAACGCAGACTGCAGCAAGTGGCCGAACACAGAGTGGTCACCTTTGCAAGCTTCCCACAACCACTTAGCAGAGCACATGGATTTTCCCTCACCCTCCTGCAGGACAGACAGCCCAGGAGAAGGCTCAGTGCGTGCAGCTCATGGAAAAAGGTGTCCGAAATCCCACGCTCCAGCTCGGCGCCCTGGAGCCGGCCAAGGTGGCAAGTACCCAGATGGGTGGCCAAGCTGTCCACAGCAGGAGCAGCACTCTGCACAGCCCAGCCCTGCACATCCTCGGGCACTGTGGCGCTGCCCCTTTCTCAGCACGCTCACTGCCCCGGGCTGCACAGTACAAGCGCCATCGGTCCCTTACCCACATGGGAAGTCTGGAGTGAAAATCAGCCCTCCTGACTGGTTATACTGGCCGGTGACTGTCCTTTAATCACACTTCATCCTTAAAACTATAACAAATTCTTCAAAACAGATACTATTTATACAGATACCGCAGGTTATTGTCACCTGCTACTAAGTCATGCCCTGGGTCAGCTCTATGGCACTCCTACCTCCTCTGGTACCCGCCCCTCACCTCCACATTTTTGCCCCTGCTCTTGCATCACTCACTAACCCCCACCAAAACCTCAGAACATTAAGGGGCTGGGCCTGTTGAAAACTAACCTAACAGGAGACTGGTGAACTCTCATGCACACAATCCCCCTTGGCCAGTTCACCACCTGGCTGCCTGGAAAGAGCTGAACCTGGCAGCCCACGCTCAGGCTGGCGAAAGGTGCTGCAGGCCTGGTTCAGCTGAACACTTCACACCTCAGAGGGGCAGGTACCAGCAGAGAAGTGTATATATCGAGGGAAGGATGGTTTTGAATGAGGAGAGTGCATGCTACTGATTACTGCACAAGTAGTAGCCTGTCAGCTAAAGGCTATCATGCTCATTTCCACCATCACATGACAGAGTTACAGGCAGATCCAGATTCTCTGTTCCAGAAAATACTCACATATTGGGCAAATGCCTGGCAGACAGGTCTGGCTGCCTCCATGTGTCTTTTCAAAGCAGCTCTCTCAGCAAAGAGGGTCAAGAACAGAGCAATCTAGGGGAAATCAGCTTTACTGTGAGTCCTCGAGACCAGAGTAAGTAAACACTTGGGACAGCACTGGACATGCATGACAGACCTTTCTGTGCACCCTCTGCCAAGAATTTTTTCCTCCAGGGGAAATCTACCACCATTCCTCACATGTGAGAACAAACCAACCCACAACACAAAAAACAGGTGAAGCAAATTAACCTTACCTTCAAAATATCCTGCAGTTGTTTCAAAACAGCATGGACCTCTTCTTGTAAAAGCCATTTAAATTCTTCTTCCTACATCATGGAAAGATAGCATGGAATCATCAGAAGTCAAACACTGGAAATAAATCTCTCAGACACATATGAAAATTATTTAAGTTCTAAGTATACTGCTATGACCATGCTGTTTAAATCACACGCTAGTAGGAGAAGAAAAAGATTTCTTCCCGATTTGTTGAAAGGCCTTACTCTCCACTTCTCCATCCCAGCCAAATGAATTGTCCTCTTTCTTGTTCTGACTTTAGCAAAGCAGCATTCATACAAATCACTGTATCAATAATTATAGAATCAGGAAAGAACAGGTAGCACGGGATGTGAATTTCAGAGCAAAGTACAGATCCTGCTCCTTCAAAATCTGGGGCATCTTTTTAAGCTGCTGGGGTGGGCTGACCTTGGCTGGCTGGCTGCCAGACACCCACCCAGCCTCTCCCACATCCCTTCCTCAACAGGATCGGGGGAGGAAATAGGATGAAAAGCTTGTGGGTGGAGATAAAGTCAGGGAGATCCTTTACCATTTACCATCATGGGCAAAACAGATTCATCTTCTGGACGAATTTGTTTCCAATTAGATGGTGAGAAACAAAGACAAAAATTAAAATGCTCGTCTTCCTCTCCCGCGCTGGCATTTTACCTAGCAACAGCTGCCCCAAAATAAAGCAAGCTAAACTGAAAAGTGGGTGGGGGGAAAGAAAGGCTGAGGACTCCCAATCATTTGGGCAAATTCAGTCACAAACAAGTTCAGATCTGATGACACACTGCCTCAGGCCTCAATCAGTTGTCTGCTACAGAGAAGCCTGTATAAAGCAGATCCTCAAACTACAGCTAAGCATTCCTGTTAAACCACAGGACCCCATGCAGAAGATCATCAGAGAAGTGGGGACAGAAGCAAGCAAGGGACAAAGAAGAGATTGACACTTGCCACCTTGTAAGAGAGGAGAAATTTTCCATGTGGAAAGTACTGGAAGGGAATGAATTGAGCAGGTTGCCCACAGAAAAACTGGAAAGGTGTGGTCAACTCAGAAACTTAAGCCTGTGGTTTCTCTGCTAGACAGTTCCTGTTCACTATGAGAAACACAAAACAACCACTCACTGATGTGTCATCACCTTATGCAAGAGTTATCTGAACAAAGAGCAAGACAAGGACAGTTTTGTTTCAACAAACATTCACCCAAAGCAGGTACAAGCAGCAAACCTAGGTAGGGTTCTCTGTTATCCTTCAAACCAGTGTGGGTACAGGACCACTGACTTTCACCATTTAATCCTGTTTTGGGTTTCCGGGCATCATACTGACATACTGGATTCCTTGCTTTTCCGTTCTCTGTTAACATTCGCTCTCCTCCAGGTTCCCAAAGGAACAGAAATCATGTAGGTAAAGCAGACACCTTTTGTGCCTCCACCCCGCCACTGTCACCACACAGATGTTTCTACTTCAAATCACCATTGGTGTCTTTCATCCCCCTAGTGACAGTAAAAGATCTCTGCCCCCACCCCGTACTAATTTCAGACTAAGTCAAGTTCACTCACCATGCCTGTGCACTACACGTCTGTATTTTTGAGGAATGCTAGTCATATCATTCCAAATCACATTAACTTTAGAAAAATCTGGCTTTCACATGCAGCTTTCCACCTAGCCTGGATGCACCTCTAAAATTCCTTCCCTCGCCAGGCAGTTTTCACTCCTTCTTGCAGCTCTCGTCCCCGGAGATGTCTGCAACGTCAGCTGCTCTACGGCCTTCCTACCTTTGTCAAGTCAACAAGGCTGCTTTGATGTGCCTGCCTGCCATTTGCTAGGTCCAGTCTTCCACCAAGCAGCGTCTTGGACCGACTGTGACAGACTCAAGGTCATGTAACACGTTTCGCTGTTTACCGTAAGCAGGACTCCCTCCGGCACTGACCGACCTGCCGCCGGACTCACCCGGGGCCAAGGCGAGGAGGGGCGTCCACCGCAACCCGCCCTCGTACTGCTCAGGGGGAGACCGCCAAAGCGGAGACTGTTAAAGCAGCTTAAGGGGGAGTCCAGGGGAGACCACGGACTGCTGGGGGGCCGCCGGCCTGAGGGCAGCGCGGCAACGGAGCCCGGGGCCCGCCCGAAAGCCTGCCCCGGCCGCAGGGCCGGGCACCCAGGCACCGCCCCGCGGGCCCGCCGCAGCGGCTGCCCCACGGCCCACGCGGCGGGGACAGGGCGGCCCTCACCGGGCGCCTCAGCCCAGGCGCTGGGGAGTCGGCGACAGGGAACGGCCTTCGCCGCCGCCCGGGGC
>JAVKLA010000061.1:561822-590482 GCA_034782735.1 Sagittarius serpentarius
GCCCGGGGCCAGCCGCGGGCTGCGGCTTCCCGCCTGGGCCCGGCCAGCCGGAACGGGCCTACGGGGGCCCGACCAGGCCGCCACCGCCCGGGGCCGGGCCGCCGCCGCTGCTCGCCGGTTGCCACGGCAACGGCGAACCCTGCGCCCGCTTCACCTCTTCCAACTCACCAGCACCGCCCGCTCCGCCGCGCTCGCCATCGCCATCCCGCCACCGGCCCCGCCCCCTCGCGGCGCCCTCGGCCGCCCCACGTGGCTACGGGCGCCGCCCTCAGCCCGCCCCCACCGCCCCGCGCCGGCACGGTCTCTGCCCGGGAACGCGGCCGAGACAGCGTCTGATTGGGCAGCACCGCCCTCCCTTCCCCATCGAGGCGTGGCGGGGGCGGTGCCAGAAAGGCGTGACGTCAGGCGGGCGGGAGCGGGGCAGGGCAGGCCTCTGAGGCGGGAGCCGGGCCCGCGGCCCCGGGGAGGGCGCTGGGTCTTACCCCGGGAGCCCAGGCACCGCCCGGCCGTCGTTCACATTCCTCATGGCGCTGGCCGATAGCTGCGGAGCAGACGCCTGAGTTACTACCGCAACATGGATTTTTTTGATCCGCACGAGTCACAGCCGCACCTGACTGCATACCGGTCAAGATAAAACTGAACTGCAGGTAAGAATCCGCAAGAATGGGTAAAGACATGGAAGCCTCAGCAGTTCCTTCTCAAAATTTTGAAACTGAAATAGAAGTATACTGGCATTGAAGTCTTTGCATTGAAGGTGGTGGGTTCCTTCTTACACGGGCTGTACCGTGGGCGAGAGGTGGCCACGCGAACAGCATCATCTTCACTACATCAGCAAGGTGCGTTCATCATTCAGAGAGCAGGTCAAGCTCCCACTACTGTCAGTTTTTGCTGCAAGCACAACTCTGACTCGGTGGCCTTGCTCCATCACTTTCTGCATTGCTTTTAATCAGTGGTAAAATTGAGTTTTTCCTTACTAGACACCTGTAATTTGTTTTGACTAAAGCACACCATTAATCAGTACTAGTCCATTATACCTCAGTACATGAACATCTACTGCTATTCGACAGCAAACGCTGCCTGGATCATCAAAAAGCAATACCCTGGCGTTCGCAAACACTTCAGTTGCGGGATCTCACCGTGGAAAACCCCACTCACTGCTGCATTAGTGCTCAAAAAAACCCTGACGCTAGAGGAAGGATACTCCATACAGAGCAGTTGGGCCACCAGGCTCCAAACACTTAGACAACACAAGAAGTCATCAACACCAGAAAGTTCCTGGACCTCCATCTTTCAACATTCTTTGCTTTAAAACTAAGCTTTCATCCTCCTCTCAGCCCAGATGCACACAGCCCTCTGCATGCAGAGGCTGGAATTCATCCAAATTCATCCTTTGTAGTGCCGCACTGACAAGATCAGGCTTCTGCAGTGACGAAAATGCCCTCAGGCATACTGCTGTTTTTCAGCAACTCTGATTTTTTAATGTTTTGAGGAACACACGTATTTCTTTAATGCCACAATACAGGTTTGATAGGCTTTAGAAACTGCCACAAGAACATCGTGTTACCAAGAAAGGTTTTATTCTTTTTGCCAGTAGCTTTGTTAATTGCACAAAAAAAAATTTTGTTTTGCCATTTAAACATTTTCACACATCCTATTCTGAATGACAAACATTAATTAAAAACAAGGCAAAAAAAATAAAAATTCACAACCTTAATTAACTATAGGATCTATCATTGAGGAAAAAAGAAACTGTTTTTCTTACAAGCTTTTCACAAGTGTCACATTTTCTCTTTAAAAAGGAGGGAGTCAAAAAAAGCAAATTCTAAAACAGAAATCCTCATAAAAAGGAACTTTACAGAATTGTCAACAATATTAAGACAACATTGACTAGCCAGTTTTATTAGAGCATCTCTCAATCCACAGCTTCCCCCCTTCCCTCCCCCAAATCTCAAGCCTAGGAACAGATTAAGATCCATGTTCAGAGGCTACAGACATAAATATAAGGATCCAAGTGAGACTGACAAGTCAATCTCAAACGGCATCTGAAACAGTCCAGTTTTCACCATTTCCATCCCGCCTCCTCACTTCACACCCACTTCAGAGTTCTTGGTCTCCTTCTGCTCCTCCCTGGCATATCTGTGACTGTACAGCTGGCTGGGCAGCACCGCACCCTCCAGCAACTCTATATCCACCTACCTCGCCAGAAAGCTGCAGTCAGACTTCCCCAGGATAAATTACAGTGTTTAACTAGTCTGCACCTGCCACTCCCACATAAATAATGATCTCCATTTTGAGAACTACAGTATTTCTGGAAAACAAAACCTGCAGCAGTGAGTTGCCAAAGGGAGTGGTTCTCCCTCTCACAAACATGGTTCTTTGAATTCACTATGAAATACACATCACAGGACTTGAGAGCTCCTTTCGTACTCTCACTCTATACAGAGGCACCACGAAGTAGAGAAGAGGGAATCCTCCATTACCTTTGCTCAGACCCATTCACCTTCACTCTGGCCCAAGAGACCTCTGCAGGGACAGGTCGGGGATGCTGCTGCACTGGCTCAGCACAGTTCCACTCTCAACTGGACAGTACCTCCCTCTTCCTCCCGAAAGATTTCTTACAGTATAAAACCTGTGGTCTTATCTCCTGCCCCCAAAACTACTATTTCCCCCAGATGCCCTCAATACACAATTCATGTTAAGTGATTTTTTAACTGTGGCATGTTTAACCAAGGACTTCTGAAGCTAACAGCGGAGTTCTTCTGGATGGGGGAAGCACAAGTGTGTCAAAAGCAGGCTAATGGCTGGTTATCCTGGGTAGTTATATGTGCCTTTAATATGAGTATCTACATGCAGGATGACAGTTGCACTGCCAAAGAAACATGTATGTATAACTAGTATTGTTCACATATACCACTGACAAACAGGCAAAGTGATGTCTAACAGATCTACTACTAGGAGATGTTCACCACAGGACATAATGCATAACACAATATTAGCCCACAAATAATAGTGATCACAGGAGGTGAAATATTCAAGAAAGTAACATTTACAGCATTAGGTGTTAGATGTCATGATTCATAATGAGTATCTGATACTTTCTCTGTTACTTAATAAGGTGCCCCTGAACCATATGCACATGCTGCACAAAGCAGGATTGGTCAGAAATCCTAACCCACAGGAGAATTTCCTGACACAGCCATTAAATTCCTAGAAAAATAAGATGGTGGGAGGGGCAGACCTCATGGATTTAAAGGAACATGGTCTAATTTGAATTTGCTTGCTTTCCTTTCAGAATCCCAACCCAAGGGAGGAGATTGTGCCACTAAGTGATTTTGGCCAATAGTTTCTTACTGGCATTTCACTAACTCTCAAACCTAAAATGCAAGAACCCTCCTAAAAGGCTAATACTGAGAACAATTAAAAAAAAAAAAATCACGCTCTGTGTATTTTCAGACAGACGGGCATTCGTTGAACTCTGGGTTGCTCTGCGATCAGCACTGAGAGCATCTCTTCTCTCTAGCCTTGGCATCCGCAGTTCACGTCCCACATTTCTAGACTAAAGCTCAGCAGTGGTCTTAGCGTCCCGTTTTATTTACTAGTCTTTCTAGAAGTTGGTATCTGGCCACAAACAGAGTCACAGGTACAGGGAAAAGTCTCATGCTGTGCTAGTGTTGCACCCAGAGTAGTAAGACTAAGAACATGTATGGAAAATCTGACATGTATAGAGATCACTAATCAGTACACAAAAAATATCCCTGTGAGGTAGGTAATCATCACCCACCTTTAAAGATGGGCTAACAGGCTAAGAGATATAATGACCATGCAAAGGCCAGAGAGAGAGTGTGGAAAGGAGCTCAGGATTCTCAGTCTCTTGGCTCTACGATCATTCTTCTTGCCCCTTTCAGACTCATCACTCTGCTTGTGACACTGCTACAATTCAAGACATCTTTGTAATTATTGACTACAAGGGCAAAAAAAAACGCGAACAAAAAAAGCCCAAGAAGTAAAGCAACATAAGCTAAGGCCAGAAGCAACCCTAAAGTTTGTTCCTTCCCCAAATAAAGTATCTCTGGCCCAGTCTTAGGCTCTATGCTTCTCTTGCAGTGTTCTATGCAAACGTGTTGATCTCCAATGCTGTTTGTGGGATGGGCAGCTGTGATTAGCCTTTTAGGAGGCTCACTGACACTGGCATTCTCTCATTTTCAGTAAGGTTTGTGTTCCCTAAGCTATAGTTGTCTGTACAGGGGAAGACATGGATGCAATCTGTTTTTCTTAACAGTACAAAGAATTCCTCCATCAAGGTGCTGGGGAGGCGGAAGTTTAAAAAGAAACAGAATCAAGACAGTGTTGCATGCAACCCCATTACCTTCTGGAACTGCCATTCTCCTCCATGGGAGGTGCTTTGTTCTCTAACAGTGGCCGATTAACAGGAAATGCTCCTCACCTTACTTGGGACCAAGGACTTTAGCGATATTCACAGGTAGATGGGATGTGTGTCACCTGTCCCCTTGATGCAGAGAGTCCAACACACGTGTTATTTCACAGCAAAGGAGAAAAGGGATCGTTAGAAACAGCATCTTGGACAAGCATACAAAGAGGAAAATAAAAGCAGCCAAGCAGCAGATTTCTGGCAGAGTTGCCTCAGAGCTTCTGAACAAGCCGCCACTGTTCTGTTCCATGACTGTCAGTGCATGGCATGGATTTTTCTAATTAGACTGCAACAATCCGAGCCCCCTCCTCCCCCCCTTCTGCCACCAGGGGAAGGCTCACCGCAGCAGCTGCCTCCATGGCAGATCTCAAAGTCTGTGTATAAAAGGAAATGGAGAGACAGAGATGGACTGGTCCAGAGTTAAAACCCAGTATCATAATAATATTAATCAATAATCATAGTATTAACAGTAAGAACGGTGCAGCCTAGTGGATGTAGGCCCTGTACACTGCAGACATGTCGTTGTCTGATTGGTCCAATGCTTTTGCTCGTTTATAGACCTAGAGAAGAGAAATTAGAAAAGGATCAGTGCCTGCTCTTGTGCGAAGCCTCTCAGCAGAAACGTTACTTTGCTGACCACTGCAAACCAGAGAACTGCATAGTATGTCAAGTAATTAGAGCAGCACAGATCAGAACACACCAGGTCTTGTTGAGGCCATCTGTGTGTACTGATGTGACATTCTAAGGGCTTCTACAATCAAAACAAATCCAATTCCATCCTAGTCAAAATATATTTCAATCGCTGTTCCCTTGTCTTAGAGATGACATAATTCTTAGATTTTTGTCTCTTGTTGACAAATGGCTCTATCGAAGAAATGCGAAGTAACACATATCTGAACACTGAACAACTCTTACCTCGTTGGCAGCAGCTGCCATGGGAGTTGGGTGGTTGACAGAATCGCCCAGTGCAATAGCTAATCTAAGATCCTTCTGTATGTATTTCAGGTAGAAATCAGGTTTAAAGTTTCCTTGCAAGATATCTGTTGAGAGGAATGCGTCCAAAAAAATAAGCATGACAAAAGTAAATCAAGCCCACACTGCAAGGGCATGCAATTCAACAAAAACTTCCCTTTCCCATGCTGATCACCAGGAACACTGCTTTTAGCTCTTCTGTTTCTCTGCTCTCCATCTGGCCACAGCAGGTAACGTCACTATTGCCCACTGACAAAGTAAGCTCAGATTTCTAAGCAGCTTGCCCTCTATTTCACTTATTACCCTGCCCCAATGAAACCCTCACTGTGAACTCAAGTCCTAAGCAGGCTGTAGACAATGCAGAGCTTGGGGTGGATTCTCAGAAGCCCTGGCTATGAAGGGGAAGGAATGGAACTCAGCTCTTCATTTCCAGAATGCTTAAAATACCCAGAATCCCAGGCTGATGAAGATGGGACAGTTATTTTCTCCCTTCTGCCATTATCTGAAATGCTGCTAGGTTGTGGCAAATGTCCTATAATAAAACAGCGTAAGAGAACTTTACTTTGGCACTTCTGGTCCAGGAAGATGCTGGCAAGTTGTCCCTGATTGAGGATATCCAGAAGGGTCTGCTGGGACTGGCCAGTCACTTGAGCCAAAGTCAGTCCTTCTGCTATCGTTGCCATGAAGCTGCCTTGGACCATGTTCACAATCAGCATCATCTTGGCAGCATTGCCTACTTCACCTGGGAGTGAGACATACCATTGGGCATTCCTCCAGAAGAGATACAACAGCCTTGCTCCCCCATCCCACACAGTATTAACAGTACTAGACTCTTCACATCAAGCACTTGGCAGCTCTCCCTTCCCCTGAAAGACTTCAGAAACCTTACCCATTTTCCAAGTGCTGAAAGGAAAGGAGAAATCCTAACAAAGTATGATTTAAAATAAAAGCATCACAGATCCTCCGAAATGAGCCAGTATTCAAAAAAGAAAACTTGGGCTGGAGGCTCTGAAGCTGGCCAAGTTCCCAAAGAGCAGGGCAATTTCCCATACTGCCCAAGGAGACAAGAAACAGATGACACATATGCCTCTAAGACTCCTTGCTGGATTTCCCAGTCCTTGCACTGAGTAAGAAACTGCTATCAGGCCCTTCGTGTTTCAATTACCTAGAAAAAAAGAGGTCTTCCCCATCGCTTGGAAACAGCTACTGCAGTCCTCATATAAACCCCTGTCACCAGCTGCCAGGATCACTAGCATCCCATCATTAGATAGCTGCTGATTTCCTGAGACCGGTGCTTCCAAAAAGCGACCACCCCGGGACACTATCACCTGTAAAAAGAGCATCTCTGGTTAGCTGTGCATAAACAGCACACATTGATGCTAAGTAGGCAGCACAGCAAGAACATTTTTTAGGACATTCCTGTCCCCAAGGACAGAATTTTAAAGCAGAACAAATAGCTAAGACATATAAACAGAAGAGGAAAGTGATGCACTGCATCCTGCAAAGGGTACTCGAGACCAAAAGTTGTCTTCACACTCCAGCAGCACTTTCCTGCACCCACCACTACTGTGCATATTTTAAGCAGCTGAACTTAGGTGCTTTCGCCATGGCATCCTGCAATGGCCAAAGGAACCAGTGCTGAAGTTGTACATGTGGTGTAGGAATCTCAGAAGATTGACTGTTACGGTATTTTTGCCCCAGAGAGGAAAGGCCTTTGACAGTTCTCTTCAGCCAGAGATTTACTAATATGCATGACGCTTCATTCTCCAAATTCATGTTACACACAACTGCATCATCAATATGTCTGCTTAAAACTTCACCAAAACTAGCTCCCCTTCCTTGTGCCTTTAGGGCAGAGGATAACAATCAAGATGCCAAAGAGGAAAGCAAAGATACCACATCGGAAATAATCAGAACACTTCTACAGAAATCCTCTCTGTAATAGTATTTCTACAGAATGAAGCATGAAGACATTCTTTTTCCCCAACCAGAACATTTAAAATAAGCAGATTATGCATTTTATCAATTTAAGGACAGTTATTAATCCAGACAGTGCTTTCTCCGCCAGTTTGCTATAGAACACCAATCTGGCTATAAATACTTCTTAAGGGATCAAAATTTGGCTAGCTGTTTGCACTGGTGCCAGCTAACAGCCCTGCCAAATCTACAGGCTTTGCTGTTATCACCAGGGAACATCTCATCCAACTTTGTTTGCTGCTCAAGATTTGACAGTTTATTTTGTCTTATTTGCCTGGGACTTGAGTGACTCCTAAAAGAAGCCCAAAAATCTTCAGAAGCACCTTTATTATCAACAGCTTACCACCTGAAGCAACAAGATCAGCAGTACTGCTGCTGAATCACAGATGTTAGCAGTTCAGTTCAATGTGATTACCTGGGCCAGCTCTGTGACTGTATCTGCATCCACAGTGGACATATCCACATAACACTTCCCTGGGCGAATCCCCTGCAACACTCCACTCGGACCAAGTACCAGCTGTGGGGAACAGAAGAGCGGTAAAGCAATAGGGTGTCTGCAGAGAAACTCCAATCCTGCAGGACAGCAGTTCAAGCGAGCCTGGCACTGCAGTGGCAGACTCCTAGAGGGATATCAAAATATACCCCCCAGGGATTATTTTTTTAAAAGTGTGATTTTTGTTGGGACATTTATTTTTATACAGCTGCACTGCCCAGCATCTACAATGACCCAGGTTACCATGGTTAGTAGGAATCAGGACTGGCATTCAGTGACTGTATCTTGTAGTCTAGCTGGTGGAGGAAAAATAAGAGCTAATCCTTACATCCTTTGCTGCTTTTGGATCTGATACACAGGCAAAGGTGATGTCACAGGTGGAGACAACTTCAGCGGGGGTTCTTCCCAGCCGTGCCCCCTCCTGGATGAACAAATCACACTGCAAAAGTCACAAATCCAAAACGTAAGAAAAATTAAGTACAGAGCAAATGGGTTCTCTAGCATTTTGCTGAAACAAACTCTGCTGCTGGACCCAACTCAAAAGGAGTCAGGCATATTAATTACATAGCAACTGGGTTGTCTTCTGTTGGTTTGTCACCACACACACAAAAGGGGCTCTTCTGCAGCTTTTCTGAAACCCCAAGTGAAGAACTTCAAAAAGAAAAACACAGGAAAAGAGAACACTTAGGTGAAACAATAAGAGATTGAATGTTGCAGGTTTTGGAAGAGAGATGAGGGGAAAAAAACTGGTAGACAGACATAGCAAAAGGTATTACTAGACCGTAAACAGGAATATGCACAGCTGAGACTGACATGAATTTCAGTGGGCTGCCGCTTCAAGATCTTAGCTCCTTCCTACCCTAGCCCCTCATATGATCCATGTTTTGCAGTTAAAAAAAAAAAAAACTTCTGATTCCTTTTAACAAAATGACAGTGCCCTTCTTGCCTTTGATATTCCACAGTATCATCGCAGTACCACATCTCCCCAGTTACCTACTTTTCCTCCTCTGCTACAAAGCATAACGCTGGCTAGAATACAAGTGTACTATAAGCTCCATTTTCACTTTGAATACACCTATAAAATGCTCCTCATCCTGCTCTTATGACACAGCAGGTTTTCAACAGAACCTTTGTTATCACAATACGAACAGCACAATGCATGTGTAGATGAAGCTGTGGTCAAGCAGTGCATCTTACCACACCACTCCTAGGATCAACTCCCCAGCACTTGGTCTTTTTGTCCAGCTCTATGACACAATGACTTGGCTATTTACATCAGCAGTACTTCCAGAGGCACTTTACATTGCATCCCTCAACACATATACTGTAATTTTTCTGGCAACTCTATCTCATACAAAATGGCAATGGGATGGAGATGGTTCACATAAGAGTGACCATATTAGCACAGACTACAGCTTCATGTAGTCAAAAGTGGCCGCCAACAAGCACCTAGGAAATAACAACAGAACAAGGTGGCAAGCATATACTTGTGTTTCTTTGGCATACTCTCCCAGGCACCACCAACTGGTGACTCCAGGCCTCCCTGAGCTAGAGGTGGTAACTACATGTTTAGACAAGTTTCAGTATCATCTGTACCTTAAGCACATGCCTACCTTCTCAGCAGTCCGGTTCCAGACAGTGACAGTATGACCCATCTTCAGTAAGTTGGAGACAATGCCACTTCCCATCAGGCCAAGTCCCAGAAATCCTATCCTGAGGGGAAGAGATAAACATTAATGCAACAGAAAGCAACTGGTGTCAGCCTCTCATGGTCTTGGGAATGATGAAGAGCAAACCCTGGAGCATTACCAGCAAAAAAATCCCAAAACCGTAACAAAACCAAACACGTTCCACTGCAGCCACAGCTAGAATGGGCAGATACTGAGCTTTAAAAGCAAGCTGGTATTTATTTTGCTTACCAAGCATCTCTCAATTTCCTGAAGAAAGTCTTTAGTGTGCTTCAGAAGACAACCTAAATATTAAAAGTTTGGGTGGTCTGGGTTTTTTTGTTTGGGGTTGTTCATTTGTTTGGCGGGGGGGAGCTGGCTGTTTGTGGGTTTTTTTGTTTGGTTGGTTTGTTTTATTAAAATTGCTGCTCTTGTGCTTTCTGTTGCCCGCCATTGCCTTACTGAAGATACAGGGAACATTCAGAGATCAGCAAGTGCTTCTCTAATTAATCTTCTGATTTTTAAACTAAGTCACATGTACAATGACTTGCTTATACTACTGAATGATACATCACAGTCTTTCTTTTAATAAAGCCCAGCAAGGACTACTGGGCATCACACACAGACCAAAGACCTAGTCCCTGCTCTACAGCTGCGATTTTGGACAAACACAGAAAGAAAGGAAGTAATAGGCCAGTACAGGTCACCATGAGCAACAGTACAGTAGTCTGAGATACCAGCTGCCTTTCTCCACGCCTCCCCACCCAAAGCTGGCAAGTTTTGTTCCCCCCTTCCAGAAAAAGAGAATGCGCTAAAACAATTTCCATCCCTACGGTTACCTGCAACAGGAATTCCTTTGCAGTCATTGCTGCAAAGATCCTTTTATACATCATGCAGCTAGCTTCGTATCAAAACCACAATTCTAGTAGGAGATTCTGAAGTGTTCAGTTACACGTCTGATATAACTTCATGACAAAATCTGCCCGGCAGTTCCCCAGTTAATCCTTCAGAGTTAGCCACACTACAGATGCACTGTGGCTTTCGCAAGCCAGCTGCACTCTCCCAGCTAGCCATGCTGCCTTTTGTTAGAGCAAACTAATTTAGACAGGTCTGAGCAAGTCACTATAGGCTCCTTAAACAGCCCAAATAAGGCCCACCTGTTTTCAAGTCTCTAAAACAGAGGAGATACTCTTTCTCTCCCAACCCACCTCTGAGCCACACTTTCCTGACAGACTATTTTACCTGAACAGCTTCATTGTTATTTTGGTTCCCCTGGAGTACAGTTGAGAACTGACATCCCATGAGAACGACCCCAACGGCAAAGAGCAAGCTGTGGCCTGAACTCAATTTGAACAGAGCGGAAGTTACAGAGTGAAACAGGAAGCTCAAGTTAGGCTTCTCTCACTCTAGAAAGGAAAAGGGGGATGTTAGAGGAAACCAGAAAGCTCACGTGCTACACAGCAAAGCTCTTGTGCTGGAAGAATACGCCTCCCTCTTCCTCTTGTCTTCTACATGCTCAGGAGAGCGATTAAATAACCCCAGTCAACTGCCAGGCACTACTGGAGAAAGTTACCCTTTTATCTTTCTGCCTGATACAGCATTCAGAAGTACTGCTGCTTAATGTTCTGCAGTATGCCTTACAGAAAAAGGGTAACTGCAGAAAAGCCCTGAAGTGGAAACGTATCCAGGCCAAACACCTTATTCTGAATTCTTCTACTGTACAGCCCCTCTTTGTTTTTAGCTGCCTCCCCTCCCCCCTGCCACCCAAGTCAGAGTTTCACACAAGGACAGAGGAGATCTGTAGTTAGCGGGAAACGTTAGGTTTATTTATTCTCAGTGACAAGCTGGATAATGGCTGCATGTATGAGCTGGGAAGGAGAAAAAGTAAGGGAAATGGCTGAAGCACGTTGGAGATCTTACTTTTTGTCTGTAGGTGTGATACTGCCATTGACTGCTGTGCTGTCTGCTGCCTGGATGGAGGTGGATCCTGTTTCCTGGGGGGACAGGGGTGGGAAGAAGGCCGGGGGGGGAGAAAAAAAAAAAAATAGAGTACACAGCTCTGGAGGAACTGCAAGTCCTCATGACAATAAGGAAAATCCATTAAAACTAAGATTTGCCTTACCTCTTCACAAACCTTCAGCTTCTTTGTGATGGCTTGATAGCAGACAGCTGGCTGTATGGAGAAGACAAAGCATTCAGGGGAAGGACAGTGCTGATTTGCTCTGCTGAGCAAATATAGCATATCCTTGTTAGATGAAAACAGGCAGCTTACCCACCCACCCCCATCTGCAAAGCAGGAAAACTCTCAGGCTTCCCTCAATGGGAGAAAAGGTAAAACAAAAACCTACTGCATCATACTGAGCTCTTCCCTTTCCCACCCTGCCCCAGCAACTCAGCCCATCTTCTGATACAGGTACTGCAAACTCCTTTCTGTAGTTTATATGACAGGCTCCTCTAGAGGCAAGGATCCGGGGCATCCCTACTCTCACATTTGGCCCAAAGGAAACAGAGATGTTTAAAGCCTGTCACAGAGCGCCTTGCCTCATATCTATGCTCAGTATATCAATGCAGCTGTGGAAGCAAAACCTTCTTGTTAATATGAGAAGGCATGTGGCTTTCAACCAGCCTTAAGGTGAAGGCTGAGCCTTCCCATGCTGCTTATTGTGAGCTTGTCTAGATTAAAATTGTTAGCTGCTCTTAATTCTTCTGGCTCTGCCCAGATCCTCAGCTAGATACAAATCCTTTTTCATTTAATTTGATCTTTCCTTTTCCTCCTGATGTTCCCTGCTGAAGATAAAATTCTGCAAGGCTTCCGACGCTCAAGAAATAAACTGGCTATATTTTACATGGAGCTCTTCTGGCCCTGGAAATTCTCCTGCCATATTCAGTTAATTGACAAGCTCATCCAGATGGAGGAACTGGTAGGACAACCAATGACAATCAAACAGAGTTTTTAAACAGAAAACCAACTTTTTCTACCCTTCAATGTTCAATCTAAAGAATTTACTACAACAGATCTGTCAAATCCTGGTGCTAGATAATCTTTAATTACTTATTCACTGTACTCAGTGCTAAATCATTCTGAACCTTAAATTTAGGAAGTAACTGAACTACAAGATAGCATGTGAGAATCTTAATTGCCGCTAGTCCCCAAAGAACAGAATTTCAGAGGTCTTTACGCATACTCCTTGTACTTAGACCCAGCAAAGGGCAGGATGCCAAGCTAGACAGATCAGCAGAATGATCCTGTCTGCCAAATCCTCACCTTCTCTGTCTGGCTCAGCAGGAAGTGATGAAAGTGTGGATCACTGTCCTTCACAGGCTACAAAGAGAGAAAGTACAGGCTCAGAAACATTCCCAGAGAGTCACTGAGCAACCACAGCCCAATTCCCTTGTTCTCCCAAGCTGCATGAGAACAATAGCTTAAGCTGGAAAATATAAAATGTATCAGCTGTATCAAGCAGCCTGTTTCAATTAAGCCATTTACATTTGTTTAATTCTCAAAACCAAAGCCATTCAAGTCAAATTCCTCATTTTTGGACATACGTAGGAAAACCAAAGAAGATTATGAGCAAGATTAACATGGGAGGAAGAGATCTCATATCCTGCTTCTTCCTCTTCTCAAGGGAATGAAAACACTTATTTTCCAGCTACCAAGTAAATCCTTAAAACTGCATTCTGGGAATTGGCTGGATATTACACCTAGCACTGTCACATGCTAGACAAACCCATATTATCAGCAACAAGGACTGTAGGCCCAGGCATCTCACTTCCCTGATGAGCATCATATGCACTAGCCTAGAGTCACACTGCTCTTACTCTTCTTTACTGATCACTTATTTATTTATGCACAAAAATGAAAGTTTTCCAAAAGCTGCTTATGAGGGAAATCAAATGAAACCACCCCATGATAGCATCCAGACAGGGAGAGACTATCCACATCACCTCCTCCAGTTTTGGGAAGCCAGTCCCAGAAATACTTTTGAAACAAGGAGTGCAAAAATGAGTGCAGCGAGTGTGAATTTGCAAATGCTTCCACAAAGACCGAAATCTCACTTCCCAGCATACTCCTTAATTGCCCAGGATCTTGTCTAGCTTTTTTACACTACAGAATGACAGAAAGAGAGCATCTTATTTTGTTCCAACAGGAGGAAGAGAAGATCTCAGTATTTTACAGCCCAGACACAAGGTTCTAGATTTGCTTCCACAAACTCAGTTCCTAGATCACATATGTTGTAAAGTTTCTCACCTCGCTGACGCTTGGTGGCCATTTAAATCCAGCCACTGTTCCAGTCATCACTCTCTTCACTGTACTTGACTCTGGAATTGTGAGGTCCTGAGGAGACAGAAGGCGGATCAGAAAGAGCTTACAACCTGGCTCAGTGGCTGGCCACAGCACATTGATCATATGAGGACACATAGAGTTCTGAAAAGCACTACAAATGCCTTCCATTTCACATGCCTTTCCATGAAGTGTTCATATTTAAACACACAGTGTATTATCAATACAGGTGAGGTGAAGAAAACATGGACTGCCAACGAAGGAATTCAACCACAGTTATGGCTTCTGGAGAATCCATTCTTCATATGCAAGAGGCATCACTGCACTTGTGTAATCATGCAATGAGTAGAGAAGCAAACGAACACACTTATACAGCATTTTCCTCTGGTGGATGCAAAAAGCTAAACACATGGGTGAAGAACACCACCACAGTCAGAGGTCTGAACTCTTCCAATCCTCTCCTGTCATAAAAAAGTAGCCTACCTGTTAACAGGAGAACCTTCAAAGCATGAGGCTGATAGTCACATCTGCTCAAGTTTGCAGAACCCATGAGACAGAAACCGGTAGGTGGACTGCCCCATTCTCTCAACAGGCCCTGATTTGTAATGTCATGATAATACTTATGGCATCGGGTTTTTTTTACTGTTGAGCAGATTAAAATTTATCTTTCTTATTTCCCCAAGATATACAGGTTAAAATAGGTCTTTATGCTATAGGTCATAGACATGCTATAGACATACAGGTCTTTATGCTAATGAAAAGAATGTACCAAACTTCTGCATAGTATGTATTATCTTCTTGAAATGTGGGTTCAGAAATGGAATCACATTATCTCCCCTCCAAAATTACTTCCTGAAAATGCACAATACACCTTACTGTCCACACACAACCACAACAGAAGAGCACTGTTTGCAAAAAAGAACAAGACTCCTGGAGGTAACACAGATCGATACAACTGTTTCATCTGTTAGTAGGGCCAATTTAGACATCAGTCTCCAATCTTAAAGTGTCTAAGGAGAGCCTTGCACACTAAAATTCTCTCCTCAGAGTCCACGCTGCTGTTTCAACTGGTAAAGCGTGGATGAAACCTGCTCTGCTACCTATACAGTCATGTTGGTCCTTTGAAAATACTCATACAAGCTTAAAAATGAGAGTATTTGAATGACCATGTATGCCTACAGAGCATTTCTAGATAAAGCACACCTCAGCAATAACTGGATTCTTGAATTCTGTGCAACCTTATTACTTGGAAAGCCAGAATTTGGACTGTGATGGGGCAAAAACCCCAAATCCCAACACTGCAGTAATTCAGGACAGCAACAAATGTTTTCTACCCTACAGCTAAGAATTTGTGGAAATTATGAGAACCAGGCAAGAAGACGACAAGATTTCAAAATCATCTCATGCTGAAAAATAGTATTAAGGCAGTACTGTTATATTTGCACAGCAATTTCTTTAATTGTCAGTACATTACTTTCCAGAAGCTGTAAGGCTACTTTCCTACATCAGCCTGCTTATTTTCATGGTCTGTGGCCAGACATTTATCACATAGCTGGCCACCTCTTTGTGGTAAGCTGTTCAAAATGACTCCGCTTGCAATTTGCCAGTAAAATCATTCCTACCACCACATTCAACTCAAAGTGGTCTGATGCCCTGAGGTAGTTAATACAGTAGAGTCTGAGCATGCAACGTGTCAGCACAATCAGAACTCTCCCGGCTATTAGTTTTGACCAATTTTGGAATTAATCTAGCTTAAAGACACAAAAGCATTTTGCAAGTGGAAAAAAAGGCCCCATGGCTTATCGTAACCAAAATATGTGAAGATACAATATGCTCATAGCAAGACACTTTGAAAGGTGAAAGTATGTTGCTGGTAAAGTGTTTTCCTGCATCAGTCAAGTCACAAGTTCTGTAATTGTTAGTAAGAATTCACAAATATGCATCCATTCCTCGCCTCCTCCAATTCCCCCCCCCAAAAGGAGAAACTGATGGGCTCTGTTGTACAGCCTGATTTAACAGAAGATGGCTCCAAAAAAAGGCCAGTATTTCTTTCACAGCTAATATCTGAGATGATCAGCTTCATTTTACTACATCAAGAAAGAGTTTGCTGTTCAACCAGTGAAGGCCAATCCATTCACATTTTTGGAGAAAAAAGACTACCATCTTGACTTGCATCCTGAAAGCAGATTGTGAAGCACAGCATAACGTGATCCCTTTGAAGCACAGGCTGCCGCATGGTGTATCAGCTGAAGTCTCCCAATGGTCTTCAAGTGTAGTCTCCGATGGAGCATGTGCATTGTAATAATCCACTGAAATAATTATCCACTTGGAAAAGGAAGATCTGGACCACAACAGTGAGTTCCGCAGTAAATAAAAAGGCTGGAACTCTAGATAAGGGTAGACAAAGTATTGGTGGCTATTGTTGCTGCCACAACATCCAGAAATAATAGTGAAGTAACGGGGATAAAATAATAATGCTCCAAGGTTGGAGCTTTATAATGGAGGATGGAAATATATTGTAGAGCAGAGAAGCTGAAATGAATACAATTAATTCTTCTGGTGGATTCCCCAGGCTATAAGAGTTTCTTCTTTAAGCCCTAGCCCTTAAGAATACCCCACCCTCTGTAAGTACTGAGGGTGAAGTTGAGTGACCACTGATAACTTAATTATAAAAAGTAGATGAGATGAGAGAAGTCAGGAATCAGATGAAGACCCATATCTCTTCACTAATCCTTCCCACATAATCTGAACTCGAAGGATGGCAAGACGAAAGGTGGACTCTCATGATACAGCTCTCAAAGCCCTCTCAAAGATATGAATAAAGCCACTCAAAATAACTAACTGGTAAAAATTACAGGAATCAACAATATTTTTGCCAAAGGTATCAGGCAGCCAAATGGTCTAGAAGTAGTAACATGGTACAGCTTAAAAAAAACCTGATACTGAACTGACTCTTCCTGCTGGCCTGTTAGTCAAGGTGCCAGTCAACCCTAGAGTCCATCAGCAAAGTCCACAGGGCACTGGCGGACATGCACAACACAAACCTTCTCATCCTTGGGTGGACGCCCCCGCTTTCGGGGGCTCTGATCCTGGGTTCTTTTCAAAGGTGATTTTGATCCTCTCTCTGACGATACAGAAGAGACCCTCTTTTTTCCTTCCCCTGTGCCCTTCTTCAACTTCCCTTCAGACAAACTGGCTTTGCGTTTCTCTTCACCAGCAGATTGCTTGCCTCTTTCTTCACTGGAATTACGCCGATTCTTCTCTTCATTGGAGTTATGGGAAGACGCCTGAGAGATTACAGAACAGAAGATGGTAAGGAAAGAAGAGAAGAGCTGGAATGATTTTCATGCAAAACCAAGGATGTGAGGGACCCTGTGCTGATTACTATCAAGCAAAACAACAGCACAGTAACTTGAAAACTAGCTATTTGTTAGCCCTTTGAAGTCGGTGAGTGAAGTTCCTGGTTAGTTCTCCTGCAAAAACACATCAGTTTAAGTAAGCAAGTAACAGAACAGGCCACTTGAAGACTTGCTGGGAGTGTGTGCACATATATGCGCGTTTCCAATACACTAAAGACAAGATTAGTAGATATCAAACTCTAGCCCAAGACTTAAGATTGATTTATCAAATCATCATAAGCAGATCAATTAGCCTCTTCAGTTTCTCCATCAGTTTAACAACACTTTTTTCCTACCAAACAAGATTGAATGGGGAAGAAGAGAGGATAGAGAAAAAAAGAAACCAAAAAAAAAAAAAAACACCAAAAAACAAAGGAATGAAAACAAATCCCTCCTCAACTTGCCAGAGGCAGCAAACTTCTTTCGCATAAAAATTCACCTGACCATCACTCATGCCAAGACTTGTTTTGATGCACCCAGTGAAAAAGAACCCACTCACCTGGTCCTTGCCTTTGGTTTTTCTAAGAAACTCCTCTACAGCATCCACGGCTTGCTGGAAGCGCTTACCCTTGTTAATCTTTATCATTTCCTCTTTGTGAGGGTGATAAGGCTTCAGCTGCTCCACTTTGATCCAAGCACTAGAAACAAAACAAAACAAAAAAGTTAAGTTATATTCTCCAAACAGCAACTTTCTCAACCATCCCACTTTTAGAAACACACAGATACACTTTTTTTGTCCAGAGAAAGGGATGATAGCAGTGCAAACTCACTTGCTTTCTACAACCTGAAGTGCTGTGATTTCTGCATTCACTGAGAAATTTATTCTTACACTTCTGCTTGGTTTCTCTCTCAAGTTTTATACCCTCTCATGCCAGCAGTGCTCCGCTCTAAGTGTTATTCATATTCTCTACCAGGAAGACAGCTTTTGGATGTGATCATAGGTACCTGTTTAGAACAAAGGCAGTCTAGTGACTGCTCTTGTTATCATCAGGAGAAACACCCACAATCACATGCCTCCACGTAAGGTAGCCAATAATATGAATCTGCTCGAGAGGTTGTTGAAAGCGGAGGTCACATAACAATTCTAAGCCATCAATCCCTTGTTCAAACATACTGTGCACACACAAGTGTCTGCAAAAAATGGAGAAAACCACCCAAAATGACGTATCTCACAATAGAGCCAACCACAAATAAAGTGAGCGCAAATACCACAGCTCATTGCTGAACATATTTCTGATGTACCTTAATATTCTGCATGAAAACAACATTTTCACTTTTGAGGAAAAAGAACCGTTTTCTTCACTGTTGATATTTTAAGATAAACTGGTACAGTAGCAGAGTATTAACCTGACTGCAGTCCTGTGAGGAAACTCAAGTGACTTCCCTGTTTCCACTCTTGCTAACAGGACTTCTTAACATTTACCAAATGGTTAAGTGGTCAAGTACAAGATGACAACTCCACTTTCCTTCAGGTTGACAAGCTCTTCTCCCACTCCTTCACTGCAGCTTAGGGCAATGCCTTTCCTTTCAACATTCCTTGTGGCTCTCGCAGAGATTAGACTACCTTCCTCTCTCCCCAAATTCAGCCCAGGCTTATCAGCCACACTGTTACAAAGCTATTTCCATCCTACTGAAAACAGACTTGCATAAGTTTTAGAAAAGCTTCTCCTGAGCTAGGATGACCAACAGTGCTTCTTCATATACAGCAGCCCAGCACACAGTAAAAAATAGTCAAACTGATTTTCTCTGGTCCCAAATTATCTCTATGTTACAAACATTGACTAGCCATGATTATAGGTTTTAAATATTCTCCAGTGCAATCTGGCTCCTGCAAGCAGGTGAAGTGGTTTAATAGCTGCCTTTTCAGACACTGTTAAGCATCATGTCTTGCAGCTAAACTGAACATAAAGGTGAAAAGAATAATAACAATAATAATGCTTTGCTGGATCTTGCTTGTCCTCTCTTCACGAAGTAGTAAAGCCCAGTAAATTCTTTAAAATTTCATGGAGATCTTTCTCTTCACTGGCATTAGCCATTGTTTGCCATCAGGAATCAACTTGCTTAAAGTAGACTGAAACTTTTTGGGTCGCATTTGGAGAGATGAGGCCTCCTGCTAGAACTGACTGCAAAAAAATGCTAGCGTCCGTTTGACATTGCCAGTATAGCCTATACCATGATTCCACCATAGCCTGGAAGCAGAACCCAGTATTCTTTTGCATGCGAAGCTGAATCCTTTCGCTTAGTTTACATCTTCTTCATAATAACTGACGTAACATAATATCACAAGTCAAATCATTATATTCAGACTGGAGCCTGCCATCCAGCAGCTATTCAGAGAATCCCTCCTAGCTGCCCAGACATAATAGTGAAACATATCTTAAAATGCTCTTACACTGTAAAGCTCTTCCTGTGTGGCACTCAGTGACAAAGTAGCCCTAGGTACTAGATAACATCAGCTCATGAGAAGCCTTTCCATTATGTATACAAAGGAAACAAAATTTTGGAGTACATTATAATACACCACATTAAACATTGTTGCCAGATTTGAATTTCTAAATAAAAATAACTTTTCTTCTATCAAGGCATTCTCTTAGGTTTCTGCACATCCAACCCTCCTCACTGCACATGTTCATTAGCTTCCTTTCTCATTACTTTTCCTTTGGTATGGAAAAAGTCTGAAGCACAAAGCTTTCTGGCTCCTGGCTTCGAAGGTGCATCTTGGCACTTGTGATCCCCAGGACAAAGAGCTAGAGATCTCAGAGACAAACTAATAAGTGAAAAACAGTCTTAAATGCTGCCTCAGGGTTAAAAATAAATCTAAAAAAAATATTAAAAAATAATTAAAAAAAAAAATCAGTCTTTTCCTTTCCAGTTTATTCTTTGTGTGTCACCTACCTGGACAACTTTCTACACAAACATGTCTTCTGATACCAGATGTCCATCAAGTGTTTGTGTGCAATGTTTCAAACACTTGAAAACAAAAGAACTTTCCACCAAACAAAATCATTCATGTTTATACACAAGAACTCTCTCTGTTAAGCAACAACCTCAAAGCCAAAGAAGGTCAATATTTAGATAACAGGTCTCCAAGATACAACATATAAAAGAAACTATTATTTCTCTCCCAACTCAGCAATGAATGCCCTAGAAAAGCATTAGTGACATTAGTGAAGATGTCCTATTTAAGATGCGATTGTATTCATGACTGCACAGTCATCTGGTATCTGTAAAGAATGGGCTAAATGGAAAGTGAAAAGATGTAAAAAAGATACATGTTAGTAATGGGTTTCTCTGCTCATTTCTCCATACCCTTCCTCATCACCTCTAAAATATCATTGTTATAAAACCACTACTCATGTAAGATCCATGTTATACTCATGAACAATATTCAAAACTTAGAATGCTTGTAAAGCAGAGGCAAGTATGAATGTCACCTGGAGCTGCATGGAAAACAGTGGCACAGAAGAGATGTAACCAGAGATACCAGATTCAAATCCATTATACGAGCTTAGCACAGGCAAGGAGACCTTAAAACCCCTGACGTTCTAGCCACTTTCTTCCAGTCTGAAGATATCAATTCCTAATGATAAAGTGGAAAAATGAAAGTGGAGGAATATCCACAAATACTTGCTTTTTGCAAGCCTTACAGTTAGAGACGGAAAACGGCAGCGCTGTATCTCCAAATTTCTATTACTTACTACAGTCTGGGAAAAATTTTATGAAGTTTTACACTGTAGCAGTTTAAATGCCCATACTAAATGCTAACACAACCAATTCTGAAAGTCAAAAGAAAATTGCTTGGTTATTTACAAGCCCAGTGTGCGTGAGCACACAACAGAGAAATCAAGATGGGTTTCCTGCCATTAAAAGGGAACGCTCCAGTTTTCATCAGTAAAATAACTCAAATGGCTGAACTCTGGAATTTGATATGTAAACTTCTTAATAGAAAAAACATACAAAAAGGACCATACTAAATTAGAATAAATGTCTGTGCAGTTAAAAGGAGGGGACACTTAGCAAAAGAAAACAAGCAGCAGGGCAATACTGAAAGAAATTTTAAGTATTAGATTTTTCAAAGTTGTGCAGTAAAAAAAAATTTTGCAGGGTACTTGCAATCCAAAGATATCAGTAAGAGGTGGAAAAGTTTTTACTATAGTAATTTTCAGCTATGGCACTCTGCCTGTAGAGATGTCTAACAACATTCCAGCTGGCTCTTCTGCACAGCAGTCTGCTTACAGCAACATAGAGCTCTGCATGGGATAATTTGTCTCACTGAGAAATGCCAGCAGTGTAAGCTAACCCCCTCTGTCAGCTTAGCCTATACCCTCTGGCTCCTCAGATTGCCAAAGGGCACCATGTCGCACACCTTGCAAACTTTAAACAAGTGTTTTCTGATGTCAGGCCCTGAAAGAACATTTTAGAAAGTCGACATCCAAAAATTTCTCTCTCCTTGAAAACCAGGGAGAACAGTGGCAGAAGAAGAGGGTAGGTGTTTGCATCCCAACAGGATATGGAGGATGGGAAGGCAATGAGTGCTGTGCTAAAATCACTGTGCCTGATGGAAACAGGCTGCAGATTATTATACTTATCTTGGATTGCAAGCTTCCTCCAATTTTTTCTTAATATATCAAGTCAGGAAGTTCCCCTTGACCCCACCACATTTAGTGAGACTATTTAGTTTTGTACTGACCCTTCAAAAAGGTGCTATGAGTAAGAATGGACTGCTCCGGCTTCCTATTAAGACTTTGATACACATTACTTGGAAAAGGATTTGGCTGTTACAGAATGTAAGGGGGGAGAGGGTGGGATGGGAGGTAAATGTGTGTGTTGGTACACACGTATCTGATGACTGCAGGACTCTCCCTAGTATTGCTATGAAGCCTAGTAGAATGATAACTTCAAAGCAACAATTTTTTGACAATGTCATAGTGAATTCCCAAGCAGGCCATGAAATGTAAGAATATGTTGAACTGGATGAAGCACACCAAGAAAGACTTGTAGGCTATGGGCCTACCGATCTATTAGTTCTAACTACTAAAAGCAATAAATGCACATATATATGCCTAAGTTCTTACATTGCAGTACTTGACTACTGGAATGATCTACAAAGATTTCCTAGGACAAGACTGTAGCTTGGGAAATAAAAGGGGATCTTAAAAACTATCTGAAAAGCAGTTAGAAACACAGATAAGAGGTCAAAGTTCCACTTCTATTTAGAAAGACTAAATTAAAATTGTTGTTTATACTCCCATAACTGGATGTTGTTACATGTTTGCCAGATCTATAGGCAGGAAACATCAATTCTTCTCGATTTTAGATGAAGAATCATTTTAATGTGACTTACTCCGAGAAGAGACACTCAGAAAAAGAACTCCTAGGCAGACTAGAAAGATCTCCATATCAGTTTGGAGAACAAGTTAGTAAGAGACATTAGATGAGTATGTGCATTCACAATTAAGCTAATCGCTTAGAATAGGGCACATATTATATTACTACTATGAATATGGAGGTGGCTTTCACTGTGGTAAAGCGTAAGTGTACTTCACAGTTTAAACAAATAAGCAAATTCTTCTTCCATGGGTAGAGAATCCTTATCTTCCAGAAAACCTGCTATTTTGAAAGTGACAGAAGCAACTAATTCCACCAAGACAAGAAACGTAAGGAGCACAAAGCTCAGTAGCAACTTTATCAAAAGCCAGGTCTTAGAGCACAGTCTGAATGCGCTCATGCACTCACTTTTATGCCTTTGGCCAAAACTACTTACAGCCTTCCGGTTAACGTATTTCCCTAGTCACTGCAGCATCATACTGGGCCAGTAACTATTAGCATTCAATTCACAGGTAAAGAAAAAGGCATTTTCTTCTGTGCTGTATCCTAAGCTATTCAAGATTTCACAAATAACCAAAACCTATCTATACACTACACCAAACCCACTTCCAAACTCATCAGTATGTTTTTATTCACCCCTCCACTCGGCTCAGATGCACGCGTACCAGTTCTTACTTCTAAGCAGCTTTCTCCTTAATCTTTGGTAAGTCAAGAGGAAACCATTTTTACATAGCCTGAAACAGTGGCATTTCTGGCCACAGCAGTCACCTGGGAATCCTCAGAAGAAAATAAGACTATCAAGTCTGAGATTATCTACCACTGACAAACTGGCTGACAACCACCCTCAGAAGTTTGTGAGAGGGATTCTACCCAGCAACTAGCATCACCTTCACCTTACACACACTGGACAACAGGCAAACAGCTTATATCCAGATCCTCACCTGTTAAACCTTGACAGGCTAAGGCAATAATAGAAGAGCTGTAAAAATGGATCAGTGGTATGGTAATGTCACCTTACAAACTTGAAAGCGGCAGAAAGAGCGAAGTGCTAGAAACCAGAAGCAACGTGCACTAGAATATCAGTGTAAGTAAGCTTACTCATCACACCACAGACTACAGTCAGTGATGGAGCTTTGCATCTTCCTATTCATCATGCTGTTCATTATGTAGAGCAATGACATTTTGCCAGTTAAGTATTTCCACTTACTGTTTATACATACCTAGAAAAAAGCAGTTGCAGAACACATTAGTTTACTTGCATAGAGTAAGTAAAGGAATTTTCTCTTCATGCTCACATTTTAAGTGAGATTATTTAAATTTCTCCTGATCCGGTTCATTGACTATGCTCAAAGATAAGGATTTTCTCAAGCAGCACACTGGTTAGAAAAGCACAGTTCTAACCAGCACACTCTTTTAAAATTCCAAGTCAGGACAGAACAGGCACACAACCTTCTCTTCTGTCTATCAGTATTATTTTAAAAGAAAAACAAAGGGGATGGTATTTATTTCTATTTAATTTTCAGGTAGGGTATCCCAGTCAAAGCAAGCAAATTTCTAAATCACGATCATCTAGCAAGAAATGATTAAATTTCACAAGCTGGAAATGGAAGGGGATGGGGAGACATGACAATGACCATGCTACCTTACTGTGCCAGACAACTGGATTTTCCCTAGTCAGAGCTCTAGAATCGTGTAATAAATCCCAGTTATTTTGCAGCGCTTAACTCTTCATTTGCAATCATGCTGCTTATCTCAGCTACAGTACCCCAGACATACGACCACTTTTTCCAAACTTGTCTTAATACAAAACATCTCTGTATTTGATTCAATAATGTGAAATATGAGAATCGAGAACAGTCAGGATAGAAACAGTCAATCTCCTCAACTTTTAGAACTTGATTAGCTCAAATAACCATGTTTAACAAAAACATCACCAAAGAACACTCTCTGCCCTCAAATCAGCCTTCAACTGTCTTACACTACTAGAGATCCAACAAACGTTCCTATTCGTACGCAGCATTCACTTCTACTCCATAAAGTTTAGACCTCAGTTCTTAATGGAAAATTGTTTTTAAATACTGAGCAAAAATAATTTAGCAGTCAAAAATAATTTCCTTAAGAAACATCCATTAAATGGTCTCAGTTCTTGTTACCCTTTTTCCAAAAACTAAAAGGTTTTCCAGTCTTCCGCAGATATATGTTATTTTCTGCTTTATTGCATGACTTAATGCAAAATAGCGAAAATAAAGGGAAAAACTGAAAAATCAGCAAAATAATTTTCAGTTTCATGAAATACTCAAGCTCTTAGGTTTGGGGTTTTTTTTTTTCCCAGTTTGTAAGTATCTAAGTCAACTATGATTTTATACATGTGTTTGGAATCAATAATTCTGCCTTGCAAAAAGGTAAGTCTACAACAGTTTTGGCCTTCCTATACTGTAAAGTCTTGCCAAAGCCCAGCAAGAATGTTTTCTGTCACCAAGTATGACAGTATGTTCTTTTACAAATGGCATGTACATAGCTGTTCTATTCTTCTGGTAGAAAAACAAATGTACACTCTTAGCTGTACCAGTCTCATACATGGTTACAATGCTAAAATCTAACCCAGTCATGTCACACCTACACCACTAAAAATGTCAAGCTACCAAGAACCCTCCTTCACTGCAGCAACTAAAATCCTAACATGACTGAGTACATAAATCTTTACAGTCTTCATACACCTACATGAGTAGCTATAGCATGCAATAATAGTTGAACTTTTTTTTGCATGTAGATCAAAGACAATCCTTTGCAAAGCTACGCTGCACTGTGTTAGTCAATATTTCTTCTATGCAAGATCCATATTATATGGCACAGTATTTTCACCAGATGAAAACAAGGAGGTACATACTGATCTTCTGTTCCAAAAAACTTCACAAAGAAGCACTTTTTTCCACGAGGTTTCTTCAGATCTTTAGGTGGATTAACAATCTGAAGGTGATTAGAAGTGAAAGTTAAAAAGCATATAATGAAAATGTATACCCTGTGATTTTATTGTCATGTGTTACAGCTACTGTAGATTTTTTTTTTTTTAATCTGACTAGGAAGATAATTGAACCTGCTATAAGTGTTTCAAGTACATATGTAACCCATGTCTTTCCTTAGATATGGGTATGCTGCAGTAGAGTGAAAAAGTACCCAAACTCCACTGATACATCACTACATTCTTAGTGAGGTTTTCTTCTCCCTACCCCCAAGAGATAAGCTAGCAATCTTTTTTAAAATTTAGAAAGCCAAATGGCATTAGTAAAATTTTGTTCCAATTAGGTAACTTTTAAAATTTACATTTAAAGCTTTGCCTTTACTCCCAGAATAGACTGCTTATAAAGTTTAAAATACTAGTAAAGAGAAAAGGTGTCTTTCAGTTACACAGGTGACACGTGAAAGACTGTAGGGGAGCCTGGATTTAACTTGATCCAATAACCAAACATTTACAGCTGTCAGCCACATTCACAACACTTTTCCCTGCAGCATGCTGTTATCTCAGCATGCTTAGTCCTCATACCCACACCAAAAATAAAAGTAAAGTTCTTTCAGAGAAGTAGAAATAATAAAAATCGCACATATAATTCATTTTTTTTAATCTTTTTGGCCTTTCATCAGAAAAAAAACAACCAAACCAGAAGAAAAAGTTTAACTACTCCCTACCCCCAGAATTATTACTCAAAAAACATAGCTCTAGAACAGTATCTTGAGAAGCCAGACTCTTTATTTCTATTATTTAACACAGTGCATTTAAACAATTTTCTTTGGGAAGGAAGAAACCTGTCTTGCAGAAAGTGATAGGGATTAAATAGCTAAATCTGGGAAATACAATCAGTTCCAGAGCTGGATGAACTGCGCTCTGTTGCTTTTCACTCTATCTGAACTAACAGCTCTTAGCGATAGGCTGAACTTCTAGATCAAATAAAGCCCTAAACTGGTTCACAGTTTAGATTTGTGGGGTATGTATTTAGAAAAAAACAAAACACAAACAAAAAACCCAATGTTAATCTTCAACCAAAATGCTTTCAGGCAAAGCTTTCTCTATGCAGAAGGAAAAGGCAAAAACAAAAACAAAAACACCACCCACAAACAAAAACTAAGAAAGCAACAATTAAAAAAAAAAAAAATCAAACAACCAAACCTCACCTTTCCTGGCCATGGAGGATACCGGCCCAGCTTCCCCCTAGAGAAAAGAGAAAGCATTAGCCACTAGAACCAGAGGAAAAAAAAACCACTATCCCATGTCTACCTTTTTGCGTTACATCGTATTTTTCACATTAAGAGTTACAACCTACAGTCAAAACCTACCGTGAAAGGCACGATGCAGAGTTGACACACAAGCATTATACCTGCACCTAAACTAAGCCTCTAAAGAGTCTGCATGAACTTGCTGGACTATCAGAATTTAAGTGAACAGAACAGCAGCAGCATAGCTACTGCCTGGAAGATACAGTGCTATAGTGCTTAGTACTCTTGTAAGACTGGGTATTCCCTCACAAGCAACTGAAAAGAGTATTGATGCAGGCAATCAAACCAAAGTTCAGGTTGGTAACTTATATCCATCCGTACAGAAGAGTCTAGTGAGCAGAGCAGCCACTGATTTCCAGCTCAGAGAGCTGAGATTCTTAGAAGCTCTCACAGGAACGCATTAATGGCAGGATCCCCTGAAAAGGTGTTCCATTATCACTTCCTTCAGGTGCTCGCCACCACAGTAAGATGTGCTAAAGATACAAAAGAGCCATAAGAAAGGCAGAAAAGTTTATTTCCTACACTTGCAAACATTTCCATTATGAAAACTACACAAAACTACTTCTTCACAGAAGAGGAAGAGACATTAGTCTTAGCCCTCAGAATGGTGGCTTTACCATTATCTTAGCTTTGTCACTTACTCGGCTGCAGTATGCTCACAAAACCTTATCAGTCATTGTCTTGCAAGAGACTGGCAAAGAACCTGTGGAGCCCGCCAGCTCCTCAACCAGAAATTCTCAGCAAGTGGCACTGCAGCCCCTCCCGAGATGGCAATGCTACACAGACGATGCGGTAGCAACGGTCAGGCAGGAACACTGCCAAGAGCTGTAACCGCGACCGTGCCTCTCATTCGATGCTTCCGTTCTTGTACTGAACAAGACATTCATCAAAGCCTTTCCTATGTTACTGTCTTACCGTCACAGTTGTTCTGCGATGGCTCTAGGGATAGTACCTGTCTAGGTTGTCATGTACAAAACTAAAGCAGGATAATCTGCATTCCAACACCAAAAGCAGTGCACTCCCCAAATCCTTGTTTGAAAAAAAATTTGCTAAAAGGAACCAATCTTTACTTACTTTGCTATATAAAATTAGACAACTTCACAGCACTGTCAGTTTTTCAGATGAGAAACTGCAGTTGTCACAGCCTGAAGCACACGCTTCTTTTTATCTGGGATATAAATATAAATGCATACACTTGCGTGTTGAGGTTTAGCTATTCCTTGCAAGCCCTAGCATGACACGCTAGCCTATCAAGTACAGTAGAGCCTACGCACTTAAAAAGCAGCGCTTACAGGGCTTGATGGAATCTCCTCAGTTTTCCTGATGAGGAAATACAAAATCACAGCTCTCCAACTATTTGAGGGTAAAACTAGAGTGACAAGGGGAAATGGCTTCTGTCAGCTTCAACAGGGACATCTTAACCTGCAAAAAACCTCTCTCTTCCCAGATTGTTGTGTTGCTTCATTAAAGTGCGGCCAAGAAATGGTACCGTTGCTCTTCCTAAACACCTACTAACTTATTTATGTCCCTTCTCACCTCCCTTGGGAGAAGACCGTATTTCCAACCAAGCCTCGCAGCGATCGCCCCTCTGCCCCGCTCGCCTCATCCCCCTCCATTTTACACAGGTTCTTTTATGTGCCGCCTCCCTTAGACTCCGGTGCCGGCCCGGCTAAGAGTCGAGCCTGCCTCCCCTCAGCCCGCTCCAGCCCAGTCCCGTGGCCCCAGATAGCCTCCCGCCGCCGCCCCCCCCCCCTCCTCACACCGCCCCCGAGGGACCGCAGTGGCGAGACCCGCCGCCCGGGCCCGGGCCCCCGCCCCCCCGGCGCGGGCACGCTGCCGCCGGCC